>OX465121.1:7680273-7750273 GCA_949987565.1 Luidia sarsii
TCATGAAGAAGAACCAGTTTCATCAGCTGAGAAGATATCCACCCATCCAGTTGCGGCATTCGTCAATCATCCGATAAACTAATCCGCTAAACAGATCACTAAGCGGCTTATCGACTGATCCGCTTATTAGCCGGGAGCCTTACAGCTACCCGCCAGTCAGCATATCAGCTACTAAATATCGTCTTTATCAATTAAACAGCCAATCAGCCAATCGACTAATTGGCTAAATAGCTAATCACTTAATTAGTTAATCAGCTACGAGCCTCTCAGCTATCAGCCTGTCAGCTCATCAGGTACTAAGTATCACCTTATCTACTAAAGGTGATATACAAAAATGTTGCAAACTGCTTACTGACTAAAGTTACCAAAATGTAAATCTTAAGATTTAGTGGGCCTGACGTTTCGATCCTAGCAGGACCTTTCTCAAAGGTCCTGCTAGGATCGAAACGTCAGGCCCACTAAATTTTAAGACCTTATCTACTAATTAGCTTAGCAGCTAATTGGCCAATCAGTCGATGGGAAATTTTGCCAATCAGCTTCATCAACGAACCCGTGTATCAGTTGAGTGGTAGAGACAGAGACAGAGTGGAATGTCTAGTCTCCCCTTCCAGCCTCAAAAAAAGGGAAGAAGAATTTGCACCGTCTTACTTGTCCACGCACGTGTAGGGGATCAGTCTGCCGTTCCAGTAGCACTCGAAGATGGGCCTGTTACCCCTGGCCGGCCGGTCCTCGTTGTAGTACTCTCTGTCCTCGGACGTTTCCCCGCCGTCGACCGGCAGCTCTGCGGGGAGACGCGGAAGTTGGAACCCGCAATGAGCCCGATTTCACGGAGAAGGGTGGAATTTAACCTGCCTGGCACGCGAAGTCCGGTTGAGAGGTGAACTAAAATGGTGAACTAAAATTAAGGGGGGCTCACTAATGTTATGGGGATGTCTAACTGATTAAGGGAATGGTTACCTGGTTAAGGGGGCTGACTAACTTACTAACTGGCTAATTAACCGGTTATGGGGATGTCTAACTGATTCAGGGAATGTTTACCTGGTGAAGGGGGCTGACTAACTTACTAACTGGCTAACTAACTGGTTAAGGGGATGTCTAACTGATTAAGGGAATGGTTACCTGGTTAAGGGGGCTGACTAACTTACTAACTGGCTAACTAACTGGTTAAGGGGATGTCTAACTGATTAAGGGAATGGTTACCTGGTTAAGGGGCTGACTAGCTGGCTAACTAACCGGTTATGGGGATGTCTAACTGATTCAGGGAATGTTTACCTGGTTAAGGGGGCTGACTAACTTACTAACTGGCTAATTAACTGGTTAAGGGGATGTCTAACTGATTAAGGGAATGGTTACCTGGTTAAGGGGCTGACTAGCTGGCTAACTAACTGGTTATGGGGATGTCTAACTGATTCAGGGAATGTTTACCTGGTTAAGGGGGCTGACTAACTTACTAACTGGCTAATTAACTGGTTAAGGGGATGTCTAACTGATTAAGGGAATGGTTACCTGGTTAAGGGGGCTGACTAACTTACTAACTGGCTAATTAACTGGTTAAGGGGATGTCTAACTGATTAAGGGAATGGTTACCTGGTTAAGGGGCTGACTAGCTGGCTAACTAACCGGTTATGGGGATGTCTAACTGATTCAGGGAATGTTTACCTGGTTAAGGGGGCTGACTAACTTACTAACTGGCTAATTAACTGGTTAAGGGGATGTCTAACTGATTAAGGGAATGGTTACCTGGTTAAGGGGCTGACTAGCTGGCTAACTAACTGGTTATGGGGATGTCTAACTGATTCAGGGAATGTTTACCTGGTTAAGGGGATGACTAACTGGCTAACTAACTGGTTAAGAGAATGGCTAATTGGTTTAGGGACAGGGTAACTGGCAAAAGATTAACTGAATAATGGCCTGGCTTATTGAGGGGCTGACTAAATGGCTAACTAACTGGCTAAGGGGTCCGACTAACTGATTAAGAGAATGACTAACTGGCTTAGGGTCAGGTTAACGGTCAAAAGGGGGCATACCTCTGACTTCCATATCCATGGGGTAGGTCTCCCGCTCGTACAGGAACGGGTGATACCTCAGGATGCCCTCCACCATGCCGGTGCCCTCCACCACCGCCCTGAAGTCAAAGGAATCGGCCGCGCTCCGGATGAACCTGTCCAAAGTCGGAGAGGGGTTTGGGTGGCAAGGTGATTTACAAGAGGCTAGGTCCTTGATGGAAAATCTAGGATCCAAAGGGTCCTCATAGGGCCGGAAAGGATCTGCTAGACTATCCCAAAGTCCTGCTAGACAAAATCTCAAAATATCCATGATTTTGTGGGTCCGAGTGTTCAATCCTTACAGGATCTGAGGAGTCCTAAAAGGTCCTGCTACGATTCAAAGGTCCTGCTAGGATCCAAAGGTCCTGCTAGGATTTAAAGGTCCCGTTAGTATCCAAAGGTCCTGCTAGGATTCAAAGGTCCTGCTAGGATCCAAAGGTTCTGCTAGGATCCAAAGGTCCTGCTAGGATCCAAAGGTCCTGCTAGGATCCAAAGGTTCTGCTAGGATCCAAAGGTCCTGCTAGGATCTAAAGGTCCCGTAGTATCCAAAGGTCCTGCTAGGATTCAAAGGTCCTGCTAGGATCCAAAGGTTCTGCTAGGATCCAAAGGTTCTGCTAGGATCCAAAGGTCCTGTTAGGATCCAAAGGTCCTGCTAGGATCCAAAGGTCCTGCTAGGATCCAAAGGTTCTGCTAGGATCCAAAGGTCCTGCCAGGATAGGAGGATCCGGAAAGATCTGACTAGACCGCTCTCTGTCGCAGCAAAAAGGCCAGGGGACGCGAACCGAAGTGGGGGGGAGGGGGGACTCACTTGGTCTGCATGTCATCGGCGATGTCTCTCAGGTTGATGGTGCGGGGCGCCTTGCCTCGGTCATAGATGCCCACCGTGATGTCGATGTTCTTGAAGGGGCTAATGGGTCTCATTCCGCCCAGACCGGACGACTCGTTGCCCCGTGGGCCATGGATGTAATAGTGGTAAATATGCCTAAGACACACACACACACACAAAATTACCATTTTTGTTAAATGCTCGTTACCGACACACATATTATTATTATTTTTTTTTTTTTTTTTTTTTTAAATAATGTGCCATTTTCAGAGCTCACTAGATAGTCGGGAACACATGTATTCAATTTTTAATTTGCTAACTTCCTCCTGTGTTTAACCAAAATGAAAAATTAATTTCACAATGAATACATTGAATGAATTTCATTGAATTTCATTGAACTTCATTGAATTTCATTGAACTTCATTGAACTTCATTGAACTTCATTGAATTTCATGGAATTTCATGGAATTTCATGGAATTTCATTGAACTTCATTGAATTTCATGGAATCTCATGGAATTTCAGGGAATTTCAGGGAATTTCATTGAGCAAAGCTCCAGCTGATCTGCAAAAACTGCCTCTGGTCTCAGAAATTATTCCACAGCTGCACCGTTGACGCTATGAATTGTCCGCTTCACTTGGAGGAACAGAATCTTACGCCAATTGTCGGCACCAGCCTTTGAAGTCTCTCTTGAGGAACTGGACGTGTCTGGAGTCGATGCCGGTGATGACCACGTGAGTGAAACTCTCCTTGCCCACCTCCTCACCGATCAGACCCCTCAGGTTCTGCTCCTCTGTGGGGACGTGACGGACATCCCCTGCCTTCAGAGAGAGAGAGAGAGAGAGAGGGAGTGAGAAAGGGGGAGGGGGAGAGGGAGAAAGGGAGAGAGAGGGGATGAGAAAGAGGGGAGAGAGAGAAAGAGAGTGAGAGAGAGTGAGAGAGAGTGAGAGAGGGAGTGAGAAAGAGGAAGGGGAGAGAGGGGAGAGGGAGAGTAAGAGCGAGAGGGGAGAAAGAGAGAAAGAGAGAAAGAGAGTGAGAGGGAGTGAGAGAGAGAGAGGGAGTGAGAGGGAGATAGAGGGAGAGGGAATGAGAGAGAGAGTGAGAGAGTGAGAGAGAGGTAGAAAGTAAGAGAGAGAGGGATAGAAAGAGAAAAAGAGAGAGTGAGAGAGAAAGAGAGAGAGATAGGGGATAGAAAGAGAGGGAGAGAGAGAGAGAGAGGGAGTGGGAGAGAGAGAGGGAGTGGGAGAGAGAGAGGGAGTGGGAGAGAGAGAGGGAGTGGGAGAGAGAGAGGGATAGAAAGAGAGGGAGAGAGAGAGAGAGAGGGAGTGGGAGAGAGAGAGGGAGTGGGAGAGAGAGAGGGAGTGGGAGAGAGAGAGGGAGTGGGAGAGAGAGAGGGAGTGGGAGAGAGAGAGAGGGAGTGGGAGAGAGAGAGGGAGTGGGAGAGAGAGAGGGAGTGGGAGAGAGAGAGGGAGTGGGAAAGAGAGAGGGAGTGGGAGAGAGAGAGGGAGTGGGAGAGAGAGAGGGAGTGGGAGAGAGAGAGGGAGTGGGAAAGAGAGAGGGAGTGGGAGAGAGAGAGGGAGTGGGAGAGAGAGAGGGAGTGGGAGAGAGACATTCTCCTTTCATACCGGTCTGTTGCTGATGAAGCCACTGTAGATAGACTCCCGGTTCTTCTCCCGTCTCTCAAACTCTTCCTTGGAAAGCGTGAGCTCGTGCACGTCTCGGGAATCCTTGGGCTTGGTAATCATCTGAATAAAAAAAACAACCACAACGACCGAAGATAGAGGATATCGTGTGTTTAATTGCTTCTTGTTAGTGGGCCTGACATTTTGATCCTAGCAGGACCTGTCTGAAAGGCCAAGCCTTTGTTGTCAAGAGCTTGTAAAAACGGAATTGTTTACCCCCAAAAACGAGAAAAAAATCCTCCCCCAAAAAATAGGAATGGCTGGCAACTACGCCTTTGAGAGAGGTCCGGCTAGGATGGAAACACCAGACTTCAAACGTTCTCCAGACTTTTGAGTCGAGCTAGTCGGTAGTAAAAAAAAACTGCCGGCAACTGTTCGGCATTTCTCTTGGGGTCGATATGTGCTCTTTCGGACCGTCTCGGCCCCCCTCCACCTCACACTCCTCCACCTCACCCGTGTCCCGTTGCCGATGAAGAAGATGGCCTGCTTGCCGCCGACGCCAAAGTACGAGATGTCGCTGTTCAGGGAGCGAGGCATGTTGTCCTGCACGGCTGCCCGGCCTCCGTCGTCCCTCTCTCCTCCCTCCGCGTCTTCCCTGAACACACACACACACACAAAAAGAACAGACGATGCCCAAACTGAGGTGAAGCCTCACAGTTATCGCGTGACCTTTCGCCGCCGAGAGGAGACGGCACTTCAACGAGGAGGGGGGGGGGAAGGGGGTCTTGAGAACGTTAAGACCGGCTACAATTTCTTGCGCTCACCGAAACGGCCCCTTGTCCTTGCGGATGAACTTGGAGAGGCGATAGATGGCCCAGTTGTTCAGCTGCTTGGAAGTCATGCCCTTGCCGTTGTCGATCACGCAGATCGTGTTCTTATCGCCGGGCTCGTCCAGAAACTGCAGGATCAAAAAAGCACGAGGAGAAGATGTCCATTCCTGACTGTGTGCATGACAGGTGTTCTCACACTCTGGTGGGAACGCTCCGCGGACTACTCCTCGGACAGTCTGGAAACACTCTGGGAACTCTACAGGAAAAACTCTGGGAACACTCTGGGAACACTCTGAGAACACTCTGGGAACACTCTGGGAACACTCTGGGAACACTCTGGGAACACTCTGGGAACACTCTGGGAACACTCTGGGGACACTCTGATAACACCCTGGAAACACTCTAGGAACACTCTGATAACACTCTGGGAACACTCTGGGAACACTCTAGGAACACTTTGGGAACACTCTGGGAACACTCTGGGAACACTCTGGGGACACTACAGGAATACTCTGGGAACACTCTTGGAACACTCTTGGAACACTCTGAGAACACTCTGGTAACACTTTGGGAACACTCTGGGAACACTCTGGTAACACTCTGATAACACTCTGATAACACTCTGATAACACTCTGGGAACACTCTGGGAACACTCTGGGAACACTTTGGGAACACTCTGAGAACACTCTGATAACACTCCAGGAATGATCCGGGACTACTATGGGCCACTCTGAAAACACTCCGGGAATGATATGGGCCTACTCCGAGAACACTCTGGGGACACATTGGGAATACTCGTGGATATAATAATTATGACAACACTCGGGGGGAAACAAGTGTGGAAAGGCTCTGGAAATAATGTGGGACCACTCTGGAAACAAGATAGAAACACCAAGAGGATAGAAACACCAAGAGGCTAGAGAGTGGAGACACTGTGGGCACACCATGGACCACCTTCTTAGTTCTTACCAATCTCAGCTCGATCAGCCGGGGTCCAAGATTGTGACTGGTGGCGGTTAGGGAGTTGTCTATCAGCTCAGCGAAGGAGAAGGCTGAAGAGAGAGAGACAGCACATCGGACAATGTTATGGCTAAAATTGCTTCTGACTGGCGCACTCCATCCCGGCAAAGACTAGTTGATTACTTGGAAAGGCCACCATCTAAGGGCTGGACGGCTCGGACGGGAAGAGCGCTGGTGCGTTAATCCAGAGGTCTCGGGTTCAAGGCCCGGTCCAGTCAAAGTTTTCCGTGAGCAGGCTGCATTTGAAGCAGTCAGCAGTTTGGAATTTTTTTTTTTTTTTTTTTTTTCTTCGTCAAAACAACCGTTTGCCACCCTAATGGTGCTAAACCAGACATACAAAAACGTCAACGGAACACGCTGTAGGTTTTTCTGGGGCGGGCACTTAGGGTTGACGGCTCCGAGACGACTTACGGAGAGGGTTCTGGCCCTGGCTGGCGTAGTACTCGTACATCCCCGACTTGACCAGGGTGTCGTAGTGGGGCAGGAACTCCACCCGCTCCTTGGCCGGCGCCGGCAAGTTCTGGCTGATGTGGTTGAGGACGTACAGCGTGTCGCCCGAGTCGACCAGCTCTTCTGAAGAAGAAAAGACTCATAGGGGCTAGACACGGTGGTGGTACTGATCAAAAAAAAGAGTGACCGGTCTTGCGGTGACACCGTAAGCGAGAATCTCTTTTGTGAGCGAGTGTGGTTCTGAGAAGTGCCGGAAGGTTTTACTCGACGTTTCGGACAGTGTACGTCTTCCTTCATGAAGACGGACAGAGCACACTGTCCACGGATTGGTGAGAGTGAGCAAAACCGTTTTTTCTGCGATCTAAAAGTGGCGGAACTCACATGGCCAGAAAATTGGGGGCTAGGGTTGGTGGTATCGGAGCAAAGAAATTGCAAAGAGGTTTGGTGGTTCTGGCTTTGGTATAGGCCTTCTGATCACGGCGGAAGGAAGCGTCATCAGTCACCCACGGCCTAATGCGAGGAGTGTATCAGAAACACATCTTAGAGGAGGTAGAGTTACATACCAGCCCACCCCGATCACCCACGGACTTACCATATCCGACATCGTCTTTGACTTCTTTACGATTTGTTGTTGTGATCACGAAGTGCGCACTGGCACTTATATTGAATTCCTGAACAGAGAAATAAATACAATTTTTATTCTTTTCTTTTTTTCGGGTGGAGGTTCAAAACTTCCCGGTATATTGTTGTCTTCATTTGTTTGACTTTCCGATAATTTTTTGAAAGACAAAACTTACTATTTGAGTAATTATTTCTGCCTTTGACTATTTGAGAAAAGTCCTGCTAGGATCGAAACATGATCAGGCCCTCCTAATTTTTGATACTATTTCTAGTCTCCAGACTATTTTGCATTCTTAAAAAAAAACCGGCGAAACATGATGAATAAATGTTGACCTAAGTCTGTGTTCTTTACACATAATACCTTATTTATATATTTATTTAGATCGGCAAATAATAAATATCAGAAGAATTTAGAAGCTAGCTACTGACATCAGTGAACTGAAAGTGTAACTGTTGTTACTGTTACTGAGTGTTAGTGTTACCCCATCAAAAATGAGGTTTTACGATTACATTGGTATTTTAATGGATGATATAAAAACAAATTTTAGATAAAAAAAAATTGAGTAATAAGTTTATATCAATTGTTATTTAGGTTATAATTATATATTGTACGAAGGATAATAAAGTAGTATAGTCTATTGATTGTAGTATAGAAACAAAAAATCTAATTTATATTACTTTTTCAATTTAAAATGATAAACTAAGCAGTCCCTCGGTCTAGTAGTAATACAACTAAAGACAGTACTTACTAGTTAATACTACATACGGGCCTATTGTTCTTGCATTTTAATTGTAACTTCTTAAAATTCATGTTTCAATAAAAATTTTATTCCAACTTCGACTGAACAACATCCGCAAGTTGCAAATAAATAAATAAATAAAACAATAAAAAAACACTTAAACAGTGTTCATTTCTTTGTATTACTATTAATTTTTTCCACGAAAGACTTCCTAGATGAGAGCGATGTTTCCAACTGAGGATAGCAAGGTTTTAGTTTAATACCCTCACCGTAAAAAAAAAAAAAAATGGGGAAAACCCCGAAGTCTTCGTGAGCGAGACACTACGCGGGGATGGCGCGTCCGGAAAGTGGGCAACCTTTGTTGTCACGGCACACGACACGCCAAGTGAAATTTTTTTCAAAGAAGGAAAAAAGAAGAAGAAGAGAGGGCTCACCTGCCGGATGCGCTCCTTGAACGTCCGGTAGTCGAACACCCCTCCGATGTGGATCCTCCTGTCCGGCTCGCTGCCCCTTCGCCTGTCGTAGACGTACACGACCGAGTCTTCTTCGTCCAGTGTTTTGGTCGGAGCGTCTTGGCTGCTGCGGCCCTTTGAGTTGGCCGCCATGTTTCTACGTGAGAGGTCGCCGGGTGCCCGGATGTTGACCTCTCGACTGGAGACCCACCCCCCCCCCCCCTCTCCCCCTCCCGTTAATTTTTTTTTTTTTTCCTCTAGGATAGTTAGGGCCGGGTACGGTGTGGCGGTTTATCAATGATTAATTCTAGGCCAGTCGTCTAGATGCTGCAATAAAAAAAATTGCCAACTTCTTACTGACTAAAATGACAAAAAATGCAAATGGGACCCGGCACAACGACATGAGGATATCCCACCAAAACACTTTTTGAGTAAACAACGTATCTTCACAATTCCAGTACAAATAAATTCTCTTCTTTCTTTTTTTCGGAAATTTTAAATATTAGAGGATATTATATTTTGATATCATTTGAAAGCGAATGGTATACTCTTTCACATCATTAGAAAATCTCTAAATCTCAAAAGTGGGGGTTATTCCTCATTATGCCGTGCCGGGTCACAAATATCAAAATATTAGGAGGCGCTGACTTTTCGACCCTACTTAATTTATAGTTCAGTCATTAATTTTTGACATCAGTCTCAAATTTGGTTCAACTACCATGGTTGAACCATAGAGGAATGCCTCCATGGTTGGATGAACCATGGAGGAAGGAAGGATGAACAAAGGAAAGTAAAGTTCCATTTGGGTTATTTTACATCATCTTCTGAGCGCGAGGCTGGTTCAACTTCAAGCGCGCTCTTGGTTCGAATCCCGTTCAAGTCAAAAACTATTATTTTGTTTTACCCTTATCCCGATGGCAATAAAACATCTCGCTCTGTAAATATACTATTTTATGCTTGTGTTGGTGCTGGTCATTTCGACATCTTTGTAAATTAAATTGTACTTGTGTTCGTGGTTTTTAATAAATTTCTCGTTTTGTTGATAGAAAAAGTTGTAAGTGTGACGGATGTGGCGCCCTCTATCGACGAAAGTTGACTTTCCCCCACTAACTAAAGACTGGATGGCCAAAGTGGTAAAACGCTGGTACATTTAATTAACCATCGGCTCTGGTCCATAATTATAGTTTGTTTACTCTTCAATTGAATAATGAATACAAATCTGCTTATTTCCAATTTAATTTTGTTTGTTTCGTAAAGTAATGAACTACTGATAGTGATAGACATCATTGTAGCTGAGCATGTAACTGGTACTCGGTGTGACATGATGTGTTGTACGTTAATATGTAATGGACACCAGCGCCATAACGCCCACCATTGATTTCGCTGGTACCTTGCCTGCAGCCCGCAGTGCAGGATGAACGGCAAAAAAGGCTTGAGCACCAGCGCAACATCCACATCCACTGAACAGAAAGAAAAATCTTGCCAGTGGCCCGACACCATCCTCGATTTAAAAAAATCACTAATTGCGATCAGAAATCGGGTTCGATGGCGGATTTATTGTCAGAAAATGCCGAGGGAGGTTCGGGCTCTCCCGTCCCCGAGGTGGACCCGGCCGCCGAGTTCCTCGCCCGGGAGCAGGACGAGCTGGCCGGGCTGGAAGACGACAATTTCGTCAGCGGTGCCGACGCGGCGGCCCCCGCCGGTGAGTACGGCTACAGCCCGTGGTCGTCCCCTTGGCGTGTCCCAATTCGAGTTGCCGAAAAGTACCCTTAAATTTCACTTTCATCGATATGTTATGCCACTAGAGATTTGTTGTAGCATTAGTCTGATCATAGATGTATTCTATGGTTTTATTGGCTTCCTCCGTGAACGTTATTCTTCATCTTATTCTTAAATTACTAGTCAGTAACTCAGTAAGCAGTTTGCAACATTTTTGTTTGAGAAAGGTCCTGCTAATGCTATGCTAGTGCTAGTGCTAGGATCGAAACGTCAGGCCCACTAAATTTTAATTTTAGTCAGTAAGAAGTTTGCAGCATTTTTGTTTGAGAAAGGTCAGGCCCACTAATGCACTATTCACTAAATTTTAATTTTAGTCAATAAGCAATTTGCAACATTTTTGTTTGAGAAAGGTCCTGCTAGTGCTAGTGCTAGGATCGAAACGTCAGGCCCACTAAATTTTAATTTTAGTCAGTAAGCAGTTTGCAGTTTCCAACAATTTTTGGTTATCACCCTTAAATTACTTAATTACTGACTGACTGACACAGTTACCTTTTCTTGTGCTCTGTTCTTGGTGTTGTTTGCAGAGCCAGAGGCAGCCGCCCCTGATGACGTTCCAAGTTTTGAGGCAGAACTTGCGCCGGTATGTAGAGTGTCTTCTTACACCAGTATTGCAGTATTAAAAGTTCAGAGAGACTAGAGGCTAGAGCTTAACTGGACTATTCTCCTATTCTCTCTTTGTCCTCGTCAGAGCGGAGAAAGTGCAGAGGTCAACGGCCCCTCCGATGCGTACTCGTCCATCTCCCAGGTAGACCGTCTGGCCAACGAGCCCGAGAAGATCAAGTTGTGGCGGGAAGAGCAGAAGGAGATGCTCACCAAGAAAGGTACGGCGTTAGACGTTCCCACATTCCCCCCCCCCCCACCCCCTCCTTCTCTCCCTCTTCCGTAGGCACTTGCCGTCGAGAGTTGGGAAACGGCCGGCCGAGTTGTCTGCCTCACGAGGCGGGCTGTTCGGCATGCTGCCCACCTCGGGAGGCAGGCCGCTCGTCTCGGCTCGCTTCCCACCTCACGAGTGAGACCGCTCGGAGCGGCCTCGCTGCCCACCTCACGAGGCAGGCCGCTCGGCTCATCTTGCTCGACCGATACTCGCAAGTTTGTGTTCCGTATATCCGTCTGGGGGGGGGTACGCTCTTGGCTGACCATCAGGACGCGTCAGGAAGGACGAAGCCGTGTCGGAAGCGCAGTTCCAAAAATTTTTGGTTTTTCTTTCTTCCCTCTCAAGATTCAGTGGGCCTGACGTTTCGATCCTAGCAGGACCTTTCTCAAAGGCAGAGTGACAAGGACAAAACAGATACATGTACACGAAGGAAGGGGGAAGAGAGCGAATAGGACACGGATGAGAAACAAAGGACAAAGAGTAAAGCTGGCAGTGTGAGATCAAAGGGAAGGGCAAGGAGTAGGGTAGGGATTAGTGAGAAGACGGGGAAAGATCAAAGAGAGAAGGGTGGTAATTCTAGTCACTAAGCAGTTTGCAACATTTTTGTATATCACCTCTCTCTCAAGACACGGAAGCGGAAAAACTGCAGACAGAGTGGAAGGAGATTGCCAAGAAGGAGATTGTGGAGTGGACGGCCCGACAAGTGGAACAGTTCACCAAAAGCCAGTCGTCCAACAGGTATGCCCAGTGCTCTCGGGACCGGAAAAAAAAAACCCACCAAAACCACGATTGGGGGAAAGAGGGGTCTTAAACGAGACACGCACTGATGTTTTGACTACCTGCTTTTTTTTGCATTAGAACTGATCAAGCCAGTATCTATTGTGATGCTCCTGAAAACTTCAATTTTTTTTTTTTTCAGAATCACACTCATCTTTCTTCCTCCTGATCTATTATGCTTCTGGTTCTTTTCCATATTGCTTTTTTTTTGTAACCTTTGCTTCAAATGGCCTTTTGGCGCGCGATAAGAAGCACATGTACGTATGCATGTACGTGTTACGTCATAGGCCGGATGTGGTTTATTACCGAGTCGCATGCAACCGAGTGGTGCGTTTCCACTGGACTAATCGGCTCGGTTAAACCTTACCTGGTCACTTTTACTGGGCAGAGGTTGCTCGGTAAAAAGTAACCCTTGGACTCGGTTAAAGTAACCGAGAGGAAATTTGACTGGGGCCGTTTCCACTGTGGTCAAAGTGGTCAAAGTGACCATCGTCTCGGGTTACTTTGACCAGAATAAGTCCAGTGGAAACGCGGCTTTTGATTTGAACCCTGTCAGGGCTCGACCTTAGCACTATCATGGCGGTCATTGTCTAGTAAAAACAGCTGCGGGCTAGTAAAATGGCCAACTTTGCTAGCCCGTTGGACTAGTAAAAAGTAGACAGTGGTGTGCTGGCAAAAAACAACGCGGGCGGGGATGAGAAAGTAGAAACTAATAATTTGTTTTACTTGACCTAATAACCAAGTGTTAAATTCAATGTTAATCATACAGGGCTAGTAAAACTTGCTGGAGGCTAGCAAAAAAGCTCAACTTACTAGCCCGGTGGGCTAGTTAAAAAAAAACCGCAGTGGCTGTTACGGCAGTCGTCCGTGTGGTTCCCTGACTTCACAGTATTTGTCAGGATGTTTAGCTCTTGGAACCAGACTATCAGCTGATATACTGGTTCAACCAGCCTGCAAGTCAGGGAACCACACGGACAACTGCCGTAACAACAGCCACTGCGAAAAAAAACTTAAGCGCGAGGCTTGCCTGTAATGTGTGTGTGTGTGTGTCTCTCTCTCTCTAGGGCCGCTGAGAAGGCGTTTATCGAGGACAGGGATGAGGAGACACCGGGACAGGAGTGGGAGCGCATCGCTCGCCTCTGCGACTTCAACCCCAAGAACAGCAAGAACTGCAAGGACTTGACCCGCCTCCGCTCCATCCTGCTCCACCTCAAGCAGACGGGAATGGCCAAATAAAAAAGAACCGGAAGGGGGGGGGGGAATTACGAGGAAGGGGAGATGGGGGATGCGGGGGAAGGGAAGGATGGTAGCTTGTCAGTCCGGTCTCTGGCAATCGGAGCCAGAGACGGTAGGTGGAGATTGGATGTGTCACATTTGTATAGTGTCTCTGGTAGTCAAAAAGTCCCGTCGGACTGCGGGGTAGGTCTCCTGCACTCGACCCCGGCACCACCACAGAATCCCTCTACAGCCCTAGTATATTACTGATATGTTTATGGATAACCTCGTTAGTTACACTTGGACAGCCTGCGGTTTACACAAAAAATCCTATTTGGTGGATGCCCGGTGCTTTGCGATTTGGATTTGCATCGGTCTTGGCTGGAGTTTTCCAGGAGTGGGGCGGTTTTCCAAGTCTTGGCGGGAAACGAGCTATTTTGTTCCAGGAGTTTGGTTAACAAAAAAATCTTAACTGATTTGTGTGGTCTGGATTGGACCGGTCTGGACTGGTTTGGGTCTGGGACTCTGGTCTGGCCTTTGCCGGTCCAGACTGGTCTGGTCTGGATTGGACCGGTGTGAACCGGACTGGTTTGCGTCTGGCCTTTGCCGGTCCTGACTGGTCTGGTCTGGATTGGACCGGTCTGAAATGTACTGGTTTGGGTCTAGCCTTTGCCGATCCTGACTGGTCTGGTCTGGATTGGACCGGTCTGAACTGGACAGGTTTGGGTCTGGTCAGGCCTTTGCCGGTCCTGACTGCTCTGGTCTGGATTGGACCGGTCTGAACTGGACTGGTTTGGGTCTGGACTTTGCCAGTCCTGACTGGTCTGGTCTGGATTGGACTGGTCTGGACTGGACTAGTTTGGGTCTGGCCTTTGCCAGACCCAAACTAGTCCAAACTCTCCAACTAATAAAAGGAGACCCACACACTCAAAGGAATTGAGTACAAAGATAGTAATTTATTGAATCAGCCATGCCATTCCAATATTGTACTGTATAATTGACCAATAACCAATCACCTGTATGAATTATACGATTGTTTCACTGAGGTAATATCATTTTTGTGATAGTGTAATTGCCCGGTTTTGTGTAGCTTCCGTCAACCTTTTTTTCTCCCGTTTTTTTTAGCTTCACGAACACAAGATGATTTTTTTAGGAGAGTGTACCCGGAAATACTAAGCT
Organism: Luidia sarsii; assembly: GCA_949987565.1. Taxonomy (NCBI): domain Eukaryota; kingdom Metazoa; phylum Echinodermata; class Asteroidea; order Paxillosida; family Luidiidae; genus Luidia; species Luidia sarsii. The sequence continues at coordinate 7,694,705 of OX465121.1, forward strand.
TCAGAGAGATTGCATGTGATCAAAATCTTTGATCCTTTTTTTCCTCTATGTTCACCAAAAAGTGCAGACCTAATCCACGTACACAAATTGACGTTTTAGAGAGGTGTTCAAATTGAGTGTCAACTGCAACTTTTTCCAACTTTTTTGTGCGTAAGTTCACGGCAGACAGTTGAGGAACTCTTGCCGAATCTCGCAGAGAACGTCCAAATTTATCCCCGACTCACTGATTTGTTTGGATGTTGTTGTTTTTTCAAACCAGCAAAACATTTGTTCCGGCAAAAGCCTAATTTCCAAGACGAGTCATTGTTTCTCAGCAAATCGGAATCCATTTTGTAAGATTCTGCTTGTAACATCTGTGCTACATTTATTTTAGTCAGTAGATGTCCTTTGTTATGAAACCCTTTTTGATGGGGATTGTGATTTTCCTTTTCAGAAAGTTGTGACACAAACAACGGAGTTAGCTTCCCTGGAATATTCTAAAGTAAATGTTTCTATCTGTAATCAGTTATCAAGCATGATCCAAAGTTATGCTCTCATTACCACGGTAACGTGCAACTGACATTTGTTTTTTTTTGGTAATTTCAAAACAGCTCGGTTACTTCTAACATGATCTCGGTCATTTTTTTTTTCTTCAAAAGTCCAAGTGCAGACAGCGGTTATCTTGTTTCCAAGATTTCATTTTACCATCGTCTCGGTAAAAAGTGATGAAAAAAAATTGTGGACGTGAATCCCTTTTTTTATTTGGAAAGTTAAGCCTATTTGTGAGAAATGTAAACTGATGTATTAACCACTTCGCGCCGGGACCTCCGAATCCGGAGGTCAATTGGATTTCCTTTGCAACGGGGCCCTCCGAATCCGGGCACCACTATTGTCCACATTCTAAACAAAGACTCTTTTCAGCTAAGAACAAAGCAATATGAATCAGTACAAAGACCCTTTTTGACGCACGTTGCCACATGAATTGCAAGATTAGAAGCAGTAATTGTGCAATTGTGGGACTTTTACTGTGGAGGATCGAGGGATACTGCGCTGCAGCTGAAAGCACGCGGGGCACATTGTCTTTGCATGCCACACAGCCCAATGGTCGTCGGTCTGGCATTGGAATTCCCCCCACATTCTTTACCGTAATCTGTACGCTCGTTTGTGGCCGACCAACTCGAAGATTTGACTGCCTGGGGTGGAGGCTGGAGTCTGCGGTCAGGGATTGTCAGCAGCGTACACGCACCCACACACACACGTCCGTTACGGTCCATTGACGACGCACAAAGGGCCCTTTTTCGAACGGATAATCTCTTGACAAAGGCCACAACGACGTCCGAATTGTGCCAGGTTTTACTCTCTTGTACCCATAGTATACCCTTATTGATTTATTTCACAGAAATATATTGTTCCGATTGTTTTAGCAAGATTTTAAAATGATGCATTGTTCAAAAACCCCCGTATGGCGGTCATCGGCGCTGAAAAACCCCCCGGCGCGAAGTGGTTAATACATGTTTAGTTATGCGCATTAAAAAAAATATATAATTATGTACCGAGATACCGAGATTGGACTACACGTATGTTTTTATGAGTTGTACTTTTGTGATCAATTGACAAAGAAATCTAAGAAAGAAAATAATCAACACAGTTTGATGTTATGATCAACATGGGACCCTAACCCAGTACTCAGTAGTAACATAGGCAATTTCTAAACGCTTGTCTAGTATTTTGTGTTGCAAGACAAATACAGTACAAGTATACAAAATTAGAGTAAGATCTGGTTTGACACTGCATTTTTGGTGAACTTGACCAAAGTCTTGAATCATAGCTTTCAGCCATAATCATTATCAATTCTCTTCTCGGAGCTCAGTAAAGCCATCCTCTAAAAATAGGTCATGCGGGTCACGTCACTGCAACCCTCTTGCCTCTTGAACCCACTGTGCAAACCTTCAGATCTCATCTGGAGCTAGCGGCTCTTCTCATGAACCACACACTCACAATTCACACTAAAAATACAGCATGCATATTGCAAACCTTGAAACAATGCAACTTAAGTATACTTCTAAAGCATATTAATCAGAATATCAAAAAAAAGGGACAACCCTGAACAGGTTAAGTCGAGGAAAATAAAAAAGAAAAACCTACATCCCAAACCCATCTACACCCATTTTTATAAGAGATAAAAATACTACTGTAAATTTTGTTTAATGAAGACCCACTTTCTATGGTGGTCATTCCTTTTTCATTTAATTCCCAGCCAGATATTAGTTGCTCAGGGATGAGACGACCTCTTAGAACAACTCGATATCGCTGCACTGGTAAAAGATGCCCCCAGATGGCACCTCCTTGTTGAGGGTCACGTAGGTCACCTGCAAGTCAGCCAGGATGAAGGATTAAGTTGGGGGAAGGAACAAATCGAGCACTACACTCAAAGAGATTGTCAAACGGCAAACCAATCTCCTGTCCTCTCTTCTGTCCTCTGCACTAGTCTCCTCTCTTCTGTCGCATCCTGTCCTGTCCCGTCCTGTCCTTTCCCGTCCTGTCTTGCCCTGTCATGTCCTACCCTGTCCTGCCATGTCCTGTACTGCCCTGCCTTGTCATGTACATGTCTTGTCCTACCCTGCCCTGCCCTGCCCTGCCCTATCCTGTTCTGCCCTACCCTGTCCTGCCCTGTCCTGTCCTGTCCTGCCCTGCCCTGTCCTATCCTGTCCTAGCCTGTCCTGTCCTGCCCTGCCCTGCCCTGTCCTGTCCTGCCCTGCCCTGCCCTGTCCTGTCCTGTCCTGTCCTGCTCTGCCCTGTCCTGCCCTGCCCTGCCCTGTCCTGTCCTGTCCTGCCCTGTATCTCCCACCCTGCCCTGCACTGTGCCTCTCCTCTCCTCTCCTCTCCTGTCCTCTCCTGTCCTGTCCTGTCCTGTCCTGTCCTCTCCTGTCCTCTCCTCTCCTGTCCTCTCCTCTTGTCTCCTGTCCTCTCCTGTCCTCTCCTCTCCTCTCTCCTCTCCTCTCTCCTCTCTTCTCCTCTCCTCTCCTCATCACCTCCCCTCCCCTCTCCCCATCTCCTCACTTAACCCCCCTCCATATCACAGCCATCATTGACCACAGGTCTGGCACCCGATGTCGTCACTGCTTCCTGCACACTTACCTGCAGTATGGCGGGAACTCCCACCGGTCTGCATGGTAAAAAAAAAAGACAAGAAAGTAAATTGCATCTGAGGGTACTGTAGTATACGGTGCTTGTTCTGTGTGGAAGGTGCAAAGTGTTAAAGGCATAATACAACATTGGGAAAGATCGGAAAACCTCAATGTCCACAGATTTTCTTCTAATTTGTAGATGGTCATGATAGAATCCTCATGTTGAAATCGTACGGCCTGGGATGCTGTACTTTTCAAGAAATCTTCACTCAAACATCGACAAATAGTTTATTACTCGCGAGTTATAAATTATTTCTTACACTACAAAACGGTGCGTAGATACCGTGATGGCTTTTTTGCATTTTTCTACTTTCTCAAATTACCGTTTGAGCTAAAAAAATTGCGACATTGCTTTTCTTGGAATGTTTAGAGGTTTAACAGACAAACTGTGGCAATCTTTTGACCTTTACCAACGTTCTATAGGGCCTTTAATGCGCACTTTGGCGATTGCGTAATAGCTTACCCAGCAGGCATTGTGACATTCTGGGCGTAAACTGTGAGGGATGGAGTTGGACCATCGTTGATTTTGTCAAGAATCTTGCACATGTCACCAGTCCAAAACCCAATCTGGAAATATCCCTGAAATGAGAAAAAAAAAAAAAAGGATAAAAGAATGATCAAGAAAACTACGGTATCCTATATCGCCCCTTCCACTGTAATGGTATGCACCAGCTTCTCAGAATAAAATGCTGAGACTAAAATGCTCAGAAGCATCTTCGGACTATTCAACCACATGGTCTCAACATCCAGGAGGGTAATGACTAACACCATGCAGCTTTCTGATAATCCTTCCTTTGTGTTCACTCCTCCACACTTCTCTCTTTGATCTTTCCCCCTCTTCTCACTAATCCCTACCCTACTCCTTGCCCTTCCCTTTGATCTCTCCCTACCAGTTTTACTCTTTGTCCTTTGTTTCTCATCCGTGTCCTATTCACTCTCTTCCCCTTCCTTCATGTACATGTCTCTGTTTTGTCCTTGTCACTCTGCCTTTGGGAAAGATCCTGCTAGGATCGAAACGTCAGGCCCACTAAATTTTTAAGATTTGCATTTTGGTAACTTTAGTCAGTAAGCAGTTTGCAACATTTTTGTATATCACTTTAGACTAAAATGCTGCTAAAAAAAAATGCTGTAAATGCTTACTGTGGTGGAATTACTGACGTAGTGATCCAAATTCTTCTGGAAGATCACAGTGTACGATGAACCCGCTCTGTGTAAATAAAGCCAGACGATGAGAATAGAAAAAAAATCAAACAAACAAAATAGTCTTCAAAGTGGATACTCCATCCTATTTGTGTGATCCTCAAACTGCTGTAGCAAGGTTTATAATCGGCTTTTAGCATCTGAATGAAAACAGGGGTTTAATCCCTGGAGATAGTAGGGCCGTTCTCACTACATTAAATAAACGCGATTGTTTGGATTGCGATTCAAACTCCACTTTTTTGTGTGTGTGGGGACATAATAAACGCGATTATTAGTGTGATTTGAATCGCGATTCAGACTCCACTAAGAACGAATTTTTTTCAAATACTTGTGTTTATTTGCGACGCGATTACTTGATTTTTGTCTCTGGTTTTTCCACGTCGCGGCCACCGCAGGGTTCTGTCAAGAGTCCGCAGTCCGGGCTGGCTGTTGGAAAGGGAAGAAAGGGAAGACAAAAAAAGTTCAGATTTTTTTTTAGGGGGGGGGGAGGGTGAAGGAAAGGCCGACGAGAAAAACAGGTGTATCAGAACTACAAGAGGGAAACTGAACGAGTCTAGCTGTAGCACAATCAAATGAGATATGAAGGTTTGCATGGTGAGAATAGCAGGATTAATAGGTTTGCGGTGACACCATGTAAATTCTCTTTTGTGAGTATCTGTGTGGTTCTGAAAAGAACCGGAGGAACTCGACGGTTCGAGCAGTGTGCTCTGTCCGTCTTCAGGAGACTGCCGGATTCCAACTGGGAGTGGGGCTTATGTAGTGTAGTGTAGAGAGGGACACACCGGAGTGAGCACACACACAGTATAACAGGAACTAGGATCCAGTGCAGCATCCCTCGTTCCTGCCTTCACCCTTCACTGGGCCAACTCCCCCTCACCAGGATCCCTCTCTACACTGCATGAGCCCCACCTCCATCAGTTGGAATCCGGCAGCCTCCTGAAGACGAACAGAGTACACTGCTTGAAATGTCGAGTTCCTCCGGTTCTTTTTCAGAACCAGACATACACTCACAAAAGAGAACTGACATGGTGTCACTGCAAACATATTATCCTATAGCTATTTATGCACCAACCTAGGACTGGAGGAACAGGCTTTTGAGTCACAGTGTTTTTCACTTGTGTTCCCTCCTGGCCATCTTAGATTGGATTGTCCTTACTCTGCTTGTTTACTCCTTCCCTCCTAGCCTCCTGCCCAATCTCTTCCCCTTCATCCCCAGTCCTTGCCCCCATCTCTTCCCCTTCTCATCCTGACCTTTCACATCTCTGATACATGTGCATAATATTCTCCTTGTTTGGTATTTCGCAGTGGCTGTTGTTACGGCAGTCGTCCGTGTGGTTCCCTGACTTCACAGTTTTTGTCAGGATGTTTACAATCAAGTCAGGGAACCACACAGACGACTGCCGTAACAACAGCCACTGCGTTGGTATTTATTCATCAATTTATCTCCCACCTTGAATTTCGATGATATAGACTGTATGACCTTTCTCACCCTGAATGTACTTCTTGTTTGTTTTCCCTGGTCGATCGAATAAATAATAATAATAATAATAGCACAATCAATAATAATAATAATAATAATAATAATAATAATAATAATAATAGCACAATCCTCACAACCCTGGAACGGTCTGACGTACCAGGGGAGTTGATCCCGCCCAGCAAGCCTCTCTGGTGAGGGTTGAGGAGACAGAGGTGGGCCGAGGCAGCAGCCACGCAACACACAAACACAACCAGCGCCTTCATTTGTGCCTCAGAGGTTTTCCCAAGCGAAGAGAATTTCAAAGGTTTTGAGGAAATGGTACTTGGTACTAGTTGGTAGCCTGAAAATTAAGAAAAACAATTTGTGACATACAAAAATGTTGCAAACTGCTTACTGACTAAAATTACCAAAATGTAAATTTTAAAATTTAGTGGGCCTGACGTTTCGATCCTAGCAGGACCTTTCTCAAAGACTACTTTTTGACGTGTTTGTTTGCTATTTTTCCATAGGGACCGTAGTCTCTTCATGTTATCTTTAAACTACTCCATTAATAACTTTATTAATATTAATATTAATATTAATACTAATTAACCAAGGTCAGTAGCCTGGATAACCATCAATGATAATACAACACAACTCGACATTACATTTACAACATCACTCTAATCGCCCTTTTTAAAAATAATTGAGGAGGTCGACCTCCTCAAAATTACTCAGACTAAATAGAATAGAAGTACTCAAGTACTGAAGTAGTATTAGTACAATAGTAGAAGTACTACTACTATTACTAAGGACTAGTTCAGTTCAGTACAGTACTCAGTAGTTATAAACAGGTAGTCCGACTAACTTGGACATATACTTACAATCGGCCTTTTAAAAATATTTTTGAGGAGGTCGGGCGATATTATACCATGGAGGAGGAAGTTTCCTCCATGATTATACTATCGCCCGACCTCCTCAATTAAAAAAGGGCGATTGTAAGGGTCCAAAGTTACTCGGACTAGTAAGTAGTAGTAAACAGGTAAAAGCTGAAAACCCGTTTGACTTTGAGGTTGAGAAAGGTCCGAATATGTCTCTTCTTAGTATATCTTACCTGCTCGAAGTTCAAGTTCAGAATAAACAACGACTGTTGCTGTTATGTTAGTGTCAGTGTTACATTGTGATATCTTGTTTTGTAATTGTAGTGTATTGTATGGAGCATGTGATCTCTCACGTGACTTCAAATAGTTAGATAACAGACTCATGTGACCATTTTTTTCTAGGCCAGTTTCTTTTTCCTATCCAAATATTTCGGTTAGTAAAGTTACCTTAGAATGTTTAGATTCAGACTTGTCAAGCAGAGATAGAGACCAATCCAAACACGATTCCTTTCAGAAATCTTTACCTGAAATTTTGACTCATGTTTAATTAGTGGATTTAAACTCAGCAGCATATATTAAATTCAGCCTAGCTCCAACGTACCTAGGAAAAAAATTATAAATTACATAATGGTTTTAAGGCTTCGTCTGAGTTATTGGCTACAACAATTAACATTACATACATAATATTAATACTAATTAACCAAGGTCAGTAGCTTGGATAACCATCAATAATAACACAACACAAGTCGACATTACATTTACAACATCACTCTAATCGCCCTTTTTAAAAAATAATTGAGGAGGTCGACCTCCTCAAAATTAAAAAAAAGGGCGATTGTAACTTAAGGGTCCAAGTTACTCGGACTAACATAGAAGTACTACTAAAAGTACTAGTAGTACTGTACTAGTAGTAGTACTACTACTACAGTACTACTACTCAGTACTAGTAGTACTACTACTAGTACTACTAGTACTACTTGTATTACTATTACTACAGTAGTAGTAGTCTAGTACTTTCTTTAGTAGTCTCACTCTCACAGTCACAATCTCACTCCCTCACTCTCATTGTCATTGCCTCAAAATATTTGGTCTCATCTTTGTTTTAGAGCTTTATTTTAATTCTTGTACTAGTTCAGTACAGTACTCAATTATACTTTATAGTTGTAAACAGGTAGTCCGAGTAACTAGGACACTTACAATCGCCCTTTTAAAAATATTTTTGAGGAGGTCGGGCGATATTATACCAATTACCATGGAGGAGGAAGGTTCCTCCATGATTATACTATCGCCCGACCTCCTCAATTAAAAATAGGGCAATTGTAACTAGTAAGTAGTAGTAAACAGGTAAAAGCTGAAAACCCGTTTGACTTTGAGGTTGAGAAAGGTCCGAATATGTCTCTTCTTAATATATCTTACCTGCACGAAGTTCAAGTTCAGAATAAACAACGACTGTTGCTGTTATGTTAGTGTCAGTGTTACATTGTGATATCTTGTTTTGTAATTGTATTGTAGTGTATTGTATGGAGCATGTGATCTCTCACGTGGCTTCAAATAGTTAGATAACACAGTAAACAGACTCATGTGACCATTTTTTTCTAGGCCAGATTTTTTTTTCCTATCCACATATTTCGGTTAGTAAAGTTACAGATTCAGACCTGTCAAGCAGAGATAGAGACCAATCTAAACACGATTCCTTTCAGAAATCTTTACCTGAAATTTTGACTCATGTTTAATTAGTGGATTTAAACTCGATCAGCAGCATATATTAAATTCAGCTTAGCTCCAACGTACCTAGGAAAAAAATTATAAATTACATAATGGTTTTAAGGCTTCGTCTGAGTTATTGGCTACAACTTAACATTACATACATATCTAGGGAGGCTTCCAGTAGCGGCTTAGCCAACTTTAAATTCAATAATGTTTGTGTATATTAATTTTGCAGCCCTAGCCGCTATATCAGCTATGAATTATAATAAATTATGAGCCTGTGCATTATTATGCATATGTGACCCGGCACAGCGACATGAGGAATATCCCACCAAAACACTTTTCGATTAAACAACGCCTGAAGTCAAAGTATCTTCTCAATTTTTTTTTTAATTTTTTTTCTTCGGAAAGTTAATGTTTTGGAGGATATTATGTCCAAAGGATATTTCCGGAATCCGTCTCTAAATTATGAAAAAAAGAGGATTTCGTGGGAGTGTTTGTGTACTGTTTTCATGAAAATAATTATAAAGTTCCTGCATTTTTGAATGGCCGCTTTCGTGGAGTTAGAATGGTGCTGATATTATTGTGTCTGGTGCCAAATGAACGAGCGAAGTCCCCTTGTACTATTTACAACAAAGTTCATACGGAAATAATTTTGATATCATTTGAAAGCTAATGGTATACTCTTTCACATCATTAGAAAATCTCAAAATCTCGAAAGTGGGGGTTATTCCTCATTATGCTGTGCCGGGTCACATAATGCAACATATGCAAAATCTCTGTGACCCTAGTTGACCTCATATGCAAATAACCACTGCAACTCATGGCCCAACGTGCGTTTTTGTTTCGGGGTGGTCTCTATCACGTTATGAGTTAATTGTAAGATGCGTTGCCATGGACGACGAGTACGACGAGAATTCTGGGGAGGAATCGGTGGATCCGGCCGAGCTGAATCTTGACCCCATCGAGTTGCACCTTTGCAAAGGAAACATTCTCGTCTGGAACCCAAACGGTATGCGAAATCCGAAATCAATGCACGCTGAATGGCCGAGTAACTTGGACTCAAAACGGTCCTTATTTTTGCATGCAAATTGTTGCAACCATGCATAACATTCCAAATAATTATGACTTCGATTTAGATTACAATTGATTATATTAGTGTTCCCAGCTTCGGTAGAGGAGTTCCATATTGCCGTTTTGGGGGTTTCGGGTGAGGCGTTTGAAATTTCATACATTTGATTTATTTATTTTATGATAATGACAATCGTAATATTAATGATTTAGTCATTTAATATATTTACCACAGGCCTTGAATTGAACGACGGCCACGACGGCCAGTGCCGTCGTTGCCCTCTTTACTGGCCGAGGTGCCCCGCAAAAATCCCCGTCTTCACGGCCACTTTGGCCGTGCCCTATTTTTACCTTGGCCGTCGTGCCCTTTTTTTGCATTGGTAAGCATATTTACAGTTGTTTTTAGACTACATGTATTTTATTTGGATTATCGGGGAGCGATGTCAACTCGATAAGACAGAGAAGTCAAAATAATGCGCGATCGTGTCGACAACAGCCGCATTAATGTGTAACCATGCATCGGAAATAAATAGTCGGCACCCTCAACACAAGAACGTGTGACCAACATAGAAGACGTCTAGTTTTCTGACTTTGGAGATTTGGTGCGCCAAAAGAGGGCGCCCTTTATCTCTTCATTTGCCAGAATGTGGAGGTTTATCCTCAATGCAAATGTACACGCGCCGTTCCAAGAGGTCTGGCCGCTGGCCGTGTTGGACAGTGACCGCAATATTGTAACTTGCAATGTCGATGGGGACTTTGAAAGGTGACAAAAGACCCTTTTATAGAGGTGGCCGAATAAGCAGGTTTCACTGTATGCATAGTACATGTATATAGCAGGGCATGCAAAAATGATAACTTTGTACAATTTATTTCCATTTGGCCTCTGTGCCCTTTCCCAATTTTGTTTTTTGGCCTTGGTGCCCTACCCACTGGCCTTGGTGCCCCCGAAAATTTTGCATCATTCAAGGCCAAAGTGGCCTTGCCCTAAAAATTACCAAATTCAAGGCCTGTTACCATTGCCTCAGTTGCTTGTTCCAGAACTAAAACTCAATATTTTTTTTTTTTTTTACGCCAACTTTCTCCGTGCTCGGCGTCTCAGAAGTGAAGCTGTTGAGGGAGACGCATCACATCGTCGGCGCGCTGGTCGGCTCCCTGCCCCGGTCGCCACGTCAGAACGCCCAGCTGGCTCTACCCTTGCAGCTGATGCCCGAAGAAGCGGCCGTGCTGATGGACTACGGTAGGAAGAGGGAGATGAAGTAGTCTTGGACCTTACGATCGTCAGAATTTGGAGGGGTCGCCCGACAAACCTGCATTTGGGTTTTTACCTTTTTCTCTGAAATTCCACCTTTTTTGTTTTGGTGTTACAAGTCACTTTGAGTCCTTCTTCTACATGCTGTACCATAATAATATGCAGATGTCGCAAAGCTGGTCATCGTGAAAACTACAAAGCGGACGGCCAGAGACGTAGTGGCCTTCGAGGAGGCCAGACAGAGAAGCTTCCGCGAACAGGTAGGCACGCCCCTGTCCTGCCCTGCCCTGCCCTGCCCTGCCCTGTCCTGCCCTGCCCTTCCCTGTCCTGCCCTGCCCTGCCCTGCCCTGCCCTGCCCTGTCCTGCCCTGCCCTTCCCTGTCCTGCCCTGCCCTGCCCTGCCCTGTCCTGCCCTGCCCTGTCCTGTCCTGCCCTGCCCTGTCCTGTCCTGCCCTGCCCTGTCCTGCCCTGTCCTGCCCTGTCCTGCCCTGTCTTGCCTCGCCCTGCCCTGCCTTGCCTCGCCCTGCCCTGCCCTGCCCTGCCCTTCCCTGTCCTGCCCTGCCCTGCCCTGCCCTGCCCTGCCCTGTCCTGCTCTGTCCTGCCCTGCCCTGTCCTGTCCTGCCCTGTCCTGCCCTGTCCTGCCCTGCCCTGCCCTGTCCTGCCCTTCCCTTCCCTGTCCTGCCGTCATAAGGTGAGATGAGACAAAATGCTAGGATGACACAAACTGAAATACGGACATGCCAAGCAATCTTCTTTTTTTCTTGATTATCTCGATGCCGCCAGCAAGCGTTGTGGGATGCCCTGAGCCAGAAGAGGAAGGAGGACTTTGAGCAGATCATCGCCACGGGCCGGACGACCAAGAAACACCGCCGGGCCGAGCGCGCCCGCCTGAGGCGAGCCGAGAAGGCCGCGCCCGTCCCGGGGTCCTCGCCGCCGTCGTCCGTTCCCCGAGAGGCTGGGTCCGCCCTCTCCAAGGCCCCGGGCCGTGGAGTCTCCGGGGTCGTGGACGGCAGCCCCGTCGTCTGCTCGTCGGCCCGCCTCACCGACGGAGACTCCGCCGGCCGGGCAGGGAATCGGAGCCCGAACGCCCGCCAAGCATCCGAGGGTGCCACTCGCAATGCCGCGGACGGAATCGGCGAAGGACCGACGGAGACTGATCGAGGTGACGGACTTCTTGCTGTCGAGTCACGGCAGGCATCGGAGTGCGCGTCGCCGGGCTCCTCGTCGCTGTCGGCAGAGGATGGCGCGGCTGCGCCCGGCGGCATAATCGAGGGAGACGGTGCCGGCGCCGTTGACTCGGCCACCGGCGTCGTCGCCGCCGTAGGGTCGGTCGCTGTCCCGCAGTCCCGAGCCTCGCAGAGCCCGACCGGCGACCGGCAGGACTCGCCGACCGACGGGCCCGAACCGCGGCCGGCCGCAGAGGAGGGAGACGACGAGGCCGGCACCTTCAAGAGACCCAGGGACCCCCAGCGATATTCAGGGTGCCTGGTTCATCTGATGACAGGTGCGCACTAGTGAATGGTCTCTCCCGATTGTGAGACGGGAGTGTGGCTCCGAAAAGAGCCGACGAGTCAACGTTTTTACTTTTAGGCAGTGTGTACAGCAGCTAATTGAAGCACCGATTTTTTAGTTGGAGTCTCCTGACGACTGGCAGAGCACACACTGCCCGAAACATTGAGTTACCGGCTCTGTTCAGAGCCACTCTCCGTCTCGCAAGAGATGTATCACATGGCGTCACAGTCACAGCAAAAACCTTTCAACTCAGTATCACCTTGTCCAACTGTTTAAAGCATTTTGTGAACGTTTATATCATTTTCTTTTGATTTGATTTTTTTGGCAACTCGTCGGTCATTTCAGCCTCGCCGGCCACGTTGAGACAGGAGGTTGCCGACTGGCCCTACCCTGGCAGCCAGCAGGAGTTGCTCAGGTACCGGGTCTTCAAGGACCTCTGGGAGACGGGCTACTACCTCACGTCCGGCTGCAAATTCGGCGGCGACTTTCTCGTCTATCCAGGTACGGGCAAACCTTTGACTTCCCCACCCCCCCCCATCCCCCCACCGCCCCCCACCCCTGTGTCTGGCCATCTTCTCCCGCGACCTGAAGGAGCATGTTAGATGCAAACAACGTTCTTCTTCGTCCAGCTGCGGGGCGGATAGTTCTTAGCGGTTGTGGAGTTTGCTGTGGACGGCATAGCGCGCTCTCCCAAAACCGAACCTCGCTGGTCTGACGACATTGCAGTATTGCGGCCGGCGGAGAGAGACGTCTGACGTAGCCGCGCTAATATCCTGCAGTCTTAGTGGCTCGTTATGGATTGTTTTTTTTTTTTTTTTTTTTCAATTTCAGGTGATCCATTTCTTTTCCATTCCTACTTCATCGCCGTCTGTGCGCCCTTCGCCAAGACGCTGTCGCCACTCCAGCTAATCAGCTACGGCCGGCTGGGAACCAACGTCAAGAAGACCGTGGTGCTCTGTTCCGTCGACGAAGACGACAAGGTGGCCTACACCTCTCTCCGTTGGACGGGGATCAGCTGAGCGGCAGCAAAAAAAAAACCCAGTAAGGCTGGTTCCCCGATTACCACCGGTAACCGCTAGTCACCTGGCTAAGTTGTACGCAGCGCTGGCATGTCAAACCAGAGGATTGAGTGGCAATTCGTGTTCTTCTTTTAAAACAAAATAAGTTCCTTAGTTTCCATTCCTTGGTTTGAAAATGTTTCTTTTGCACGAGTCACCCCCTCCCAGTTTTATTTGTCAGCCTTGGCTGGCAGTCTACCACCAATAGGGATGGAGGCTCATGCCTTGCTTCAGACTAGTCACCCCTCTCCCAGTTCTATTTGTCAGCCTTGGCTGGCAGTCTACCACCAATAGGGATGGAGGCTCATGCCTTGCTTCAGACTAGTCACCCCTCTCCCAGTTCTATTTGTCAGCCTTGGCTGGCAGTCTACCACCAATAGGGATGGAGGCTCATGCCTTGCTTCAGACTAGTCGCCCCTCCCAGTTCTATTTGTCAGCCTTGGCTGGCAGTCTACCACCAATAGGGGATGGAGGCTCATGCTTTGCTTTATATTTTAAAATGAATGCAAAAGATTAAAAGAGGAAAAACTGTAGATCTCGGGTGTTTTGTACATTTAATCATCACAAAATAATGCATTTATCAGTGAGTACAAAATATTGCAGCAGCTTTCAAAGACATGACCATTTTGTCTTTTTCCCTTCAATTTTCCATTCAAGAGTAAAAATGTGTCAGCAGCGATATACAAGAAAAGTTTAGTTTCAAAAGGCTATAAACATTTGGGGTTGGGGTTAGTTCCATTCTTGTGTCTCAAAGTTTAAAAATCACGACATTATGTACATTCTTCTTACTTCAAATGGCAGAGATCGGATTGATTGGTTTATATTTTGCGGTCCTTTTTTCGAAAAAAAAAAATTGAAATTGGAGTATTGGACAGAACAAAGACTTTCCTGATTACCAAAAAAACAGAGAAATCATCCGAATGAGTTTTAGCACGTTCAAACTGTTACATAAACTAAGGAACAAAGGAAAAACTTACTGGGAACTTTGGAACAAATTTAACAAATTGCAAAAATTGGCAAAGGAAACTTTGACTGGACCGGGACTTGAAGCCGAGACCTCTGGATTAATGTACCAGTGGGTCTTACCATCTGAGCTATCCAGCCCTTAGATGGTGGCCTTCCTAGTCTTTGCCGGGGTGGGGGCGCCAGTCAGAAGTAATTCAACTATTAAGTTATTTACTGCCCGTATATCTCCAGGGATCACACCCCCTGCTTTCATTCGGATGCAAACAACTTATTGTTGCAAACCTGGCTATGGCAGCTCGGGGATCACACACAAAGTGGATGCAGATTTTTTTCTTCAATTCAAGTCAAACAAACAAAGGAAAATTGACTGGGAACTTATGAACAAATTGGAAAATTGCTTCTTTCGGACTGGTGCCCCCACTTCGGCAAAGACTAGTGGAAGAGCACTGGTACGTTAATCCAGAGGTCTCGGGTTCAAATCTCAGTCCGGTCGAAAGTTTTCTTTTTAAATTTTTTTCAATTTGTTCATAAGTTCCCAATGAGTGTTTTTTTGCCCGTTGTTTGTTTGAATAATAATAAAAAAAATTGGCACCGTCTCGATTCTTGAAGCAGCGCTTCACCGGCACCCGTCGAGGAGCGCCAGCCGACGCAGCCGCGCCCGGCTCTGCCCGCTCCCGGCCCCGCCCGACGACTTTCTGTTGGGCACGGCCCGGCGACGCAGGGCGGGGCAGGGGGTGGCGGCGTGGAAGGGCCCCAGGCAGTCGGTGCAGAAGTCGTAGCCGCAGCGGGTGCACTGGGCTCGCTGCCCGCTCATCAGGAGCCTGGCCGGTGAGCGGCAGTTGCCCTTGCCACACTTGGTCTGCGTCTCCTCGGCCATAAGGCACCGGGCCGCCTGCAGAAGGAAACAAACGAGAGTAAATGAGAGGAAATTCAAAATACTCCATCAAACCTTGGTTTTTTTGTTTTTGTTTTTGTAATTTTTTTTAAAACCTTGTATCATTTTTTTTCCCATTTTTTTTTTTACTTGGATTCAATGACCTGACATCATTAAATCTAGAAATTTTTTTTTTTTTTTTTTTTTGTATCTTTGATTCATGGACCTGATGAAAACATCACTAAACTTCCGATCAATTTTTTTTTATTTGTAATTTTTTTTTTAACTTTGTATCCTTTTTTTTTTTTTTTTTTTTTAACTTGGATTCATGGACCTGATGAAAAGATCACTGGAGATGAAAAGCGGCCCAAAGCATTATGCTTGAAGCGAGTGGCAATAAAAATTAATAAAAAGGTGGAGCAAAAGGGCTGGATAGCTCAGATGCTATGGGAAGAGCAGCGGTACGCAAAGCCAGAGGTCTGAGGTTCAAATCCCTGTCTAGTCAAAGTCTTCTTTGCCATTATAAAATAGATTAACGCTTTGCACCTCCCGCACAGGACACATACTGTTTACTGCAATTTACCACAGTGCCCACAGGGGTGTTCGCTCACATACCACATGATACCACAAAAAACATGCTGTGGAATGTCCTGGTGCATGGCCCTTATCCTCCCACAGGAAAAACCATATGTGGTTAATTGTGGTTTCAATGCCCGGTTAGGGTTAAAAAATTCCCAGTCGGGTTTTCAGGACTTTGTTTGACTTCAATTCCCAAGACTCGCTAGACACTCTGGAACAATGAAGAAACTGTGAAATAAATGTGTACAAGCGGGGTTTTTTTTCCACACCCGGACGTTTTTTTTGTTTAAGACAGTGTCCACGGTGTTTGGGTGTTTTAATCCGGTGGCTCTGGCCTTTTTTTTTGGGGGGGGGGGGGTACCCTCGCTCACCTTGAAGAACCGGTCGTGGTTGGTGAAGCGAGTGGCCGGCGTGCTGGTGGCACGAGGCGGTCCTACGCCCTGCACCTCCTTCAGTGGGGACGAGGCGTTGACCGTGGCCCGTGTAGGCGTCTGCTTGGGATAGGGCCAGTTCTCCTGACGGCGTCAAAACAGAGATCAGAAGGTCAACCATCCTGACAGACGATGTATTCGCGGCATTAAACAAACAAAAAATCGAGTCCAGTTCGCATTTCTCTCGAGTCCATCGGGGGGCAATTTCATAGTCACTTCAGCACCAACATTTGCTGTAGGATTGAAAAACCTCCCTCAATAGAATCAGGTCGCTAAGTTCCACTTGGATTTCGTGCTATTAACCCTAACGCTTTGCACCTCCCGCACAGGACACAGACTGTATGCCGCAATTTATTAATGCCACAGTGCCCACAGGGGTGCAGGCTCACATACCACAGGATACCACAAAAAACCACGCTGTGGTATGTCGTGGTGCGTGGCCCTTATCCTCCCACAGGAAAAACCATGTGTGGTTAACGTTGTGGTTTCAATGCAGGTTAGGGTTAAGCACCCGATTTTATTGGAATACAATTCAAGCACAGCAAGCATCGAGTGAAATTGGGTTGGCAATCTCGCTTTAAGTAGGGGTTTGAAATTTCGTACTTAGCAGATTTTCGCGCTCAAACATCTCCATGAAATTGGGCCCACATAAGAAGTCAAGTCCAAGTCCGAGTCATACATGTCTTTCTTTAAAACTCTAAGGAATTGTAAATGTAACACAGAGAAAGGTACTGCTGGGATTGAAGTTTCAGACTCCTGTTATTTTTCTTTTTAAAGGGGGGTTAAAAAACATTAAAAAAATAAAAATAAAAAAAATGCTTTTAAAAATCTCAAACCCCTTGAAAGTGAAACATTTGAGTTTTGAAAAGAAAAGAAAAAAACGGGGGAAAAAATGGTGACTCTGAGTTTGACGCGGCGTCCTTTGGATACCTTTTTACGGTCCGACAACTGTTTCGGACTTGACTGTCTTTTCCTCGGGGCAGAGACACGGTAACTCTCCACAATTCTCCTCCACTCTCGACAGACTCGGCTGATTCTAAAAAAAAAGATCGGGGAAGGGGAGGGGGAAGTTGGGAGAAGATTGGAAACCAATTTTCATTATTAAAGCAAGTCTCGAACAAATGTCAATTCTACTGATTGTCGGCAATTGTGACATGTTTTTAATTTGCACAACGGGAGAAGAGAATGTTGAACAAGAGGCAAGAGAATGTTGACCGTGCATGGACAACAAACAAAAAGCCCAAAAATACATGTTGACCGTGCATGGACAACAAACAAAAAGCCCAAAAATACAATGATGAAACTTTTGCAAGTTAAAAACTAGGGAAAGTTTTCACCATCTATAGAAATTGAAACAATGCAATGGCCTGTAAATTGTGTTGAGGGAAAGCCCAAGCTCTAACATTTGACACACCACAAAAGCTTGAAACTCTCCCCGGAGTTTGCTGTTTACCTCGCAATGTCCTCGGGAGGTAGATAGTTCAGGACCAGGGCCATCAGATCTTCCTCGCGCTCCCAGAGGAGCGACAAGAGGTCCACGGCACCGCAGCCGATCTGAGAGCGGAACGGTGCCGGCAGGGGCGTGGCAAAAGAGGAGGAGGAGGAGGCGTAGCCCGAATCGTTGGCGACGGGCGGAGTCTGGAGGCCGCGGTCGGGCGTGTCCGATGTGGAGGCGCGACTTGGTTTCTCGGGCGGTGCGCTTGTTTTTGCGCCTTCCCGCCTCCCCGGCGTCGACTCGCGATCGTGAGGCGCACCACCCCTCCCGCCACTCGGCTCCCTCGTCGCTGCGGCCGTGGCAACTGGGCGCCTCGGTCCGCCTCTGCTGCTCCCCGGCGGGCCGACAATCGGCGCCTCAACGAGGCCGGTGGTCGGCTGCCACGAAGAGGCGCTCTTCGTCGACTGCGGAGGGACTCGGGAGGGACGGGTGAACGCCTCGTCCTCCCCGTCCGGATCCCGGGAGCCTCGCGGGAGGGTCGGCCTGCGCTCGGCCGGCCCGGAACCCGGACTCGTATCGATTCGAGGCGGGGAAGGGGTAATGGGCGTCGGCTCGGGAACCCGTTTCCTGGAGTCTGAGTCTCGGGAACCTTTGGGCGGCGGTCCCTTCTCAGCAAGACCGACTCCCCGAGAGTCATGGGAGACGGCAGAGTTCGTAACACTCGCATAGATTACAGGAACGCTGCCCTCGGGCACCGGCCCAGGCACCCAATCAGCAGCGTCTGCTCCTGGCGCACGCAGGAGTAGTGCATCGTCCTCTTTACAGTCGGCCATGACAGACGATTCCTGGGTCGTCTCAAGAACTACAAACCAAAAAAGATGCAAAATCAACAAAATTGAAAATCAGTTAAAGTTAAAATCTAGTGTAAAATATCTACTCATCCCTTATCTTAAAATTTAGTAGGCCTGAAGTTTCGATCCTAGCAGGACCTTTCTCAAAGGCTTTCTCTGTCTTTGAGAAAGGTCCTGCTACTGCTAGGATCGAAACGTCAGGCCCACTAAATTTTAAACATTTAAGATTTTAATTTTGGTAATTTTAGTCAGTAAGCAGTTTGCAACATTTTTGTATATCACTTCATCCCTAATTATCTTATTAATATTATTTTCATTTCGTCAGTTCTAAGTGCACTATGCTGCTCTCGTTGTTTTGAAGAGGAGAAGCCTGGCAAGATTCGCGGAAAAAGGGGGTGACCATGGCAACGTACTTTCATTTGCAGCTCGCATAAAAAAAAAAAATTCATGACGATGAACTCGATCAACTTCACTTACTTTCAACTCTGGGTAGCAGATCGGGCGCTGAAAGCCGAGGTTTTCGGGGTGAGGATCAGCACAATCTGCTCCTATACTCACGGGATGAGCTCCGAGAAGGATTCTTCACATGCTGACGTGTCATCGGGCTCACTCGGATCCGTAAATAGTGAGTTTTGGGATAAACTACAGGAAAAGGCACCCCCTAAACTTCTAAAGTGGAAAACAGCTTGCGAGTTGTTTTTGAGATTTCGCGCGTTATTCCCAGCATCCTTTGCGGGTTCTCGTCTAGTCTCGTTTTCAAGACCCTATCGGTACGGTAATGCCCATTGAGTTAGAGTTCGTATAGAGATATCGACTCTGACAAACTTTCAGGGTATTCATTAGGAAATGTATAACTCATCCCATAGTACCCTGTACTTTTATTCTGTCAATTACCACCGTATCGAATCAATAAGTGGAGAAACGTGCACATTTTGCGACTGCAACAAGCTGTGGGTCTTGGTTGAAACAGCTGGAATAAAGACTAGTCAAGCGTCCAACGCATAACCCATTCATTAGATCCAAAGCATGCGATGCACGAGATAGGTGGTCGTCGGTCGTTGTCACACGAATTTCTGCCCTTCGTCTCCTCCAAATCTCCGTATCCCGGACAACTGTTTGAAATTTGTTGGGTAAAGTATTCAGATATTCAGAGTGGATCTCTTTGATGACAGTGATTTCGTTTTCTTCGAAATGTAACGTGCTTTATTCATCGCCGTGGGTTCTTTGGGGCCAACAATATCGAGTCAGTGTCAAATGAGGGCGCTGTTTGTTTGGTTTGTGTACATGTGTTTTCCCAGTTTCAGACTCATAATAGTTAATACTATCTATTCTTAGTATCTAGATAGTAGATTTCCGTCTTCGGAATCCTTCGGAATTCCAGAGACAGCCTGAGGTATCAGAACCTGAGAAATGACTAAACGCGTTCTCAGATTTAATGTGATTTTTACACATTGCCTCCGACTAGGACTCAGTCTAGGAGTAGGTCACTATTAATTATTAATTAATACTATTAATAAGTTAAAAAAAAAACCTTTCATTTTGAACCCGAGATTTTGATCGTCAATCGTCATACTCATCATTAACAAAATAAAAAATTGTTGAATAATTAACAATAATACTAATAGTAATACTAATAAAAGTAATAGATAACAGTCTTACTTTAACTTTTTGTAAAATTGTAATTTACTTTAGTCTTTACTCAGTCTTTGCCTTCACCGTTGAACTTTGAAGTTGGGCCGTATGAGAATTTATCTCTATTCTTGATGTCACACGTTGTCAGCCATTCTTATCAAGACTAGCTTCGTCCACTTTGTTCTTATCTTAGGCTCTGTCTGAAATGGGTGTCTAGAGCTAGGTCTAGGTCTTCCCCCTATTGGAAATACACGGAGATGCGAAGACAATAGCCCTAGCCGTAGCTCTGGAAGCCCGGTTCGGACACGACCTTACTTTCGAAATGCATACCCTTCATGAGCAGACGGTTTTGAGTTTGGGCTGCTGAAAGATTCGTTTGGCCTCCTGTGAGTGTCCTGGAAGTTGTCTGGCCAGCCGGAGGATATTTGGCCAGTCGGAGATTACGCGAGCATCATTGAATAGATGTTCTCGTAAACCTCTCTCTACCTCTCTCTACCTTGCAGGAATCGCAGCGTCTGTAACCATGGAAACGCCCAGCCAGAAGGACGGGCCTGCCCCGGCCAAGCAGATCATGGTCTACATCTGCGGAGGTACGCTCGTTATTCGTTTTTCCCGACAAAAAAATACATTTAGACTAGACAAGCGGTCAATTTTAAACTTTTCCCGTAACCCCCCCCCCCCCCGAAACAAACAAAACTCAGGAAATTAATCATGTCCATCCCTTTGTGTTGTCTTCTTCTTTAGAATGCCATCACGAGAACGAGATTCGAGCCCGAGATCCAATCCGTTGCCGGGAATGCGGCTACCGCATCATGTACAAGAAGAGGACCAAAAGAAGTATCCTTTTCCCGATGGTGGCCGCCAAAATGGCCGCTAAAGATGGCCTCTGGCCGAGGCATATAGGCTTCACGACGTATGACACTTAACCACCGTGGCTAAGCTATAAGTGCGCATGCGCGAAGCCAGGTTTTGCTGAGGCCTCCCGCATTCATTCATTCATTCATTCATTTCTCGAGTAGTTACAGGCACAAGCACGAAACAACCATAACCCTTATCCTAATCCTAACCCTAACAACCTTAATCCTGAACCTAACCCTAATCCTAATCCTAACTCTATCAGTAACGCTAACCCAACCCGAACTCTAACTCTAACCGTAACCATAACCCTAACTGTAGTGCCGTAAGCCTAACCTACGCTGGTTTACAAAACACGTCCTTCTATAGTCCCCACACATTTTACGGGGTACCAGCATGGCTAAACGACGGTGGTTAAGCGTCATATGTCGGTCCTGTTATATATCTCCTCTGGCCACAAGGGGGTCAGTGGCCGCCAGGGGCCAACTAAGTGCCGCTGCTTACGCGCCGGAAATTTGCCGAAGCATGAGAAGTCTCGATTGAGTGGCATGGCCTAGTCGACCCTAGACTTCACTTTTTGTTTTCAAACTTGATCGCCAGCCGATGAAGGTCCTGTCGGTCCTCGGGGGGAAAACACGTCCGGGGACGGGGGAAAAAAAAAATTGTGAAGGCTGGGTCCTTTTCTCATAGGAGTCCAAACCGCAGAACCTTGAGGCGGTGGGGACTCCTTGAACGTTTCGGACTTGGAAGATAGAGATCAGCGAGTCTGATTCTTAAGGTCAGGGATTGCCGAAGACCCCTGGTTACTCTTACACTAGCTACCTTGCGGTTTTGGGCTGGAGACAACCGGAAGTGCCTCCTTGTTAAGTGATATTCATTAGATCGTAGGTGGTTGGACCATTTAGAGCATGAATTTTAATGTTTAAATTTAGTAAATTACTCTTTCTGTCGTTCGTGTTTTACGCCAAGCACCCGCTTGTACCAGCGGGATACCTTGAACGTCTTGGCGTTTCGGACTTGGAAGATAGAGATCAGTGATTCTTAAGCTCGGGGATTGCCGAAGACCCCTGGTTACTCTTACACTAGCTACCTTGAGGCAATCGGGACACCTTGAACGTCTTGGTGTTTCGGACTTGGAAGATAGAGATCAGTGATTCTTAAGCTCGGGGATTGCCGAAGACCCCTGGTTACTCTTACACTATTTTTTTTTTTTTCTTTCTTTGATTGTCTTCCCCGTCTGTTTTTTCCTTAACCGATTGTTTCCGCAGTGGTGGTGTTTGACGCCCGGTGACTTGCGCAGATAGACCCGCCATCCCATCACGCCTTGGCCACGATCCCGGGTTAAAAAACCACTTCGCCCCGGACCACAGTTTCAGCGCCCCGCCCCGCAACGACGTGCCGTTTTTCAAAACTCGCCGAACAATTTAATACCTGACAAAAAAATAAAAAGGGAAATAGATCAATGTAGATCAATAAGAGCATAAAAGAGTATAAAACCGGGATTGGACATTCTGTGCGACTTATTTTTCTTCAGAATACAGAGTACAGAATTGCGGGATGCTGCAGAAAGAGTCTGGGATAATGCTTGCGACAATAACTGGTGCTCTGATTCGGAGGGCACCGGTGGGAAGTGGTACAGCTATTTTCCATCCAGACCGCCTGCCCGGGACACCACGTTGCAGTGGACTCGTCGCTCGGAGCGCGCACCGAGGGTCGTCGACCGAGCGAGCTGCTGCGAGGCTGTGGGATACTTCCAGGTCACCTCTCCTGTGAGGGTGCTGTTGGAGGGAGGGGGGGTGGGGGGGGGTTGGACGGGCAGTCGCATCCCTCCCCGTACTCCTTGTCTTTTGCCGGCGAGCATCTACCAGGCTGGAGTCTAAGCTGGACGCGGGCCTATCGTATATACCCCTGGGGAGGGGGAGGGGTAGGGGTGGGGGGGGGGTGATGGGGGGGGCAGCCCCTGTCTTTGTCACTCGGACCCCGATGATGACGATTATCAATATTATAAATTTTTGTTGCATTCGAATGGATGTTGAGGCGTGATCCCCGGAGATATACGTCAGCTAATGATTGAATTGCTTCTGACTGGCGCCCCCACACAGCAAACTCAACTGGCTGGGGGCAGGGCCCAGCCTGCGAAGAGCCCGTATCGTCGCTGCATCTCCGCCAACCGCTTCCAGATGTATCACATCCTTGCCAACCCCCCCCCCCCACTACACTCCGTGTCCATAAAATACGGGCGATTTACAGTAGTGCGCCCTCAAGAGTTTACAACGCGTCGGCCAATCACACTGCGTGGAATCTGTCCACTCTTTCCAGACGTGCGTTGGCCGGACAGAATCCGCGCATTGTGATTGGCCGATGCGTTACAAACTCTTCATTGATGGCGCACTATTGCGAATCAACCGATATTGGAATGTGAATAAACACCAGTGGGTAATTTTTTTTTTATACGTCAAAACCCGAGTTTTGGAGTCGTCATTTCTTGTGCCTATCTCCGAGTTGTTCTGTCTCGTGAATCGAAGTTTCTCCCAGGGCTGGGATGGCAACTGGTTACTTGTAAATTGGAAAAAGGATTGCAGTAAAAGACTTATCAGAACGCAAACAGAATTGGAAAGCAACGATTAATATTCAATCAAAGGGTCTCTGCAATAGACATTTATTTTTATCACTTTAATCCATGCTACAGAACTGCTGTACATTATTGTTAACAATCAAACTGGTTTATTTTTTTTCATTCTGGGGGTGTATTTGCAAAGCTTTAAGTTTGTATGCAAATGAGAATTTCAATATTCATGAGCAATTTTGTGACGTCATAGCATGATCATGAAACAGAAACCCAATCGGATGTGCACCAAAGTTTCTGAAAATGTCTGGGTTTTCCTGCAGACCTTTTGATTTAGTGTCAAAGAAGTATTCTTTATATTCATTTAAGTGAAGGAGTTTTTCATCAAACCTTATCGAGAGGGATCAATTTGCAGTTTAAAAGTGGGTTTCTGACGACCCATGATATCGCCCTCATTTTTATAAGGATCACTATTTTTAAAGGTCAAACAGATGAACGTCAGGCATTCCTATTTTTTTGTAATTTAAACGAATACTAATCTTGGCTTTTCTAATAAAGACAAATACAATACAGAGCAACAAACCCTTGAAAAGAACCACAAAATATCTCAGTCTTTGTACAGAAAAAACGTTAAAAAACAGCTAATTGGCTGGTTTGTTTTTGTAAAGTAATGACGCCATGTACAGCATTAGAATCGTACCCCCTCAGCGGTCAGCGAGCGCCAGGATTGGACTTTTGCGAAAACGCGATATGAGCGGCTGTATTGGGTGATTTTGTACACAGCAGGCCGTGCACTGAGGTATAGGGAGCAGCGATCTACAAAATCAAGCGATACAGCGTTTCCCCGGCCGCGTGTGGTGTATAGAAGCTACGGCGTACACAATTAAGTGATACAGCGTTTCCCCTGCCGTGTACTTTAATATAGGCAGTTTGGCGGTAGAGGTAGAGCATATCAGCAGTTTTTCGGGCGTTTGATTGAGGTGCACGTTTGTACATAGTCTATGAAGGGAACCCAGGAATGGGGAAACAGTGGAATATGCAATTTTCTGGCCTGGGGTGTTTCGTACAGTGCTCGCGAGCGTACGTGAATTGTATACACTATCTAACGATGCAGCGTTTCCCTGACTCCTTGTAGTGTCTATGGGGCTACGGGCGTACAAAATTGGCCAATCATATTTTTTTTTCCTGGTAGTGTAAAATTTGAATAGAGAAGCGTGGCCATGACGGTTTAGGAACATAATAATATTATTGTCAGTGGGTTTTTTTTTTCGGGCCGGCAGATTTTCTGGCCTCATGATAATTATGTTATTTTGTACACAGTGCGCTGTGAAGATGGGCATACAACATTGGGAATCAAACACGACTTCAATCATTTGATGAATTAAATTGATGAATTAATAATCAGAGTTTACTATTTTTGTGGAACATGCCAGAAATGCCATCTGTGATGGGCACGGAGTCTCTATAATAGAGCCATTTTCAAACCAAATCATTATAATATAATCATTAACCCACTTTGATCAGGCCGTTTCCCCCTATACACAAGTCCCGCGTGGTAAACGGTTAACATCGTACAGGCACTGGGCCACCAATGATTAACAGGTACCCACAAAGCTTCACTGATTAACTGGGAGGGGGGGGGGAGAGCAAACATACTTCGGGCTAAACATTGGAGCACGCGATAGTTGTCGTGGAGACACGGGGCGCGCCGTGACCCAGGGTCCGAAGCCTGGCGCTCACGCACACACACGGTACGGCGGCAGTCAAGAGGCAGCATCGTCCCGATCTCGCGGACAGTGCAGCGTAGCAGTGTACCTCTACAGTTTTGAAAAAAACAACAACAGCAACAACAACAATAGCGATAACAACACCACCAAAAACGACCCACCAACAGCACCAGCAACAGCAAAAGTGTTTCGTCGAAACTGCAGGTGAGTAGAATGTCCCGTCGCCAGCAGAGAGCTGTCTGTGACTTTCCAAGAAATGAGAAATAGTTCCTTTTAAAAGTAAAAAGATATGTCTTCTTCTTCTGTTTTCATTTATTCTTGTAATGGTTTTCATTTGAAAGTTTTTCTTTGAAAATTAAAAAAAGTCTTCTTCTTTGTCTTCTTCTTTGTCTTCTTCGTTGTCTCCTTCTTTGTCTTCTTATTTGTCTTCTTTTTCTCCTTCTTTTGTTTCTTCTTCTTCTTCTTTTTCTGTTACATACTGTCTTTTCTCAAAATGTTAAGTTACAAAAATATTTGTGACCCGGCACAGCGACATGAGGAATATCCCACCAAAACACTTTTCGAGTAAACAACGCCTGAAGTCAAAGTATCTTCTCAATTCGATAAAAAAGTATTTTTTTTGTATTTTCGGAAAGTTAATGTATTGGAGGATATTATGTACAAAGGATTTTTCCGAAATCAGTCTCTAAATGTTGAAAAAAAACGAGGATTTCGGGGGAGTGTTTGTGTACTGTTTTCATTAAAAAATCTAAAGTTCCAGCCTTTTTGAATGGCCGCTTTCGAGGAGTTAGAATGGCGCTGCTATATTGTGTCTGGTACCAAACGAACGAGCGAAGTCCCCTTGTACTATTTACAACAAAGTTCACACGGAAATAATTTTGATATTAGAAAATTTCAAAATCTCAAAAGTGGGGGTTATTCCTCATTATGCTGTGCCGGGTCACATTTGTTCTGTATTATAATCAACATATTGATCAACATATATTTTTTGTACGGGACCTTTGCTGGAGACAGCTGCTCGCACTACCGAGACGTGGCTAAAATCCCCAAACCTCTTTCATTTCAAACAATTCTTTTACTTGTCTAAATTTGTACATTTATGTTAATTCTGTTCATTGTCATGTTTATTCATTATTTGTTTACTTTCATGTATGTTGAATTATGTCAATGGATTGCAATAAAGTTTCCATTTGAAAAGTCAAAACAAGTATTTTTCTTAAGTTTTTCTTCTTATGTTTCTTCTTCTTTTCTTCTTCTACTTCTTCTCTTTTTTTCTTCTCCGTTTTCTTCTTCTTCTTCTTCTTCTTCTTCTTCTTTTTTTTCTTCTTCTTCTTTTTCTTATTCTTCTTTTTCTTCTTCTTTTTCTTTCTCTTCTTCTTTTTCTTCTTCTTTTCTTCTTCTACTTCTCCTTTTTCTTCTTCTTCTTCTTCTTCTTCTTCTTCTTCTTCTTCTTCTTCTTCTTCTTCTTCTTCTTCTTCTTTATCTTCTTCTTCTTCTTTTTCTTCTTCTTCTTTTTCTTTGTCTTCTTCTTTTTCTTCTTCTGTTCATGTTTGGATCCTTGAATGCCTTCCAATGTTTTCTTGTTTTAAATGATGACTTGAATCTCTATGTTAATTGCATGTAATGTTTTGTAAATATTGTATATACATATATTCCCATTTGTTGTACATAGCTTTTCACTGCAACTGAATTGAAGTATCTATGTTGAAAAGTCGAAGTCTTCTTCTTCTTCTTCTTCTTCTTCGTCTTCTTTTTTTCCTTCTACTTTTTTTTTCTTTAGCGAGGAGCGATGGCCACGAACCACCGGTACTCGCCCGGCTGCGGAGTCTGTCTCGGGGTGTTCCACATCCTGTGCGGACTGTGCAGCCTGGGCTGCGGCATCGCTGCCGTCTCTCTCGGCGCACTCTACCACCAGATCGCTCTCGGCATCTGGGGCGGAATTCTGGTGAGTTCATAATAATACCTTTCTTGGTTTTTTTTTTTTTGGTACAGTTTTTATGCTAACTTAAAAAAATATCAAATATTCATGAGCAAATTCGTGATGTCATCACAGGATCATGCGACAAGAAAGCCAATTGTGTACATGAAGGTTTCTGTAAATGTCTGGGTTTTTTTCCCCCTGCAGACCTATCCCTGAATCCGTGTGTAGCGGCTGTAAGTGAGCGCGCTGTTTGTGTATAATGGTTTTATGTTTGTAAAACAACAGTCTTATCTAATCTGAATGCGTAAACGATAACACAGTATATCATTCTTAACATTTAGGCGATAGCTGAGCACTTGGAGCGCCGCCTAATTCTTTATTACAGATATTGAAATTAATACACTTTTCACATCGGAATTACACACTTTGCCAGCTCGATCCTTTACCACACTGCTCTGTTTAAAATGCGTGTGTTAAGCAGTTAACAACCGGCTATATTCACATCCTCGGAGAATACGACGTCCAGGAAAAACCAGAGATAAAATCATTATTAAAATTCTCTCTGGAAACCTGTGCCCAAAAACAGTCAGCATCCTCCTCCGTGAAGGTGTTGGACTTCACCTTAAAACATATCATACCGTGATGATTAAACCTTTTCGCCGGATATTTTTTCAAAATATTATGTTGAAAGTGGTTCTGTCGTTCTTGTGTAGTGCTCGCTAGAACTAACTCTGTAGCTACCCCACCTCCCTTTATATACCAACTGCCACGCCCTAACGGTATTGCGTAATACCCTCCGACTCACCAATGCGGACTATGCATTGTCCGAATCCACAAGACAAATATTTCCCGCTATACGGTGAACCGCGGGAAATGAATAATAATAACAACCAAGACATTTCTGGACCCCTTTCTGCCTGCGATGTGTTTTCTTTCAGTTTTACGGCTTGACAGGACTGCTGGCCATTGCTTCGTCGGGGAGAAGCAACAGTGTGGTAAGTTGCCAGCGACGATTGACCATGAACCAATAAGAATTGTGACCTGGCACAGCATAATGAGGAATAATCCCCACTTCTTAATCCCCATTATTATTATTTTTATTTTTTTCAATCCACTTAAATTTTTAAGATTTTTTTGTTTAATGTGATTTTTACCATTCAATCTCCATATCCTTGAATGTGGATTTCATTTGTTTTCGTTTACCCAGATGTCAAACAAACTTACTAGTTACCTTTTATGTTACAGTTTACAGTATCGGCAGTATTTGTGACCCGGCACAGCCTAATGAGGAATAACCCCCACTTTTGAGATTTTGAGATTTTCTAATGATGTGAAAGAGTATACTATTAGCTTTCAAATGATATCAAAATTATTTCCGTGTGAACTTTGTTGTAAATAGTACAAGGGGACTTCGGTCGTTCATTTGGCACCAGACGACACAATATAGCAGTGCCATTCTAACTCCTCGAAAGCGGCCATTCAAAAATGCAGGAACTTTACATTTTCATGAAAACAGTACACAAACACTCCCCCGAAATCCTCGGGTTTTTTTTCAACAATTAGAGACGGATTTCGGAAAAATCCTTTGGACATAATATCCTCCAATACATTATCTTTCCGAAAATACCACAAAAAAAAATGTTTTTTTTTTTTTTATCGAATTGAGAAGATACTTTGACTTCAGGCGTTGTTTACGCGAAAAGTGTTTTGGTGGGATATTCCTCATGTCGCTGTGCCGGGTCACAATTAATACAGAACTGTAAGCATAATCAATAATGACCATACCCGAAATATACTGCATTATATTGCGTGCGTCACACGTCATAGATTACTCACGGCACCTGAATCTGTATCCTTGTGGAGACATTGCTTTGTTCTCGTGCACTATGCAACCTCTTTTCTTTCAAAAATGCTTCCATTTCAGCCACATTCACTTTCCTGGGTAGAAATTTGGACCGCTCACACACAGAATGAAGAGTCAAAATCAAATGTGTAAAAGAGCTTTGGTAAAATATTACACAATTTAGGTAAAATGTTGCTAAATGAAAATAATTTTCAATTGTGTTAATAAAAAATTGTCTTATTCTATTCTTACCCATCACGAATTCCCCGTTTTCGAGTTATTTCAAAAACAGTTTCGTGAAAACCTTGTGAAGACCTATAATACAGTTACAGTTTCCCTGTGGAGACCTATTCAACATTATTATCTTAGGGGTCTCCACAAGGCACTAGATTCGCACCCAAAATGGCCGCTGCGTGATGGATCCTTTTGCAAAACCTTGTTTCGTCACTGTTATCCCCAAGCTGAAAATTCAGTGCGAAGTACTTCATATTGCAGTTGAAGCTGATAATTGTTCTCTTTAAAATTGCAGTGTAACATTATAAAAAGAAAACTAATCCAAAAGCCTCCCGTTTTCATGCCTCGTAACTTTAAAATGGACGACAGAAATGGAGACAAAAACCGGAGCCTGAGACTAAGCCGGGTTTCGGAAAAAAAGGGTCCAAGCTTAGGCTTCGGCTCAGGGCTTTGTCTCTGTTTCCGCCCAAAGTTGCAAACACAGGTTGAAGTATATTGAATGTTTTACCTTTAAAAAAAAGAAATGCTGTGTAACATTAACGAAACGAAGCCAATAAAGGCCTCCCGTGTTCATGCCTCGTAACTTAAAAAATGGACGAACGAAAGAAAAGACAACCCCGGCCTCATAGCCTGAGCCTACGAGCCGGTTTTTTTTTTTGGGGGAAAGGGTTAATGATTACCATAAAGGGAGTGCCCATCCCGTTAGTTTGATTGTATGTTAGCGAGTACGTAATCTGTGGAGGGTTATCAATGGGATACATTATTTGGGAGATAGGATAGACCGATGACGGTGACCCTCCTCTACCCTGTGGGGATCATCGTTTTGTTGTCAAAACCGGATCCAAGATATGAGTCCCGAAATGTTGCGCAATATTAGTACTGGCTCAGAACATTTTTGGGGCTCAAAACAATGGGGGTCAACGAACTGTCCCAAGTTATTCGAGCCCACTTATCGTATTCGAGATGAAGGCTTAGGCTCGGGCTTAGCCTTCGGTCATATTTCTCTTGACTCGTTATCTAATAGATTAAATCAAATCGAATTAAATCATATTACAATTTAGTGGGCCTGACGTTTCGATCCTAGCAGGACCTTTCTCAAAGGCAGAGACAAGCCTTTTGACTCTGCCTTTGAGAAAGGTCCTGCTAGGATCGAAACGTCAGGCCCACTAAATTTTAAGATTTGCATTTTGGTAATTTTAGTCAGTAAGCAGTTTGCAACATTTTTGTATATCAAATTAAATCATATAATATCAAAGGCATCTAAAAACAAGCGTTTGGCCCCTAGTTTTTTGGGGAGTACCCGGTATAGCCAGCAAACCTTCAAATTCGGAAACAGAACCACGACATAAAAAAAAAGTTGTCCGACGCAGACTAAGCCCGAGCCCCAGCCTAGGCCTTCATTTCGAAAACGGCCATAGTTTGGATGTGAACGGAGCTAACCAAATAATGACATGTGACCCGGAACAGCGACATGAGGAATATGCCACCAAAACACTTTTCGAGTAAACAACGCCTGCAGTCAAAGTATCTTCTCAATTAAATATTTTTTTTTTTTAGGATATTATGTCCAAAGGATTTTTCCGAAATCCGTCTCTAAATGTTGAAAAAACGAGGATTTCGGGGGAGTGTTTGTGTACCGTTTTCATGAAAATGTAAAGTTCCTGCCTTTTTGAATGGCCGCTTTCGAGGAGTTAGAATGGCGCTGCTATATTGTGTCTGGTACCAAATGAACGAGCGAAGTCCCCTTGTACTATTTACAACAAAGTTCACACGAAAATAATTTTGATATCATTTTGAAAGCTAATGGTATACTCTTTCACATCAACATCTTTCGCTCAACTCGAAGGCAATCACAATTAACTCTCAAAACCAGCAACTGAGCCTTACTTCAATGTCCACAACTCCAGCGGTTGTCTTTCACAATATTGTGTGTGGTTCGTCCTTCTGCTACGGGCATGTCTCTTTCTTTCTTCATGAAGAGCCGAATAATGATTAATTAGCACTTTTTGGTAGCCGGGAGGTTCCAAAGGTTTCAACGTCATCGTAAGGCAAAGGTCAAGTTGATATCTCCTAATCACGCACAAACATGGATTCCATGAGGCAAAAACAAATCAAAAACGTGTTTCTCGTCCCCGCTCCCTTTTTTTTCGGGGGGGGGGCGCCTGGATTTTTTATTTTTGGGAGGTTGAAAAAAATGCTGTAAAAACACCGAAATAAAATCCACGTTTTATCGGTTAAAGCAACACAACACTCAATGACACTGTAGATATGTTCATTTCTCTTGCCCGATGACTTGTCTTTGATTTTTTTTCAAAAGTGGCGCTGAACGGTGGTAACTATTACGGTTGCAGGATCTAGAATTTTTTTTTGTGAAATGGCGGCCATTTTGAAAATGAATATAGAAATGACAAATCAATAGCCTCTCTTCCTCTTTCTTTTCCAAAAAACCCGGACGAGAAACATTTTTTTTTTAAATTGTATTTCTCTTCGGCCTTTTCTCCGAAAAAAAATCCGTCTTTGCAGGATCTATGACATTTGATCGGAGCATTAAGCGGGTGTAGTCTCCTTGATCAAAGTACGGTCTGTTTCAAGTATTATTGTAGATCGTTTCATTTCCGTGTGTTGGGGCTCACGACAAACCATAATTATGTGACCCGGCACAGCGACATGAGGAATATCCCACCAAAACAATTTTCGAGTGAACAACGCCTAAAGTCAAAGTATATTTTCAATTTGATAAAAAAATATATTTTTTTTTGTATTTTCAGAAATTTAATGTATTGTAGGATATTATGTCCAAAGGATTTTTCCGAAATCCGTCTCTAAATGTTGAAAAAAAACGAGGATTTCGGGGGAGTTTTTGTGTACTGTTTTCATGAAGATGTAAAGTTCCTGCCTTTTTGAATGGCCGCTTTCGAGGAGTAAGTATGGTGCTGCTATAATTGTTCTGGTGCCAAATGAACGAGCGAAGTCCCCTTGTACTATTTACAACCAAGTTCACACAGAAATAATTTTGATATCATTTGAAAGCTAATGGTATACTCTTTCACATCATTTGAAAATCTCAAAATCTCAAAAGTGGGGGGTTATTCCTCAATATGCTGTGCCGGGTCACAATATGTGGCTCAGGCAATCTACTGTTGTGTGAAATTTCATTTAGATCGATCGATTCATTATTTTTGTTAGCTCGATCGGCCGCAGCACTGCGCGGAGACCCACGTGCGATGAGGATCGTCATCAGGGGTGGGGTCGCCTAGTCCTGGCCGGGCTCTTCTGGTCACGTGGTGTTACGTATAGCCCACGTCAGCCACGTTTTCTGACGTGTCCCGTATTTCTCAGCTGCTGAACTGAAATTGAAGGAGTGGGACGAGATTAGATGAGATAATAGATGGGATGGGATGAGGCGAGATGAGATGGGATGGGATGGGATGGGATGAGATGAGATATGATGAGATTAGATGAGATGAGATGAGATGAGATGAGATGAGATGGGATGGGATGGGATGGGATGGGATGGGATGGGATGGGATGAGATGAGATATGATGAGATGAGATGAGATGAGATGAGATGAGATGAGATGAGATGAGATGAGATGAGATGGGATGAGATGAAACAAAAAGAACTGATATGAGATGAGATGAGATCAAATTTCTTAGTGTGACGTAACCTCTTTCTTCGTTACAGATAGCAGCCTACTACACCTTTGCCCTGCTGTCTGTCTTCGTGTCCATAGCTCAGATGGGTCTGTACGTATGGGCCCTGCTCTACGAGATTGACGTCTGTGCGAACTCCCAATACTGGCAATTCAGCGGCAGCTGTCCATACTTTCAGGTACAGAACCTTAAGGCCATACGGAAGGACCTGTTATCACCTTAAGGCGATATGGCAGGACCTGTTATAACGTTAAGGCCATACGGAAGGACCTGTTATCACCTTAAGGCGATATGGCAGGACCTGTTATAACGTTAAGGCCATACGGCAGGACCTGTTATCAC
Source organism: Luidia sarsii (assembly GCA_949987565.1). NCBI lineage: Eukaryota > Metazoa > Echinodermata > Asteroidea > Paxillosida > Luidiidae > Luidia > Luidia sarsii. The sequence goes on from OX465121.1 coordinate 7,727,918, forward strand.
CTGAAGGCGATACGGAAGGACCTGTTAACACCTTAAGGCCATATGGCAGGACCTGTTATCACCTGAAGTCATATGGCAGGACATGTTATCACCTGATGGCGATATAGCAGGACCTGTTATCACATGAAGGCGATACGGAAGGACCTGTTATCACCTGAAGCCACATGGCAGGACATGTTATCACCTGATGGCGATATAGCAGGACCTGGTATCACCTTAAGGCCACAAGGCAGGGCATGGTATCACCTTAAGGCCATATGACAGGACCTGGTATCACCTTAAGGCCATATGACAGGACCTGGTATCACCTTAAGGCCATATGACAGGACCTGGTATCACCTTAAGGCCATTTGCATATGGCAGGACCTGTTATCACATGAAGGCTATATGGCAGGACCTGTTATCACCTGAAGCCATAATGGCTGTTTGGTCAGAAATTTCACCAGATTGCAATAGCTTTGGACACCCCTCGGTTTTTTTTTACTAACTAGCCCAATGTCAACAGTTCGTCTGATTTTTTTTGTATTATTATTATTATTATTATTATTATTATTATTTTTTTTTTTTTTTTGGGGGGGGGTCTGACCACTCACCAGGTGCAGCACATCATCTTGCACGGTGTCCTGGTCAACGCTGGCTTCCTGGAGTGGATCTTCGCCATGGTGTCCTGCTGCACGGCCTGCACCTGCTGCTGCAATTCCACCGTGACGCCGGCCCAGATGGTGGTGGTAAGCCGGACGACGATCGACGCACCCCTTACCCCCCCCCCTCTACCCCCCCTCCCTCCCCCGGGCCCTGCCACGAATCTGCCCCGCGCCCTCGGTGTTCGGGCACGGCGCGGCGGCGCTGGTTTCGCGGACAGTTATTTTTTGACCGTTGACACCGCGTAGTTAAATGGATAACACACCATAGGCCGAGGTTTTAAAAGAATAACATATCCACACGTTGTCTGATCCAACATATAATGCATGAAATAGCACACATGTGAACATTTTCAGCTCAATCCGCCAACCGAGTCTCGATAAAAACGGTGAAAAACCGCTCACTTGTTTCGCGAAAATGCAGCATTCAACGAATTGTTCCGAAAAGTCGTTCCGATCTAGGGGATGATTAATTATTTCTTTACCCTTTTCTCCAAAAATTATAGCATTTTAAACAGAAATAATTCAGTGCAAGGTTTTCTAATATGCGACCCGGCACAACGACATGAGGAATATCCCACCAAAACATTTTTTGAGTAAACAACGCCTGAAGTTAAAGTATCTTCAAAATTCGATTACAAATCAATTTTCGTCTTTTTTTATTTTCGGAAATTTTAAGTTTTAGAGGATATTATATTTTGATATCATTTGAAAGCTAATGGTATACTCTCTCACATCATTAGAAAACCTCAAAATCTCAAAAGTGGGGTTATACCTCATTATGCTGTGCCGGGTCACATATGACCATCTTCAAACTGTATAAGTTGAAACGGCTATATAAGGGCACAAACATTGAAAAGAATCGGACAGATGAAGGTCCAAACTACAATTTTCAGTATAGCTACAAGAACTGAGAGACTTCTGGGTGTGGAATAATTGGCTTTGAAAGTGAGTGTTTTGTACGGCGTTCAATTGGAGCTCGATTGCAATGTGTTCTCCGCAAGACGTCCTGTCTCGTCTGGCGCCCTCTCGTGACGACTCGTCTTTCTCGTGCACAGATCCACACCTCCCAGCCCGTGGCCATGCCCATGCAGCAGGCCTACGGTGGTCCAACCGTCGCCATGCCTCCTGCCCAGCAGGGAGCCTACGGCTCGCAGCCCATGGGATATATACAAACCACCGGCCCGCCACCACAACGTGAGATAATAGCGACCCTCTAGCTCTCTCTCTCTCTCTCTCTCTCTCTCTCTCTCTCTCTCTCTCTCTCTCTCTCTCTCTCTCTCTCTCTCTCTCTCTCTCTCTCTCTCTCTCTTTCTCTCTCTCTCTCTTCCCACAAAATCCCAAAGCACTACACTGATGAGCGGACAGACAATTAAGCAAGCAAGCAAGCAAGCAAGCAAGCAAGCAAGCAAGCAAGCAAAACAAGGGAGCAAGCAAAGGGAGCAAGCAAGCAAACAAGCAAGCAAACAAGCAAGCAAACAAGCAAGCAAATGCAAGTAATTAGCAAGCAAGCAAGCAAGAAAGTAAGCAAGCAGGCAGGCAAGTAGGGAAGCAAGCAAGCAAGCAAACATTCCGACAGCCAGCCAGCAAGCCAGCAAGCCAGCAAGCAAGCAAGCAAGCAAGCAAGCAAGCAAAACAAGGGAGCAAGCAAAGGGAGCAAGCAAGCAACAAGCAAGCAAACAAGCAAGCAATTGCAAGTAATTAGCAAGCAAGCAAGCAAGCAAGAAAGCAAGCAAGCAGGCAGGCAAGTAGGGAAGCAAGCAAGCAAGCAAACATCCCGGCAGCCAGCCAGCCAGCCAGCAAGCAAGCAAGCAAGCAATCAAGCAATCAAGCAATCAAGCAAGCAAGCAAGCAAGCAAGCAAGCAAGCAAGCAAGCCAGCGAGCAAGCAAGCAAGCAAGCAAGCAAGCAAGCAGAAGAGGCACCCAGACCCGTTTCCCACTGACTACGTCACTGCGTGCTGTGGGCTAACCAGATGTGTGTGATTTTAATTGCACCTTTTTTTTTCTTACAGCATACCCGACCAAGGTGGCACTGCCGGACGGCCCGGAGAACTCAGCCGCCTACTCCAATACCGCCTTTTATGCGAACCCCCCCCAGGGGGCGGGCCCGTCACCCAGCACCAAGGACTAACTGGATGAGGCCATCCACCCATCGGGGTTCACCCTTGTGCACCCAAGACCATATTCAGCCAGTGCTCGAACAAGAAACCAACAAATGCGGTTACTTTTTAAAGTTTTTTTCTGTATTTTCATTGAAATAAAATTAATTTTTCCTTTTGAAAAATCAAATATATATCTTCTTCATCTTCTTCTACTTCTTTCTTCTTTGTGTTCCTCTTCTTCTTCTTCTTTGTCTTCTTCTTCTACTTCTTCTTTCTTCTTTGTCTTCTTCTTCTTCTTCTTCTTCTTTGTTTTCTTATTATTATTTGTCCTCTTCTTTTCCTTCTTTGTTTTCTAGACTTGTTCTTCTTCTTTTTCTTCTTCTTCTTCTTCTTCTTCTTCTTCTTCTTCTTCTTCTTCTTCTTCTTCTTCTTCTTCTCCGCTACAGCTACAGCGTTTGTTCTGATTTTTTTTCCAGTTTCTTTTTCATTTTCTTCTTCTTTTTCTTTTTCTTTGTCTTTTCCTTCTTCTTTTTCTTCTTCTTCTTCGCCTTCTTTTACTCCTTTGCTTCCTGTATTTTTGCCTTTTTAAAGAGCTCGCTTTTCTACTGTAGGCTAAAGAGCACACGTGTATCTAAGGGTTGGTTTAGTTCATTATACCCTGCTTTTTCATGCTTTCTGTGTTTGCAGTCAAACTAATTATCATTAGTTAATAATCATTAAGTAAATTTGCTATGTATAAACTCAGAAACTTTTAACAAATAAATATCTCATAAAGATTTCCAGTAAACCTTCTCCCGAAATTACGGGAGTTTAACCTGACGTGCTTGTAAATTCAGAGAAAGAAATGAAAAGAATGAAAATTCAATCAGAGTTGTAAGAAGCAACCCAGAAACCATGACCACAAATTATAAAAAAATATATTAATCAAGATTAATGGAAGCAATAATTAAAGAGTTTGTGCAATTTTTTTTTTACTTTACACAGAGTATAAATAAGACTTAAGGCTTTGCATGGTGGGTGAATCAATGGCCGTTTTCGAAATGAAGGCCTAGGCTCGGGCTGAGGCTTCGGTCATGTTGATCTTACTCATTATCAATAACAGACATCTAAAAACAAGCGTTTGGCCCCAGTTTCTTGGGGAATCCCTTGTGACTATCAAGCCAACAAATCAAGTTCGGAAACAAACCACAATCTGGATTTTCAGGTATTGTCAGACGGAGACGAAGCCTGAGCCCGAGCCTAAGCCTTCATTTCGAAAACGGCCAATTATAATCCTAAAATTAAACGAGTCTAGAATTAGGCGAAGTTTGATTGGGATTCTACCGACCTATTGTGACGAACGAACTAGCTCACGTGGTCTCTGGAGTGACGTCACAATGGTGAGGTAGAATCAGAACCACACCTCTTCTTTAAGAGACCATAATATTATACATGGTGTCACCGCAAACCTTCCTATATTGTTACACAGAGTAGTTGTAAGGGGGACATTCGGACTTGGTATTGTTTTCGACTTAAAAAGGTAAGATTAAATGCAGCTTTCTAGTCGCGGGAAAAAATGGTAATAAATGTATGTTTTGTTTTTGTGCAACTTACTTGGAAGGTGCAACGCGTACCGAAATGGCTCTAGACTGTTGCGTTTCATTTGTGACCCAGCACAGCGACATGAGGAATATCCCACCAAAACACTTTTCGAGTAAACAACGCCTGAAGTCAAAGTATCTTCTCTATTCGATTACAAATCAATTTTTGTTTTATTGTATTTTCGGAAAGTTAATGTATGCTAGGATAATATGTCCAAAGGATTTTTCCTAAATCCGTCTCTAAATGTTGAAAAAACGAGGATTTCGGGGCAGTGTTAGTGTACTGTTTTCATGAAAATATAAAGTTCCTGCATTTTTGAGTGGCCGCTTTCGAGGAGTTAGACTGATGCTGCTATATTGTGTTTGGTACCAAATGAACGCGCGAAGTCCCCTTGTACTATTTACACCAACGTTCATACGGAAATAAATTTGATATCATTCGAAAGCTAATGGTATACTTTTTCACATCATTAGAAAATCTCAAAATCTCGAAAGTGGGGGTTAATCCTCATTATGCTGTGCCGGGTCACATATGTGAATGACGTCATACGAGGACCCAAGCCTAAGACCCACAGGGTGGGGGAAGGATCGAGAGGGGAGGAGGGGGGTCAGGGGTCAGACCAGAAACCAACAGGAAAGGAGGGAGCGTCACAGCCTCAGCAGGAATTACTCATCACCACCAAACAGCCAACCCACCCCTCAGTAAATTAAGGCTTGTGCGTATACCGAAGCGCACGAGCCGACTGTGATAGGTCTGTGCCGTCATCGGGCGCCGTTTGCAGGCGGGACGCGCCCCGATCAGCTCCGGCCTTGCTCCCCCTCAACCCTTAATCAGCTGGTAATCACTTGTTCCTGTCAATGCACCGCGGTTTGCTAGCTCTGCTCCCCTAACTCCCTCCCTCCCTCCCCCCCTCCCTTCCTCACCCTCTCACTCTCCCATTTCCCCCTCCCCTCTCTGTTTCTCTGTCCCCGTCTCTCCCTCTCCCACTCTCTCTCTATGTGTACCTCTTCCTCCCCTCTCCCTCTCTCGGTCTTTCTGTGTCTCACTCTCCCCTTTGCCTCTCTCTGTCTTCCTCTCCCACCCCTCCCCTCTGCCTCTCTGTCTGCCTCTCCCTCTCCCCTCCCCTCCCCCTCTGCCTCTCTCCGTCTCCCTCTCCCACGTTCTCCCCCTCCCCCTCTGCTTCTCCCTAGTCTCCCTCGCCCCCTCCCCCTCTCACTCTCTGCCACATTGCACATCCTGTTTTGGGAAGGCCGTTGCAGCGAGCCAATAATCCGACCGATCCCCAGTTCGATCGAGTCTGTAACGTCCGCCTACAACAGACTGAGCAACCCTCTAGCTCTCGGTCCACTCCGCACTGTCGACTCTCCGGCTTCGGCTGACCTTCCGACCGGTTGCACTCCTTATCGGTCTTATTACTTGGTAAACAAACAAAAACAGACCCGCACCAACCAAACAACAACAACTTAACCCCCCCCCCGAAACTCCAAAATGCAGACGGCTCATCATCTGATCGGGGAGCCCTTTAAATCCATCTGCGGTGACTCAACAGCGCGTCTCCTCTCCGCGGTCTCTCGGCTCCGCCGTGATCTCTGCTGAGAGTTCCCTCCCCTCCCCTCCCCCAGCACCGCCGACGACTGCTTCTTTCTATCTTGCCAGGAAGGCCAAAGACGTCGGGAGGGAGTGCGGGGGACGACAGGCCCGGGGACTAGCCGGAGACTGAGAGGAGAGGTACAGCCAGCCGCCGCAGTTTCAACCAGGAAGAGGGCGCCGAGTGTGGCTCGCAACACTGCGAGTAGCACGCAGCTTATCCTGCTCCCAGGGAAATCTGGTCATTTTGTGTGTGTGTGTGTGTGTGTGTTAACGTTGGGTGGACGAAGACAGCGCGGCTCGTGGACATCGGCTTGAAGACGGCTTCGCGGCTTTGCAGATCACAGATAGAGGACCTCCAACTCAGCTCTCCGAGTCCGGTCGCGATCGGGGCATGCCGTCCGGTGCGCCGTCCGGTGCGCGGTCCTTCCAGAACGAGGCGCGCTCGCCGACGGGGTGAACTTCCACGCGGTGCCGCGCGGGTCTATCGATCGTCGCTGAGAATCCGCTGCCTCCGATCCTCGAGTGGGAGTGGAAGGCTCGCTGCCCCACCGCCGACCGAAGGGAATAATTACAGGGACCTGCTGCAGATCACGCGGAGGCGCTATGTGAGCACCCGCAATCACCTGAAGGCGATGATGAGATGACCTGCCACCGCCTATAGGTTATTTGTGTGGACCGGCCATCACCTGAAGGCGACACACGAGGGGCCTTACGCCGCCTGAAGAGGCGGACGGACAGACAGACAGACAGACAAAGAAGAAAGACAGGCAGGCAGAAAGACAGACAGAGACGACAGGCAGGTAGGCAGGCAGGCAGACAGACAGACAGATAAGACAGGCAGCCAGGCAGCCAGGCAGTCAGGCAGACAGACAGACAGACAGCCAAAGAAGAAAGACAGGCAGGCAGGCAGAAAGACAGGCAGAACGACAGAGACGACAGACAGGCAGACAGGCAGCCAGGCAGACAGACAGACAGACAGACAGATAGACAGACAAACAGACAGACAGACAGACAGACAAAGAAGAAAGACAGGCAGGCAGGCAGGCAGACAGACAGAGACGACAGACAGGCAGGCAGGCAGACAGAGAGACAAAGAAGAAAGACAGGCAGGCAGGCAGACAGAGAGACAAAGAAGAAAGACAGGCAGGCAGGCAGACAGAGAGACAAAGAAGAAAGACAGGCAGGCAGGCAGACAGACAGAGACGACAGACAGGCATCCAGGCAGCCAGCCAGGCAGCCAGGCAGGCAGCCAGCCAGGCAGACAGACAAACATTTGAAGAAGAAAGACAGGCAGGCAGGCAGACAGAGAGACAAAGAAGAAAGACAGGCAGGCAGGCAGGCAGACAGAGACGACAGACAGGCATCCAGGCAGCCAGCCAGGCAGCCAGCCAGGCAGACAGCCAGGCAGACAGACAAACATTTGAAGAAGAAAGACAGGCAGGCAGGCAGACAGAGAGACAAAGAAGAAAGACAGGCAGGCAGGCAGGCAGACAGACAGACAGATAAGACAGGCAGGCAGGCAGGCAGGCCGAAAACACATACAGACAGGCCGACCGACCGACCGGCAGACGGACGAACAAACAGAGAGACAAACAGACAGACAGACGGACAGGCAGACATCATGTGCTCGAATCGCATCAGCGGAGTGAGCGTGCTGCCCGTGGCCAGCACGGGGACGGTCACCGAGCTCGAGTGGGATCCGAACCGCCCGCCCTCCGACTCCAGCGCCACCGTCCTGAAGGAGGGAATCATCGACAAGGAGTCGCACGGGGTAATCTACTCATGGAGGTCGAGGTTCTGCATCCTGACCAAGGACTCGCTGACCCTCTTCAGGTCGGACCCGAGAAGGACCGGGAGGGACGAGGGAGAGACGACGAAAGAGAGAAGGTGGGTGCTTCCCGAGCTTCCCGGTCAAGGCTAGGCCTCTCGTCAAAAAAAGATCATCGGTTGGGTATCAACATGATTTGACCCGTCCGATGTCGTTTCCACCGGATAGCCATCGTGAATTGTTCACCCCAGAGTCCGGTACAATCGGCTTTCCACCGGGGGAAATTTTATCGGTCGGATGAATTCAACCGGTACTCAACCGATGATTTTTTTTGACAAGAGACCTTATCTTGTTTTGAAATCGTCTGCTCACCGCGATTGCTCGCGAGTGTCTTCATCTTGACAGTTGCCATCTCCACCATCACCACCACCACCATCATGGTCATCATCCCCACCATCACCGCTATCTCCTCTCCATCCTCATCGTCCTCATCACCAACCCCAATCAACACCCCACCCTCACATTCATCCTCACCGTCATGGCTGCTCATCAACTCTCATACCCATTCTCATCCTTGCATCCTGAAACATCCTGAACCTCTCCCAATTCCTCGTCCGCGCCCTCGCCCTTTAATATCCTCGGCCACATCCCCCAGTCTCCTTAACCCCCCTCTCCTCGTTCCTCTTCATCCTCATCCACACTGTCCCGATCTACCTCTCATCCTCACGTACCTCATTCTCCTCCTCCTTCCCTGCCTCCTCCCCATCAATATCGTCTTAACCGACCTCCCCCTCGTACTCCTGGTCTCGAGTTCTTCTACCTCCGAGGAAGTTCCTCTTCCTCCTCCACACAATCCCGCTCGTCTAAACTGACTTCCTCCTCGTACTCCTCGTCTTAATATCCCGAAAGGACACCACCTCCTCCTTCTCCTCACCATCATCACGGTCTTACTTGACCTCCTCCTCCTACTCCTTGTCACCGATAACCACAAAGAACACCACCGTATATCTCGTCAACCTCCTTCCTCCCTCTCCCCTCTCTCTCTTTCTCTCTCTCTCTTTCTCTCTCTCTCTCTCCACCTCTCTCTCCCCCCTCTCTCTCTATCCCCCTCTCTCTGTCTCTCTGTATCTCTTCTCTCTCTCTTCTCTCTCTCTCCCCCCTCTCTCTCTCCCTCCCCTCTCTCTCTCTCCCCCTCTCTCTCTCTCCCTCTCCCTCTGTCTCTCCCTCTCTCTCTCTCTTTCTCTCTCCTCTCTCTCACCTTCTCTTTCTCCTCTCTCCCTCCCCTCCTCTCTCTCTCCTTCCCTCCCTCTCTCCCCCCTCTCTCTCTCTCCTTCCCTCCCTCTCCCCCCTCTCTCTCTCTCTCACCCCCCTCTCTCTCCCTCTCTCTCTCTCTACCCCCCTCTCTCTCTCTCCCTCTCTCTCTCTCTCTCTCTCTCTCTCTCTCTCTCTCCCTCTCTCTCTCTCTACCCCCCCTCTCTCTCTCTCTCCCTCTCTCTCTCTCTCCCCCTCTCTCTCTCTCTCTCTCTCTCTCTCTCTCTCTCTCTCTCATCTCTCTCTCTCTCTCTCCCTCTCTCCCTCTCTCTCTCTCACCCTCGAACCCAGGCCCTCGGCATCGAGAAGAGGAACGTCCTGTACCGACTAGCCCTGGAGGAGATCTCGTCCAGTCCCAACATCGACAAGGGCAGGCGCCACGTCCACTTCACCATCTGCACCAAGCGGGGCGTCTTCGACCTCCGCGTGGTGATGGGCCAGCGCGACTGGCTGACCCAGATCCAGCTGGCCGTGGCCGAGCGACGGAGTCGCAGCGAGTTCATGCGGAGCTCAAGACCCGCACCTCGGTGGTGGCCAGCAAGTACCGGAAGGCCAGCCACCGGCGACTGTCCTTCGCCAAGGAGGAGGGCTACGGAGACGGTGAGTCGGGGGGGGGGGCCGGTCGTCGTGGGGGTGGGGTGGGAGTGCCAGCCGATGTTCCGCCCGGTCCCCCACTCGGACTCGGCGCTGCTTTCCTCGCTGAAAACTGTCGATAGAAGCTCAATTTGTTTCTCCTCTTTCTCTCTTTCTGACTCTACTCTCTTTCTCTACTCTCTCTCTCTCTCCATCTCTCTTTCAGCTTCTCTGTCATCTCCCTCTCCCTCTCTCTCTACTTCCCCTCCTCCACTTTTCCCTCTTTCTCAGTCTTCATCCCTTCAGTGTCTTCTCTGCCTTTCTCTTTATCTGACTCCTCTCTTTCTCTACCCTCTCTCCATCCCTCTTTCATCTTCTCTCTCATCTCCTTCTCCCTCTCTCTCCCTCTTTTTCTCACTCTCTCCCTTTCCCTCCTCCGTCTTTCCAAATTTCTCTCTGTTTTTCTCTCTTCTATCTCTCCTCCCTTTCCCTGTTGTCGTTCCTTCATTCTCCTCTCTGCCCCCTCTTTCTTGTCCGCTTCCCTACTCCTCTCTGCCCTTTCTCTACTCTTCTCTACCGACTAACGGCCATAATCTCCGCCACCTTGTCAGGTATTGGCATCACGATACGCAACGAGGCGGATTCCATCGTGATTGCGCGGATCTTTGCAGACGGACCTGCCGCCAAGAAGGGAACACTGAGACCAGGTATTAACTACTGCATTCTACATTATGCGTAATGACAGCATCTCTCTTTCTCTCCACTGTCTCCCCTCTCTCTCCAGCCCCTCTCTCCCTTCTCTTGCCTCTCCCCCTCGCCCCCTCTCTTTCTCTTATCTCTATCTGACTCCCTCCCTCCAGCCACCTCTCTCTCCCCATCTCCGTCCCCTGCCTCTCTCCCCTCTCCCCTATTCCCCTCTCTCTCACTCCCTCGGTCTTTCTCTCTCTCTCCCCCTCTCTCTCACTCTCTCTGTCTTTCCCCTCTCTCCCCTCTACAACTCCTCTATCTCCACCTTTTCCTCCCCTCTCCACCCTCTCCCTCTATCCCCCCTCCCTCTATCTCACGACATGTCTTCCCCTCTCTCCCCTCTCTCCTCTACAAATCCTCTCTCTCTCCCTCTCCCCTTCTCCCTCTATCCCCCTCTCTCTCACCCTCTATGCCTTTCTCCCCTCTCTCTCCCCCTCTATATCCCCAAGTTCCCCCCTTCTCTCTCTTTCCCTCTCTCTCTCATCCTCTAAGATTCATAAGGCCTCTTGTCAAAAAGATCATCGGTTGAGTGCCGGTTGAAGTCATCCGACCGATAAAATTTCCCTCGGTATAAAGCCGATTGTACTGGACTCTGGGGTGAAAAATACACGATGGCTATCCGGTGGAAACGACATCGGACGGGTCAAATCATCTGATACCCAACCGATGATCTTTTTGACAAGAGGCCTAAATCAATAATGTTCCTGTGGACAAGTTCTCATCGAAAGACGGGTGACGGTGTGAGCTCTCGTCCTTTCTCGCAGGGGACGAGATTATCGAGGTCGACGGGAAGCCGGTGCGAAGCCTGAGCGCGGAGAGGGTGGCAAGCATCATCAAAGGGTTGCCCGACCACGTGGTGCTCACCGTCAAACCCACCTGGGTGGACAGGTGAGTGGAGCCCCGTAACCTCTGACCTTGAGATGACGTCACTCCCTCAGGCTGGTGGTTGGTCAGCCGTTCAGACCTATGCTTTTACTGTTCACACCTTTCCCGACCCAAACAATAATTTCATTATTGCGTCAATGTTTATCTTTAAAAGTAAATACATGTATACGCTATTTTTTATCAATACGTCAAATAGTGGAAGCCTTTCATTTACCATGGCGAAACAAAAGTACATCAATACATTTTGAAAATGTGACCCGGCACAGCAACATGAGGAATATCCCACCACAACACTTTTTCGAGTAAACAACGCCTGAAGTCAAAGTATCTTCTCAATTCGATTAATTTTGGATTTTCGGAAAGTTAATGTATTGGAGGATGTTATGTCCAAAGGATTTTTCCGAAATCCGTCTCTAAATGTTTAAAATACGAGGATTTCGGGGGAGTGTTTCTGTACTGTTTTCATGAAAATGTAAAGTTCCTGCCTTTTTGAATGGCCGCTTTCGAGGAGTTAGACTGGTGCTGCTATATTGTGTCTGGTACCAAACGAACGAGCGAAGACCCCTTGTACTATTTGCAACAAAGTTCACATGGAAATAATTTGGTTATCATTTGAAAGCTAATGGTATACTTTAAAACTAATGGTATCAAAATCTCGAAAGTGGGGGTTATTCCTCATTATCCTGTGCCGGGTCACACATAGGTTAGATATGTCCAACTTCAGTATTAGCATAATGGATTTATAGTTGAAATTATCATATGGATCGCTTGCTGTCTATTCAATGATTTGATAAAGTAATTCATTTTTTTTAAGATCTTCTCAAGTCAGAAGACCTAAGGTTTCGATCTACGGCCGTTTAAGAAATGAAGGCTTAGGCTCGGGCTAAGGCTTCGTCTCCGTCTGACCAAAGCTGAACGATCCAGGTTTTTTTTTAATGTTGAAGGTTCGTTGGCTTGATAAGCAAAGATTATTCACCAAGAAACTAGGGCCAAATGCTTGTTTTTACATGTCTTTGATATTGTAACGAGTAAGATCAATTTGACCGAAGCCTAAGCCCGAGCCTAAGCCTTCATTTCGAAAACGGCCATAGTCGTGCCTCTCTCAATGGTCTTTGTGGCTCGTTGAAAGTTCGTTACCTTTGAGGTCGGTCCCACGAGGACCATAAAGGTCAGACACTCATCAAAGTTGAGGTGAGAAGGTCGTGACCTTTAGGCACAAAACTGGCCTGGGGGCACGGTGGGATTTTGTATGGCCTATTACCCTGTCATCAGCATACCGCAGGAGTCGAGGGGGTGAGCCTGGGCGGGGAGGAGAAATGGGCAAGTTCCTGCCACGAAACAGAGACCACAACCAGCTCCCCGCGCGTAAATTCCTGTTATCCTCGTTCTCTGGCTGTTTTCTGATGGCCGTCCGAGTTAGGTTGGGGGCCACGGGTGCGGTAGGTCACGGCCGTCACACACGAGAGCTATAGAGCTAGGTAACTTCCTAAAGGTCCTATGCAATCTCTCTCCTCTGCTCTCTCCCTCCCCCTCTCTCTCTCTTTCTCTCTCTCTCTCTCCCTCCCTCTCTCCCCTTTCCCTCTCTCTCCCTATCTTCCTAAGGTCTCTTGTCAAAAAGATCATCGGTTGACTACCGGTTGAATTCATCCGACCGATAAGATTTCCCTCGGTGGAAAGCCGATTGTACTGGACTCTGGGGTGAAAAATATCACCCCATGACCCAATGATATCATTTGAAAGCTAATGGTATACTCTTTCACATCATTAGAAAATCTCAAAATCCCAAAAGTGGGGGTTATTCCTCATTATGCTGTGCCGGGTCACATATGTCTTTTTTTTATATCACCGTTAGTATTTCATTCTATAATAAATCACTCCTTTAGTCAAGCTAAGCAACTAGCACTGAACTTTTCCAAACCGTACAATTTTCCCCTAATCCCTCTGGATGAATCAACGTCCTCTCTAGCTGTCCCTCCCAAAATAATCCCGGGTTTTTTCTCTCTCTTCTAACAGCCGCGTGTACCCCTAAGCATTTGGAGGTCGAGGTTTGACTAAAAGTAGTCTCCTCGGGCTTCATGAACCACCCCCCACCCGAGTAGTTTTACCCACTGTCTCCGAAGTTTGAGGATTTTTGGCTTCTGGTCAAGCGCCCTTAATTCCGAATTTCAAAACTTCTATTATTCTGTGTATCTGGCGAGTTTTACTGGGGCGTTTCTTTCTAGAGGTCAGACGAGGAACTGGCTTCGGTGTGTGGCTACTCAGCGGGGGTTCGACTTCAAAGTCCAAAATCACCTTACGTTTGTGTAGCTATAGCTCTTCGGTATCATGCAACACGCCCCTCGGCCGTCAACATGCTCCCTAGTCCTCCAATACTTTGGTCGGGTAGTACCCGTGCCGCACAGCGAGCGCGCTTGGTCCGCACTGTCCGACAATAATTGTTTAGTCAGCTAGGGGAGCATGTTGACGTTGAAGAGCGCGTTGATACCGGGGAGCTGCACACACGTTCATACGGTACCACTGATGACACCCGATGATTACGCAACAATTCCCACTAGGGGCCACCAACACCAGATCATGTGTGATGTGGATTTAAGCCTTGTCCAAACGATAAACACAGTGGGTGGTGGGTCGTAAAAGGTACACCCCCAGGGCATGTAGCCGCGTCCGCACTGGACTTAAAATGGGTAAACTAACCGAGCAAATGGGTAAATTGACCATTTTAAGTCCAGTGCGGACAGCCCAGGAAGTTTTCCTCCCAGGTAACTTACCCGACTCCAGTGGGTAATTTAATCGACCAACCTCTGCCCGGTTAAATTGACCAGGTCAGTTTAACCGGGTCGATAAGTCCAATCCGGACACGACGTCTCGGTAAACGACTCGGTAAAAAACCACATCCGGCGCCCCGCGTGTTACGTTACTGTATGCAAGACTCGTGCGGGCGCAGGGTGACAACGTGTTTGTGTACCTAGAGTACATGCACATGTACATGAGTCGGTTAGTTTTACCCATCGTCTCGGTTAGTTTACCCGAGTCGAAAAGTCCAAGTGCGGACGCCGGGAAGATTTACCCATTGGAATGTTACCCACTGGCTCGGTAAAAAATAAGCCCAGTGCGGACACGGCTTAAACCCACGAATTTCTGAGGCTTAACTCAATCGGGTTAGCGTCGATTTGAGTCTCACGGTGCTAGCCAAAAAAAATGTGTCCAAACGACAACTTTTGTCAGTCGGGCAATAAACCCATTCCAGTTTAGTCTCGAAGTTAGTCCCTCGTATGAACTTGGACGGACGTACCAGGTAGGAAAAACACACAGGGCTAAGGTTTTCGTAGCACCAACTACCTCATTAGATACAATGATACACTTAAGAACGTCCATGCATGTTAGTCTTACTCCAAGGGAGGGGGGGGGCTAAATAGAAAACTACGAAATGTATCAACTAACTCACGACGGAAGACCGCGATGAGTCACGCGTTTCTTGTCTTCACTTCTCTGTTAAAGGGGCACCAACACTTCGCCGGCGGACTTCGCCCTGTCCAGGCCTCTGTGCGTGCGGCCCAACAACCTAAGAGGTAGGTATCATTCGCGAGACAGGAAACCCCCCTTAATTTGAGGTCTCTAGATCTCGTGGACCATTTTTTTTTGGGGGGGGGGGGGGGGTCGGGGTGGAGGAGGGAGTGAGGTGGGGGTTTGTAGGGGATGATAATGTGATTAGACACGCAGCTCGTTCCATTTTCCTTATCGGGGGGGGGGGTTGACTTCTGATGCCAAACAGCCCGCGGAGTCACAGCCCCTTTAAAAAAAAATGGTGTCACTGCAAACCTCTTACATTGTGAACCCACCGTGCAAACTTTCCAATCTCGTCTGGAATTACTGGCTCTTCTCAGAGCCACACTCGCTCACATAAAGAGATTCTGCATATATGGTGTCACTTCAAACCTCTTAATTTGTGAACCCACCGTGCAAACCTTCCAATCTCATCTGGAGTTACTGGCTCTTCTCAGAGCCACACTGCACACGGTGTTATCACATTTGGTGTTTTTCCCCCTAATGATGTAAGGGGGGGGGGGCTAGGCTGAAAAAGGTACCCACTGTTTTTGAAGTGCATCATGAATATTTTAGCCCTACTTTCCTCACCCATGCCGCATTTTGTCGGAGTGTGAGAGGTCAAAAGTGCAGCTCTCATCCCCGAGTATTTTACTTTTAACAAACTTACAGGGCGAGGGCGCCCTCATTCGATTGCAGATGTGGCCGTGGCCACGGAGCCCGAGATGCAGGGCGCCGCCACCGTCGCCAACAACATGTCCTCCGCCACGCTGCCCCTCGACCGGAAGCGGTTCAGCCGGCGGCCGCTGAAGACGAAGAACGAGACGACCAGGGACAACCGTCTCTCGCTGCCCTGATGAGTGGGCGGACGGATCGGACGGGGCGGATCGGACGGGCGGATCGGACGGGCGGATCGGACGGGCGGATCGGACGGGCGGATCGGACGGGCGGATCGGACGGGGCAGATCGAGCTAAGTGCCCAGTGTTTCAAGCCGCGATATCTCCCCAACACTGCGTTTACACTTGATCTCGAAACGGCTCAGGACCAGATCCTGCGGTCGCGATCAGCGGAACGTTTACACTTGATCCTGATCCCGCGTGGCATGGATGAAGCGGCTGCAACCTTGGGTCAAAGGTTATGCGCACTGCTCACTGATCAAACGCACTGGTAGTGCACAACGGCAGCCACTACGCGCGAAACTCGACTATGCATACTGTACCGATGTACTCTCGTTGTCAGTGTCAGACCGCTTTTGAATGTTACACTGCATTACAAACAAAAAAATCAGAAGCTTCAACTGCAACAAGGAACTCCAACCTGTGTTTTCAGCTTTTGGATAACAGAGACGAAGCCGGAGCCGAAGCCTAGTTAAGCCGAGGTTTTGGACAAAAATAGCCCATCGGCTTCAGCACTGAACCCCATACTCACCAGTCCACACCACGCCGGTTATACCCAGGTTGGACCCTCATAGCACGCGCTGCGACCTGCGTACGTGCGATGTCTGACAGACTAAAGAAAATATCCCAGACGATACCCCCACTGAGTGATTCATTTCCTGAACAGCTGATTAGCGCCTGCGTCACTCATATCCGCCGCCGGCTAGGTATAACCTTTCTTCCTCCGTGGTATGACACAATACGTCTGTGATGAAAATGGACGTAAATTGCCACTGATGGTAGGACGTGGTACATTATATGTGACCCGGCACAGCATAATGAGGAATAACCCCCACTTTTGAGATTTGGAGATTTTCTAATGACGTAAAAGAGTATACCATTAGCTTTCAAATGATATCAAAAATATTTCCGTGTGAACTTTGTTGTAAATAGTACAAGGGGAATTCGCTCGTTCATTTGGTACCAGACACAATATAGCAGCATCATTCGAACTCCTCGAAAGCGGCCATTCAAAAAGGCAGGAACTTTACATTTTCATGAAAACAGTACACAAACACTCCCCCGAAATCCTCGTTTTTCAACATTTAGAGACGGATTTCGGAAAAATCCTTAGGACATAAAATCCTCCAATACATTAACTTTCCGAAAATACAAAACAACAAAAATATATTTTTTATCGAACTGAGAAGATACTTTGACTTCAGGCTTTGTTTACTCGAAAAGTGTTGTGGTGGGATATTCCTCATTATGCTGTGCCGGGTCACATATACGCAAAGCTAGGTGGTCGTGCACAGGGCAGACATACAAGGATTACCGCAGTCACCGATTTACCCTCCGAAACCACAGATCGGAAACCAATTTTATTGGCCGTAGACTTTCATCCGCGCCGGCTGTTGCGAACAGGATTTGGGACGGATTTTCTGAATTTGTTTTCGTCTACGCTTGTCTAACGCTGTACAGGTGTATATTTGTATGTATACTGTTGGAATCGGTTGAGGAAGGGGGAGGGGGAGGGGGATGGGGAGGGGGGGCATGAATGTTTATATGTAGACCTTAGCTTTAGATTTGTGTATATATGGCCCTGCCTGAATCTTAAAGGGCCTATACAACATTGGTAAAGGTCAAAAGATTGCCACAGTTTATGTGTTAGAACATTCAACTTTCCACAAAAGCAATACTGCGAAGGTTTGAGCTCAAATGGTAATCTGAGGGAGTATAAAAATGCAAATAAAAAAACACTCCATGGTTTACGTACCGTTCTGTAGTGTAAGAAATAGTTTATTACTCGCGAGTAATGAATTATTTGTCGATGTTTGAGTGAAGATTTACAAGTACAGCACCCAAGACCGTGAGATTTCAACATGAGGATGACCATCTTCTTTGAAAATGGTCCGGCAAAAGTCCCGTAGAAAATGATGTGAAATTTGCCATACGGTCTTTTCAGTCAATATTTTTCGGGAAAATGTATCACTTTCACAACAAAATCCATTTTCACCAGGACTGAATCATTCCGACAAAAAGCAAGCCAACGTCTTAAATTGTATATGTAATATGTTTTCGTTTATTATACTCTGTAATATATAAACATTAAAATACCAATTTTCTTCTACGACAACATAATTAAGTGTTTCCGTGGAAGAAATCACGTTTAATTTGACGTGTGACTGGAGGCGTAATTGTCAATCGTTTGTCCGGTATAGAAAGCCTTCTGATCGTGATTCAGATGCAGAAAGTACGCCGTGACGTCATTAATATTTATAAAGTATGTAAATAGTGTAATTGAAGAGACAGATAAAAAGACGTTTGACACATAAAAAAGGTTTCTGTCGTAAATGTTATCTATCTTTAATAAAAGAATGAGATGTCTGGTTCCATTGAAGAAGCCCAGAAATGGTTTCCGGTGATTTTCAGATCGTGCGCCTAAATAGTGTCGCTGTGATTTCTGTTTGATTTGACTGAACATGTACAAACCAAACAAATTCGTAGCTTAATGATAATATCATTAAATAATAATTATAACATGACAGTCTACTATAAAAGGCCGAACGATACGTGAACGCTAGAATAGCCAAATAAGTAACACGCTTCCTATATGTGACCCGGCACAGCATAATGAGGAATAACCCCCACTTTCGAGATTTTGAGATTTTCTAATGATGTGAAAAAGTATACCATTAGCTTTCGAATGATATCAAATTTATTTCCGTGTGAACTTTGTTGTAAATAGTACAAGGGGACTTCGCTCGTTCATTTGGTACCAGACACAATAATAGCAGCACCAGTCTAACTCCTCGAAAGCGGCCATTCAAAAAGGCAGGAACTTTACATTTTCATGAAAACAGTACACAAACACTCCCCCGAAATCCTCGTTTTTTTTCAACATTTTGAGACGGATTTCGGAAAAATCATCTGGACATAACATCCTTCAATACATTAACTTTTCGAAAATCCCCCAAAAATCGAATTGAGAAGATACTTTGACTTCAGGCGTTGTTTACTCGAAAAGTGTTTTGGTGGGATATTCCTCATGTTGCTGTGCCGGGTCATCACATATCCAATCAAGAACTTTCCTATTCGGATTAAACTCTGTACATCATACGGTATTTCTCAATTGCAAAGAGATGTAATTTGGTTTAGATCATCCATTTTGATAGCTGACAAAGGGAAGACGTACAAAATCCCAAGGAAAAAGTTCTCTTCCTATTTACAATAGCAAAATTTCGAAGGATATATACAGTATAATTGTGATACTTTACAGGAAAACTGGGTTTATTTAATTTGTCCCTTACAAAAACAATTTGTAAGGTATTTTTCTGAAACCTATAAGTAGAACGATTTTGGAACGGTCGCCGACAAGGCCAGAAATAGATGCGGAAATATTTCAGTCAAAAACGTCAGGCGTGGTGGTCAAGGTGAAAGCACGAAAAGGTTGAAAGATTTGCGGGACTGGAGGAGGTTGGGGGTGTATTATTATCGACTTGAACGTGGTCATCACTGACCTTTGCACTGTGAAGTCATTTCAGAAGGGCGCCCTCATCCTAAGCACAGCGTGCACCTAGCTAATTTCAGCCTTTTCAGCGTGGCTGAAGCGTGTGAACAGCATCCTACGAATGAAAACTTCAAAACGAAGAAGAACAAGTTCATCACTGAAAAATTTGGCTCATGGTTAGTTGATTCGAGTATCATGATCATCCGGATGTAAGAGTAATACCGATGTTTCCAAACGATACTGGGTCATTAATTTTATGAATAAAAATGTACTGTTAGCAAAATCCCCCACCTTTATTCATTACCTGTCCCGGGATTCGTCTAATTCAAATCTTTGTCGAGTGCGAACAGAAAATCATTAATTTATAGCACTCTTACAGACAAACTCTCTTTTATCAATGCTAGAGCGTTTAACTTGACTTAGAAAAAAGAGCGAAATGTGTTGTTAAGAAGTTATTCAAGTAAACAAGCCTCCATTTTGAAATATTAGTGTCAAAGACTGTGTGAAAAGAGGACGGTAAATGATTGGCTCTCTGAGATGACGTGGAGAGGTCAGAGGGGTCACACGTCGGCGCGTGCGCAGTGCTCGTGTCTCCCCCTAACGAAGCGCCTGAGCGGGGAGAGTAAAGAGAAAGTCGGTTTAGTGTCTCACGAAATTGAATAAACGCCCTCTCTTGTCCGTTTATGGATCATTCAGGTGCGTGGGTGAATTTCAGTGAAAGTCTTGTTCATGTTCAGCAGCGTTCTACGGTGCCTAATTTCCGCCATGAAGCTAGCTTTTCATTAAAGCGTTATCAAAATCAAATTGACATCTTTCTTACGCCGCAAAAATGCCGTTATAACGCCATAAATTGAAACGTTCTTACATAGGCCTAATTGTTTTTTTGTATCAAGGCGTTATAACGCTGTAATAAATTTAAAAAAAACATCTTGGCGGAAATCGGCCACCGTAGGTTTTTGTGCTTAGAATTGCCCTTATAAAATCTCAAAATGTAGTGGGCCTGACGTTTCGATCCTAGCAGGACCTTTCTCAAAGGCTAGAGTGACAAGGACAAAACAGATACATGTACACGAAGGAGGGGGGAAGAGAGTGAATAGGACACGGATGAGAAACAAAGGACAAAGGGTAAAACCTGTAGGGTGAGATCAAAGGGAAGGGCAAGGAGTAGTGTAGGGATTATTATATCGGTGGCTGTAGTATTAATTCGGGGAGTCGGGAGAGGAACTTACCGGTCATTGGCCAGAGTCGCAGTAGGGAGGCTGGAACGGAGGCTGACAGAGGCAGCTGAAACGCGGCACTAAGGAGCCCGCCCTCACCACGCACTGACCGCTGTTCAAGCACGGGTTGGGATAGCAGGGACTCGGCAGCTCTGCTCGGACCGAGAAAGAAGAAACAGTTTTTTAATGTTGATTTTATTGCAAACACAGGTAGCATTAAGAGCAGGGTATAATTAACTAAAACAACCCTTAGATACATTTGTGCTCTTTGATGAAAGTTGCAAAGCGAACTCTTTAAAAAGGCACAAATACAGAAAGCAAACCAGTAACAGAAGAAGAAAAGAAGAAAAAGAAGAAGAGGAAGAAGAAGAAGAAGAAGAAGATGACGATGAAGAAAAAGAAGAAAAAGAAAAAGAAGAAGAAGAAGAAGAAGACAAAGAAGAAGAACAAGAAGACGAAGACGAGGAAGAAGAAGAAGAAGACAAAGAAGAAGAAGAAGATGAAGAAGAAGAAGACGATTCAAAAGGATAACTGTATTTCATTCCTTTGAAAATAACTAAAAAACAAACAAACCAAAACAAATAAGAAGAAAAACTGAGGGTCTAAAGGCCATACGCTGGCAAAACAACCACTTCAACGTGAGGGCCTGTAAAATATTCAAAAATTGCACTCCATAGTCAAACAGAAAACCATTCGATGAACACGTTCATATTTTGTTTGCAAATGTGCTTGTTTGGAAACATTTTTGGCAAGAGTGGCGAAGCGTGACTTCGGGTCTAGTGTGGCCCCGTTAAGAGCCTCTCGACCGATCGAGGAACTGTTGCGAAGGAGTGTGTTTTGTCTCCGCGAGACGGAGAGGATGGGATCTGCTGAGGTGCCGTGGCGCACACACCGGCTCCTCCTTAAAAAAGAAGAAAAAAGAAGAAGAAGTCGATCTCCGAGTGAGGCTCGACCTGTAATTCGATCGAGAGAGCCCCAAGCCTGATCGGCCTCATAACAGAGGGATACACGGCCCAGTTTTGCAAGCGCAGTGTAACATCGTGTGTCGAAGCTGATATTTCTTTCCAACACCTGAAGTGGCACCAGTAAGACAGCTATCGCTTATCATAGTAATTCAATGCATATACAATAATAATAACAATAATAATTACATTTATATTGCGCAAAATGCATGCAAAATCTTACAATGGTCATAACAATAATTATTATCATTACAATTAAAGTAAAAACCACAATTTAAAAGTAAAAATTACCAAATGCAGTGCAAAACATTTCCAAGATATTTATATAGTTCACTGTATGCTTATAAGTAAAAAAAAACGTTGCTTAAAAATCCTTTTGAAAGAGAAAGTCTTCATGATTGAAATGTTTCTGACTGTCACCCCCACTCCAGTAAAGACTAACTGACTTTTTGGGAAGCCACCATCTAAGGGCTGGATGGCTCAGATGGAAGAGCAGTGACACGTAAACTCCAGAGGTCTCGGGTTCAAGTCCCTGTTCGGTCAAAATTGTTCTTGCCCAATTTTTAAATCTAATAATTATGTGACCCGGTACAGCATAGTGAGGAATGACCCCCACTTTTGAGATTTTGAGATTTTTTAATGATGTGAAAGAGTATACCATTAGCTTTCTAATGATATCAAATTTATTTCCGTATGAACTTTGTTGTAAATAGTACAAGGGGACTTCGCTTGTTTATTTGGCACCAGACATTATAGCAGCAACAGTCTAACTCTCGAAATCGGCCATTTAAAAATGCAGGAACAGTACACAAACACTCCCCCAAAATCCTCGTTTTTTTCAATATTTAGAGACGGATTTCGGAAAAATCCTTTGGACATAACATCCTCCAATACATTAACTTTCCGAAAATACAAACAAAAAATGATTTTTGTTGTTATCGAATTGAGAAGATACTTTGACTTCAGGCGTTGTTTACTCGAAAAGTGTTTTGGTGGGATATTCCTCATGTCGCTGTGCCGGGTCACATACGTGACCCGGCACAGCGAC
>OX465121.1:7752773-7760273 GCA_949987565.1 Luidia sarsii
TATCGATACACTCTGAAAAAAAAAACAATTTTTTTTTTCAAATACAAATAATATTGAAAGTTAGATAAACAAAGGTAGGAAAAACTTACTGTGAACTTGAGAACCCCCCAAAATATAAAAGATTGGCAAAAAAAAAAAATAACTGGACCGGGACTTTGGACTGGATTAACGTCCAATCTGAGCTATCCAGAAATGACAAGTAAATCACCAAAAAAAAATTGTTGCAAACTGCTCACTGACTAAAAATGACCAGCAATACATAAAATCTCAAAAGTTACAGGGCTTGACGTTTCGATTCCTAGCAGGACCTTTCTCAAAGGCAAAAGTGAGAAAGGTCCTGCTAGGATCGAAACGTCAGGCCCTCTGACCTTTGAGATTAAAAAGAGAAAGAAACGCTCGATAATCCCGTGGGATATGTGAACATGTTCACTGACCAGACGCCCCCAGTGCCACGTCTCCAATAGTCGGCTCCGGGTCCGACGTCATTCCTGTTGTTTAGAAAAAAATAGACTGTTCAAGGAGTTCCCACACGACGTTCACGATATAATTCTCTCTCAAACATGCATCTCCTGACGAACACAGTTTCCTTTATTGGACGTTTCAAGCGTTTTTAACAAATGTGACACGGCACAGCGACATGAGGAATATCCCACCAAAACACTTTTAGAGTAAACAACGCCCGAAGTCAAAGTATCTTCTCAATTCGATAAAAACATCTATTTTTGTTGTTTTGTATTTTCGGAAAGTTAATGTATTGGAGGATATTATGTCCTAAGGATTTTTCCGAAATCCGTCTCTAAATGTTGAAAAAACGAAGATTTCGGGTGAGTGTTTGTGTACTGTTTTCATGAAAATGAAAAGTTCCTGCCTACTCTTTTACATCATTAGAAAATCTCAAAATCTCAAAAGTGGGGGTTATTCCTCATTAGGCTGTGCCGGGTCACAAATACTGCCGATACTGTAAACTGTAACATAAAAGGTAACTAGTAAGTTTGTTTGACATCTGGGTAAACGAAAACAAATGAAATCCACATTCAAGGATATGGAGATTGAATGGTAAAAATCACATTAAACAAAAAAATCTTAAAAATTTAAGTGGATTGAAAATAAATAAAAATAAAACAAATGAAACTGATACTGAAAATGAAAGAAAATAATTGAACGATGTGAAAAAAAATAGATGGCATGAGTCGAAAAAAGGAATTTGAAATCGTGCAATTTGACTGAACAAGTCGAAATATTAAAGCACATCAAGGGGAATAAAGTAGGCTACAACAGTCTGACGAAAATGCAAATTAAACACAAAAATGTTGAATATCACCGCTATGGAATCTAATAAGATAAAAGCGAAGTGATAATTATACAAAAATGTTGCAAACTGCTTACTGACTAAAATTTACCAAAATGCAAATCTTAAAATTTAGTGGGCCTGACGTTTCGATTCTAGCAGGACCTTTCTCAAAGGCCCTGCTGAGAAAGGTCCTGCTAGGACCTTTGAGAAGGTTCCTGCTAGAATCGAAATGTCAGGCCCACTTCAATTTTAAGATAAAAGCGATTGTAATGATTAATCACTTCCTTTTGAAAAATGTCCATTCGAACGAACAATGCTTTCGTGGTTAAACCGCAACCATTGTCTTTATACCAACGTTCAAAACACACTATTGTACCCGTGGTGGACTGTAAAAAATTCTTAAAACAAGAAGCAGTTGCATATTCGAAACAAAACGACAAAACACAAACGACTTATTATCGTATTCACATTATTATTGAGCGGATAGAAGCTGTTAGTAGGCCTAAGGGAGATGAGTATGAGAACAAGGAGTTAATGTATATGGTAGCTTACATTGCAAATAAATGAAAACCAATGACAATGGAAATACAATGGTGGAAACATAAAGTTTCGTTCTTTTAACTTTTCACAAAATATCGATATACTACCACCAAGTCTGCAAACCGTCAATACGCCCTTTTTTTGCTTAGCGGTTGGCAAGAGTTGCGGGGTTGGCTTAAACCATACGGATATCACGTTTAAGGTAATACCGGAACCAGGGGATGCAATCTACGCACTGACCGACATGACTAAATTTCCACAACGTTTAGTCGTCAAATCTCACAAATTCGAAAGTGCCTGACGTGTCGATCCAAGCGAAACCTTTTTCCAGAGGAGGCAGAGTTGAGAGAGGTCCGGCTAGAAATGACCAATTTCGGGGAAGATGGTGGGATGATTGAGACGAATGTCGGGCTGTTTGTTGCCGAGATCGCAAGTCGGTGATCATCACCATCGGTAGTATCTCGTTTCGATACCGGCAGGATCTTTCCGCCGAAACGAGTTTGCCCCCTTTTTCAAAGGAATGTCAATTCCTATCTCCAGCCTTCCTGAGTTCCTCTCTATCTCCTTCTTTCCTTAGCCCTTAACTTTGAGTGGCTTCATAGCCTTGCTTTAGGCGAATCTGGGAATGTCAATTCCTATCTCCACCCTTCCCGAGTCCCTCTCTATCTCCTTCTTTCCTTAGCCCTTAACCTTGAGTGGCTTTATAGCCTTGCTTTGGGCGAATCTGGGAATGTCAAAATCCTATCTCCAGCCTTCCTGAGTCCCTCACTATCTCCTTCTTTCCTTAGCCCTTAACCTTGAGTGGCTTTATAGCCTTGTTTTTTTTTCAAATCTGGGAATGTCAATTCCTATCTTCAGCCTTCCCGAGTCCCTCTCTATCTCCTTCTTTCCTTAGCCCTTAACCTTGAGTGGCTTTACAGCCTTGCTTTGGGCGAAATTGCATTTCAAAAAGTCGGGACCTTCCTAAAATGTGAGATTTTGATGGTACAATCACGGTGGAATGGCGGTGGACATGGCGGAGGCGATGGATAATGGGTAATGCTGGTTATGAATGGGAACGGTCTTTCAAATGAAAAGGGTGTGGGCGGGGCGAAGGGCGGAGGCATTGACTATGAGCTGAGGTGACGAGGATGAGGAGGGGGGAGGAGGTGATCGAGGAAGTCGAGGGCGGCGTCTACGTACGTGACTTCTCACAGTGCAGTCCGTAGTAGGTTGGCGGGCATATGCAGTCGTACTGCTCCTTGGAGCCCACCGTGCGCGACCAGCACTGCCCGCCGTGTTGGCACGGGTTGCTGCCGCACGGATTACTCGGTACGACTGCACCCGGCCCGCGGCCAAAGCAAATGTAGAAGATAAAACAGAACAAATCAGGTCTCACGGTCACACCGCAATGTCTGGCACACGGTCGTACCAAGAAACAAACTCACCATGCAGGGAATGGTAGAACCAATATCGTACGGTATTGGTTACCAACGACCATACAGGCCTGTACAGTTTGAGCGACGTCTATATGCGGACTTGAGGGATATACCGCCCTCTTCCGGCTGAAATCGGAGAGCAAGCTTGAACTTTACATGTTGCATATCTATATTGACATAAGTGACAGTTATAGGTGCCCTGTGCACGGTCAATGGTCGACATTTGTCTGCTGCCACCAAGTGTTGAAGACCAGCAAGAGCTTCACGAGAAATTGGAATGAAACATTAGCCCGCCGTCAGCTCTTGGTGGCAGCAGACAGCTGTCGAACCTCGACTGTTGCAACCAAGTATTGAAGACAAGCAAGAGCTTCCATAGAGATTGGATCGAAGCCTTAGCCCATCTTCAACTCTTGGTGGCAGCAGACAAGTATTGAACCTTGACCTTTGGCATAGGGAACCTTTGGCGTCCGGACCACCTCCATGCAATTTCGATCATTTTTTTTCTCTTCTAAATCTTTGTCAGAAATCCCCCCAATAAAGCAGGCCGTTGGTCCCACGTTACCGTTCTGGCAGAACCGGCCGCCCCAGCCTGATGCGCATGCGCAATAATAGAAGTAGGTGTCCCCGTGACAAGTCCCGCCGTGCTGGCACGGGTTGGTCTCGCACATGGAAACTAACACTGGTGAATAGAGAAATAAAAAAATAAAAAACATAAAACGAAAAAAGCGACGACTGGTGTCAGAGTCTACACCAACAGATCAACTGCGCATGCTCGGATCAAGTCCGGAAACCCTACCCTCCTCTATATACCGTTCCCGCCATATCACAGCTTCGAGGCATGGCCGATTTCGAGAGCAGGAAACGGAACAATATTCAGGTATTCAGCGAAGACATTTTTCCCGGGAAAATGGAGCGAGTTGTGCATCGGGGCGGGATAAATCCACCCCCCCCCAAAAAAAAAAAAAAAAATAAAAAAAAAAATTCAATTCAATCAAGATACGAGTTCAGAAGTGAGAGTGCTGATGTAAAATATCGGGTGAAATGGTTTTCCCTGAGGATGCTGGTGAACCTAATATGTTTTCCTAGCACTTGAAGGTTCGCCGTTCGGCGGCCTGACCTACAAGACATGACCGAGGTGGTTCCAGTTTAGATGTGTGTGTACGAAAACGGCGTTGCTGCATGATGGAGTGATGTGCAAAATGATCAAACACTATCGAAGTCACACATGAAAAACAACCATTACAGCGGAACAAACACTAACTGCTGACCGACTTGTGTGAATGAGAACATTAAAAGCAAACTACTATCAGGAACCCGAATCGGAGGCCGAGGCCGGATCAGATGCGGCGGTTTGCACGGTGCACTGGGAAAGCGGGAAGGTTGCGGCGACAACGTGTAAGTCATCTCTCCCGGGGCGTGTGGTTCCGCGAAGGACAGCCTCGCTCCTCGAGGGAGATTGACTTACATGGTGCCGCCGCCAAAAAAAGAAAACACCACCAGAGGGACTGGCGGGGGGGGGGGGTTGTCGTCCAATCTTGGCAGCGACTTCGTCAGAGTCAGACTCGTTCTGGATGGAACCCACAGGGCCCCCTGACCAACATTTCCGCAAGGCTACTCTCTCCCTCCCCCCTCTCTGTCTCTCTCTCTCTGTCTCTCTCTCTATCTCTCCCCCCTCTCCCTTGCCCTCTCCTCTCTCTCTCCATCTCTCTCTCCCCTCTCCCTCGCCCTCTCCTCTCTCTCCATCTCTCTTTCCCCTCTCTCTCTAAATATATATATATATATATATATATCTTTCTCCCTCTCTCTCTCTCTCTCTCTCTCTCTCTCTCTCTCTCTCTCTCTCTCTCTCCCTATTTCTCTCCTTCTCCCCCCCTCTCTTTCTTTCTTCTCCCCTCTCTCTTTCTCTCTCTTTCTGATGTGATACGGCGATTCTGACTACTGGGAAAACTACGAAAGCTGTCAGCAAAACAGAATGAACCATTTTTTACAGATACGAATGAGGTAGCAAAGTGCATTTTTGAGAAAGCCTTTAGAAAGTTCCATCCTGATTATAGACAGGACGGTGGTTGTAACGCCCGAGGAGGGCGAGCCCTCTGCTATTTCTACTAAAAATGACTAAAACAAGGGTGAGTTTCAGCGAGAAAAAAACACACCATGAATTGGCTGGCCCTGATAGACAATTCCGACCATCCTCCCTGGCGATTTTAGTTCAGTAAGAGTTATACAGTACAGGCAAGGACATGCACGAATATTCCGAACAGCAAGCCAAAAACAGAACGCAGCCGAAGTTTATATGAACGCCGCCAAAACTCACCCAAGTTTCGCCATAGCGGGCCACGTACATATAGTACAATAATGGATGCAAGTACAGCACTAAATGACGAACCAACGATCTACGGCGGGCATAGCTTGCCTGCCAAGCGATGGCACAGGGAGGTGCCTGGCCATTCCTGACAGCTATTTTGGACGACTGCATGGATGATTGAGCACAACGAGAGCTTTGGCAACCGACTCTAGCTGAGAAGCATGATTTCACAAGCGAGAAGCACTAAAGCCGATTTTTGTTTCAGACGCACAGCCAAAGGCTATACCTGCGTTAGGCCGTGTCCGAAACGGGCTGCTTCCAGAGCTACGGCTAGGGCTGCTGTCGCCGTATTTCCGACAGAGGGGAAGACCTAGACCTAGCTCTAGACGCCCGTTTCAGACACGGCCTTAGCAACAGCGAATGCCTTGCCCGCCACGTTGGAGCGGCGCATGCGTGAGTGACGTCAACACCAAGCTGGGGGTGGAGGGGGGGGGGGTCACGTGACCCCCGTCGAGTGACGTACTTGTCTCGCAGCTATCTCCCGTGTACCCGGCGGCGCAGAGGCAGCGATAGGAGGTATGGTCGCCGCCGCAAGTGCCGTTGTTACGACATGGCTCAGTGTCGCACAGAGACGGTAACACTACAGTTGCACGTACGGAACCAGATTAATCAGGGTTTACATCAAGGAAACGTATACATTCAACCGGATGACGTTGCCGGGTGAATTATAACCTCCTCATTAGAGGTGGTATTCACCCGGGAACGGCATTCTTCCTACAGGTCGTTCCCGCTGATGCTATGCATATTCATGAACGCTCTTTACTCTGATTGGTCAACGTCAGAGTATAGGGCATACATGAATATGCATTTCAACATAATGTAATGACAATTGGTCAATCGGACTAAGGGACAGGGAGGTTCGAGTCCTGCTCTGGTCATTTGAATAAATCGTTGTTGCCTGGCCTATTGCCATGTGTATGTGCCTCCATGCAGCTAGTGATAAAATGAGTATTTCTTGTTATATGTGACCCGGCACAGCGACATGAGGAATATCCCACCAAAACACTTTTCGAGTAAACAACGCCTGAAGTCAAAGTATCTTCTCAATTCGATTATTATTTTTGTTTTTTTCCGGAAAGTTATTGTATTGGAGGATATTGAAAAAAACCCCGAGTATTTCGTGGAAGTGTTTGTGCACTGTTTTCATGAAAATGTAAAGTTCCTGCCTTTTTGAATGGCCGCTTTCGATGAGTTAGAATGGCGCTGCTATATTGTGTCTGGTACCAAATGAACGCGCGAATTCCCCTTGTACTATTTACAATAGAGTTCACACGGAAATAAATTTGATAGGCCTATCATTCGAAAGCTAATGGTATGCTCTTTCACATCATTAGAAAATCTCAAAATCTCAAAAGTGGTGGTTATTCCTCATTACGCTGTGCCGGGTCACATATTATCTAGCACACAGAGGCAATGATAGCCCCCCCCCCCGCCGGGCCCTATAGACTGAAGGGGGTCTTTGTAAATGAGAGCACGGAGAAATGAAGGGCCGAAACGAGAGACGAATATGTACCGGGAACGTGACGGGGAGAGACATCCGATCCCAACCTCGGAGATGAGGGGAGATGACATACCACCCGGAGAGAGAGAGAGAGCTGGGTGCATCTCGTACGATCGCGAAGGAGGTGATGAGGGGGAAAGATGGGGGGGGGTGTCTAGCTAGGGGGTGCAAAAGTTCACGTTTGCACGAATGCTATCACGGGTTCAATAACTGAAAGACTAGAATTGCCATATGCGATTTTCACAGGATTTTTTTTTCTCCCCGGATCGGCCTCGGGAACGGGGTTCTTTTTCTCGGCTTCTTCACCCTCCTCCAAAATCATCTGATTCTGGTGGTGGTTTTTGTCGCCGGATTTGACAAGTTCGTCGGTTCTGTTCAGTGCAGC
>OX465121.1:7762773-7982773 GCA_949987565.1 Luidia sarsii
CCTCTCTCTCTCTCCCTCTCCCGCTCCCTCTCTCTCTCTCTCTCTCTCCCCCTCTCTCTCTCTTCCCCTCCATTCTCTCTCTCCTACTCGTCTTTCTCACTCTCTCTCTCTCCCTCTCTATCTCTCCCTCTCCCTCTCTCTCCTTCTCTCTCCCCTTCCCCTCCCACACTCCCCCCTCTAACTCTCATCTTTCTCTATTTCTCTCTCACATCCCCCTCTCAATTACTCTCTTGACCCCTCCAATGAACTTTACAGCTCCCCCCCCCCGGGGGGATGCGGGCGGCTTTGAATTCCCAATGCCGAATCGAATCTTTGAAACCTTGTATACATTTACCTGGTGCTATTTCGCTGTTTGGCTCCGTGGCGTCCAGTCCGTTCACCTGCCCGACCGACTTCGATATCGGCGGCATCGTGATGGGGTCGAAGCTCAGGCTTGCTGCAGTGCGGTTGCAAAAAAAACCCAGAAGAAAACAGTAGACCAAAAACCACTCGGTACTCTTTCCCTTGCTCGATTGAACTAATTCACTTATACAAAAACAAACATTCATCAATTCATTCATTGGATTTATACAAAGGAATGCCAGTGAAACTGACCGAGGAACAACAGAAATAACCAAATTGCCGCTTAAAATGTGACTGGGATGGGATTTGAGCCCGAGACCTCTGGTTTAACCGTACCAGAGAAAAAATGTGCTGAAAATGTGACTCGGCCGGGATTTGAACCCAAGACCTCTGGTTTGTACGTTCCAGATAAAAGGGTGATGAACAATTTGACTGGGCCGGGATTTGAACCAGAGACCTCTGGTTTAACCGTACCAGAAAACAAGGTGATGAAAATTTTGACTGGGCCGGGATTTGAGCCCGAGACCTCTGGTTTGTACGTTTCAGAAAAAGATGATGAATTTTTGACTCGGCCGGGATTTGAGCCCGAGACCTCTGGTTTGTCCGTTCCAAAAAAGGTGCTGAAAATATGACTCGGCCAGGAATTTGAGCCCGAGACCTCTGGTTTGTACGTTTCAGAAAAAAAAAGGTGATGACATTTTGACTCGGCCGGGATTTGAACCAGAGACCTCTGGTTTAACCGTACCAGAAAACAAGGTGATGAAAATATGACTCGGCCGGGATTTGATCCCGAGACCTCTGGTTTGTCCGTTCCAAAAAAAAGGTACTGAAAATATGACTCGGCCAGGAATTTGAGCACGAGACCTCTGGTTTATACGTTTCAGAAAAAGATGATGAAATTTTGACTCGGCCGGGATTTGAACCCAAGACCTCTGGTTTAACCGTACCAGAAAACAAGGTGCTGAAAAATATGACTCGGCCGGGATTTGAGCCCGAGACCTCTGGTCTGTCCGTTCCAGAAAAAAAAAGGTGCTGAAAATATGACTCGGCCAGGATTTGAGCCCGAGACCTCTGGGTTTACCGCACCGGCGCTCTTTTACCGCCTGAGCTATCCAGCACCTTTATAGAGGGCGGCCATACGGTCGCGGCTGACTGCCGACCGTGAGCCCGTTCATACCTGAGTCGAAGGACAGGCTGAACTCCAGGATGGCGAAACCGCCCAGCTGGTTGCCGTCGATGGCCTTGACGAGGTGGACGTAGGCCTCGTTGTACTCCGGGGCCGACACGATCTTGTCCCGGCCTTTCCGCCGCTCGAAGAGGGCGCGCGGTATCTCCAGGTGGATGGCGAAGTCCACAATCACGCTCCCCTTCCTTGGTGAGCGGGCAGGAGGTGATGGGACACGGGGGAGAATCGGCTCAATATCTGCTGCTCTCTCTCTCTCTCTATTTTGTCCGTGTCCTTCTCTCTGTCTGCCCGTATTTCCCTCTATGTCTCTGTCTCTCTATCTGTCTTTCCCTGTCTCTCTGTCTCTTCCAGTCTCTCTCTATTTTGTCTCGTCTCTCTCTGTCGATCTGTCTCTCCCTGTCCCTCTGTCTCTCTCTGTCACTCCCTATCTCCCTGTGTTTTTCCCTGTCTTTCTCTCTATGACTGTCTCTCTGTCTGTCCGTACCTTCCTCCCATAATCTATCCTTGTCTCTCTCAGTCTCTTCCAGTCTCTCTCTCTATTTTGTCTCGTCTCTCTCTGTCAACCTGTCTCTCCCTGTCCCTCTCTGTCTCTCTCTGTCACTCCCTGTCTTTCCCCGTCTCTCTCTCTATGTTTTCCTGTGTCTTTCTCTCTGTCTCTGTCTCCCTGTCTGTCCGTACATTTCTGCCTCTCTGTCTCTCTTTGTGTTTCTATCTGTGCCTCTACTCTTTCCATTGTCTACATCTCTCTCCCTCTCTTTATAAATTAGTTCATACTTGCCTTATTTCGGAAACGCTTGTCCCCATGTAGATATTTTTAAACATGCTCTTGTTGTAAACGCGGTCCATCTTAAAGGGGAAACAAAAAGACAAATACCAGTTGGCTATTAGGGAAGGCCACCGTCTAAGGGTTGGATAGCTCAGATGGGAGAGCACTGGCACATGGTACGTTAATCCAGGGGTCTCGGGTTCAAGTCACGGTCCGGTCAAAGTTTTCTGTGATGATGATGATTAAACTTAGGCCTCTTGTCAAAAAGATCATCGGTTGGGTATCGGATGATTTGACCCGTCCGATGTCGTTTCCATCGGATAGCCATCGTGAATTTTTCACCCCAGAGTCCAGTACAATCGGCTTTCTACCGGGGGAAATTTTATCGGTCGGATGAATTCAACCGGCACTCAACCGATTTTCTTTTTGACAAGAGACCTTAGGTAAACATGTGCTAGAGGACCTGGCGTATCCATCCTAGCAGGTCATTTCTCGACGGCAGAAAGGTCAAGCTAAATGAGATTGAAAAACAAAAACCAAACCTACAAAGCGACAGCAGAGTGTGGCCAACCGCTTCCGAATGATCGGCATTGCTGCGATAGCGGTACAGACACACGGGCCGATACTAGATTCCAACGTTTCGATCCCGGCACGACCCCATTCGGCCGCGGCGTGACCTATTCTGACTCCGAGGAGAAGTGATCGAAACATCAGCTCGTATATCGTGTTCCCCTTTTCCCCGGTGGGAGAAGAAAAGAAAAGAAAAGAAAAAAACAACCTGCCCGTCGCACTAATGGATACACTCTTATAGCCGCAGGTTTTCTTGTTTCTTTTTTTTTTCTTTTTGGCGGGAGCCGCTCGCCAGAGAATCGGAGGAGATGCAAGCGCGGGGACCAGTTAAAGGGTCTGGAGTGGCGTGTAATGGCTACGGGAGCCGGAGGGGGGGGGGGTGAACATCGATGGGTCGTTTACGGCAACTTCACACGTCGACGAGAGCTTTTCCCCCACCCCCCCCTCTCCCAATTGACCCTCTTTCTCGCTCTACGAGCTGTCGACTTAAAATGGTCCCATTTTCTCGGCGGTCTCGACCTTTTCACATCTCCCCGATTCTCGTCGTCAGTCCCCGGCGTAAAGTTGTGTTGCACACCATCGACCCATTATTCTTTTTATTTAATTTTTGGTATTCCCTGTGAGAGTTGTTCGGGTATAAACAAGGATTTTTTTTTTCTTTAACAATGCTGGATTTCTGCCCAATTTTTCCGAGCACAGCTCGCCGTTATTATTGAAGCGTCAAGTCGATTTATTTAGAATGGCGTGCAGACAACTCGAACGGACAAGGGTTTTGGATGAAGCCGAGACGTCTGGGTTTTTTTTTGCACCGTCTCTGTAAACACCCGAGCTATCTCGCCCCTCGGCTAAACTACCTTTGCTACATGCCCGATGATACCGCCCGTCATCAGCAGCAATTCAACCATGCATTGACTGGCGTGTGTCCCGAAAGGCTCACCTACTTTGCGTCACGAAGCCGAACCGATGGTCTCTACAGGACTCCGTACCGTCTTGTTTGTCTACCGAGGGGGCTCACGCCGGGGTCCCGTTGCCACGGCAACGACGTTTAGACGGACTATAAAGTTGATGACGTCTTTTTGCGATAGCAGAGCCGACACTCCGATCTATCAGGATCACGATGATGAGGGGCATTATTTCTTGCCCTTTTTTGTTTCCCCCAGGGAATGATGATGATTGGAGGGAGGAGGGAGTTCGCGGGCTATTTCCCCGCTGCCTTTTAGTGGAAAATATCTCGGCAGCCACTTCACCGATGAAGTACGGAGGGAGGGGTCTTCGATGGCACATCTTCGCCATCAGACAGGGTTGCCGAGCCCCATCAACTTCCAAACTGCCATCCGGCGAACGGATGTCGCCGGTGATTAGCGTCGTCGGCCCCGTCAACACCATTAACGATTCCCGGTCTGGTCCCAGATAGGTATATTTTGGGGGGTCTTACATAGAAATACACTCCCTTCCCTTTCGTCCTTCCTCTGTCGTGTGTGTCAGGGCTTTCCTTGCCCCTGACTGTCTGTGTTTGTCCTTGTCACGTTGGCTTTGAGAAAGGTCCTGCTAGGATCGAAACGTCATGCCCTCTAACTTTTAAAATGTTTGTTTTGCCGGCCGTTTTACTCAGTGAGCAGTTTGCAACATTTTTGTTTCGTATTTTACTTAAAAAATGAATATTGTGCATCGTAACGAAAAACAAAAAGACTAGAAAAGACAGCTTTGATCAGAATGATGCTTGGGAAAATTTGATTGGAGGTGGTTGGGATGGTGGTGGTGGTGGTGGCGGTGGCGGTGGTGGTGGTGGTGGTGGTGGTGGTGGTGGTGGTGATGATGATGGTGGTGGTGGTGGTGGTGGTGGTGGTGGTGGTGGTGGTGGTGTTGGTGGTGGTGGTGGTGGTAATGGTGGTGGTGGTGGTGGTGATGATGGTGGTGGTGTTGGTGGTGGTGGTGGTGGTAATGGTGGTGGTGGTGGTGGTGATGATGATGGTGGTGGTGGTGGTGGTGGTGGTGGTGGTGGTGGTGGTGGTGTTGGTGGTGGTGGTGGTGGTAATGGTGGTGGTGGTGGTGGTGATGATGGTGGTGGTGGTGGTGGTGGTGGTGGTGGTAAAGATAAAGTGAATGTTTAAGCTTCATTTCCATTTCGAGTCGAAGAATTCACTCGGTGATGTTGTTTACAGATGACCGAATTTTCTTATAACTATTCCGGTGACAGCTGGTCAAAGATGTACCGCCAGGTTCCGGCCTACGGTAATGCGGTCAACATATACGGGGCAGATGTTCAATCATACCGTGCCCAGCTTTCTAGTTTCTGGATTGGAGAAAGACTGCACACGCGGATTAGTCGTGATGCGAAGATTAACTCACTATAATCTGGGTTAGGGTTAGGGTTTTTTTCACAATGAAACTGGCTTCGGTCTTCGAAGATGCTGAGAAGAATTTGGGGAAACGCATTTTCATTTCACCCGCATGTATCTAGCGACCGTAAATGATCGGCTTGGTAGCAGTATAAGTACGCTAGTAATTATTATTATTATTTTTTTTTTTCTGGGGGGGGGGGGAAGTATCAGGCATTATCGTTTGCCCGAGACCTGCAGTTGATTTCACCAAACTCATCGTAACTTACGATCAATCGCAAGGCGATGAGCGACGCACAGAAACCATACGGCATGTCACAACTTACGATGGATAAGTTGAGTTACGATGCATCGCAAGGTTTTGTGAAATCCAGCCCAGGACTGGTTTCATCGGAAAGGTTGAAAGTTTGTTATGGATTCTGACCGACGCAATCCGACTAACCAATCATTATGACACAAGTTGACGTTTTTTTCACAACTTTTTTTGGGGAAATATTGGCTGGACATTGCAAAACACGTTCGCACCTAAACATCCTGAGAAATACTGTGAAGTCAGGGAACCACACGGACGACTGCCGTAACAACAGCCACTGCGTTCAGGAAAAGCTACATTCCTATTATTGAACTGAAGTAAATGTTATTGTCGCCCGGCAACCACTAGCCAATCATTGCCTATTCCTCAAATCCGTCTTTGTTTTCTCTGCTAAGTGTGTAATCAATCTAATTAGTACTTGTGTATAGTTTTCTATGTGTTTTGTGTTAATAATAAGGATTTGTGTTCTATTGATTGATTGCTTCACTTGCATTGAGCCCTCTCCCTACCGTTTACGGTCTAAATTAGCATGAGCATTCCTTTTCCGGTTCAGTGCAAGTGTTGCAATGGGGCCCAACACTTAAAAGCTGTGCTTCTTGATGGGTCCCTCTGCAGTATCACATTCATGTTTATTTATATTAAGTTATCACTTAATGTGCCAATCCTTTCCCTATTATTTTTACATATTCATTTTTTGTGATGTACATTCTGTGATCTGTGCTTTGTTGGTTGATGCTGTGGAAAATAAATAAACTAAACTAAACTAAAATGTCAAGGCCATTGTACGTCACGCTTCGTGTCACTCAACAGAAAGCCTGTAGAGAGAAAGCGAGTTCTATTTCTACTACAGTCAGCTATGGTCGGGCTATCCAGGTATGGTCTCTTGTCAAAAAGATCATCGGTTGAGTGCCGGTTGAATTCATCCGACCGATAAAAATTCCCCCGATAGAAAGCCCATTGTACTGGACTCTGGGGTGAAAAAATACACGATGGCTATCCGGTGGAAACGACATCGGACGGGTCAAATCATCTGATACCCAACCGATGATCTTTTTGACAAGAAGCCTAATACTTGTATACCACGCGTATCTCTCGTTCGTTATGTGCGATTATTCTGTCAAACAACAGCATGCTATACCACCATGTATAGTGTGTCAAATACCCCATAGTAGTCTTTATTCAAGGCCAGTATGATTGACTTTGCACATCGAGTATGCAGCCTCGTCAAAGATAGCCACCACGCCGAAACACTTAATCTAAGATCTAAAATACCAAGTGTACGGTCTTATTGCGAGGACTGGCCGATCGTTGTGGCACATTCTGACAGGATAAAGAGCCTTTCAGCCTATAGTCAAATTATCGCACGACACAACCTAATTCACCCATTGTCAAATTATAACCCCACAATGAAACACTGCGGAGAGTATCGGGTAATCGAAATAACGAGAGTAGTCGTGTTTCAAGGCTCGGGCGAGTACCTATGTGGTGATATCGACTGAATAACGTCTTGTTTCAGGCGTATACCTGTGTCGACGTGCAGAGCATGCATTGTGCCGTACGATGCTGTGTCACTGTACATTTGTGACCCGGCACAGCGAAATGAGAAATATCCCACCAAAACTCCTTTCCAGTAAACAACGCCTGAAGTCAAAGTATCTTCTCAATTCGATTAAAAATCCTTTTTTTTTCTTTCTTTTTTTCCGGAAAGTTAATGTATTGGAGGATGTTATGTCCAAAGGATTTTTCCGAAATCCGGGTCTCTAAATGTTGAAAAAACGAGAATTTTGGGGGAGTGTTTGTGTACTGTTTTCATGAAAATGTAAAGTTCCTGCTTTTTTGAATGGCTGCTTTCGAGAGTTAGACTGGTGCTGCTATATTGTGTCTGGTGCAAAATGAACGAGCAAAGTCCCCTTGTACTATTTACGACAAAGTTCCCACGGAAATAAATTTGATATCATTAGAAAGCTAATGGTATACTCTTTCACATCATTAGAAAATCTCAAAATCTCAAAAGTGGGGGTTATTCCTCATTATGCTGTGCCGGGTCACATTTTACCGAAGCCGAAAGCAATTTCGGTGTGCGGTGTAGTACAGGTTTCAACCGAAACTGGGCACGACGGACGCACCGCCACTGCAAAGCCATGCACTCACTATATCGACGCCACCTTTAACGTCCGCAGTCAAGTCCACCCCCAGCTGAATATATTTACATTCGGTCCTCGTGCGGAGGCGCTGTACTGTATACAGTACATCCGATATACGATAGCCCGTGCCACGCGGTGTAGACGCTTTGGGACATCGTGGGCCGTCATGCAATGCATGGACTTCCACACTCAGATGTATCAGATGGGACTAGTGGCTCGACTACACGGCGGTCTTGAAGATCTTCTGTCACGTTCTTGAAGCAGTACGGCAACGCTGTTAACTACTTACTGGTTTTAATGACCCCCCAAAAAAAATCAGGAACATTTTCAAAAACACAGGGCATGGCGGTACTATCCTATAGGAGAACTATTCTCAAAGTCACAGCAACAATTCAGCTCCGAAATTATTAAACAACTGTTCTCAAACCATGAGAAAGGTTCTGCTATAGGATTGAATGTACTTTTCGCTATTCGGCTGTATTGGGTTTTGGGGGCTCGATCCCTGGAGATAAACGGTGGTTGGTGGTTAAATTGCTTCTGACTGGCGCCCCCATCCCGGCAAAGACTTTAGTTGTCTATTTGGGTATAGGCCGTCATCTAAGGGCTGGATAGCTCAGGCGGTATAAGTATAAGAACGCTGGTACATTAATCCGGAGGTCTTCTTTGTAAATTTTAAAAATTGTTTGAACATTCCTGGTCAGTTTTCTTGTACCTTTTGTGCCCCCATCCCGGCAAAGACTAGGTTGACTATATGTGACCCGGCACTGAGGAATATCCCACCAAAACACTTTTCGAGTAAACAACGCCTGAAGTCAAAGTATCTTCTCAGTTCGATAAAAAATATATTTTTGTTGTTTTGTATTTTCGGAAAGTTAATGTATTGGAGAATGTTATGTCCAAAGGATTTTTCCGAAATCCGTCTCTAAATGTTGAAAAAACGAGGATTTTGGGGGAGTGTTTGTGTACTGTTTTCATGAAAATGTAAAGTTCCTGCCTTTTTGATGGCCGCTTTCGAGGAGTTAGAATGGTGCTGCTATATTTTGTCTGGTACCAAATGAACGAGCGAAGTCCCCTTGTACTATTTACAACAAAGTTCACACGGAAATAACTTTGATAAAATTTGAAAGCTAATGGTATACTCTTTCACTTCATTAGAAAATCTCAAAATCTCAAAAGTGGGGGTTATTCCTCATTATGCCGTGCCGGGTCACAAATGGGAAGATTACTGGTATACGCAATACCAGAGACCTCGAAATTCAAGTCCCAGTCTAGTCAAAGTTTTCGTAACCATTTTTTTAAAATTGTTCCCAGTAATTTTTTTTTATTTTTTTTGCGCGTAAAAAAAAATGTCGACAGGCTAGCCGACATTGCGGTCTCATTCTGTCTTTAAGTGATTATACAAAAATGTTGCAAACTGCTTACTGACTAAAATTACCAAAATGCAAATCTCAAAATTTAGTGGGCCTGACGTTTCGATCCTAGCAGGACCTTTCTCGAAGGCATTCTGTCTTATAGAGTAATTGGTCCTGCCTCGTTTGTGAATTAGAGTAGCATGCAAAAATCTGGACAACTGCTTACTGATTAGAATATCCTCTTTGTCCCCTGTCTGTCATCAGTGTCCCTATTTCCCTCCCCTTCTTATTTGGTTTTGTCCATTCTGCGTTTTGAGAAAGGTCCTGCGGTATGATCGAGACGTCAGACCCTTCCGTTATTTGTCAGAAAACCTCTCTCGGTTCATCAGTTGCAGAGTTGTGGGAGGGAAAAGTAATCGGAGAGACCTGATGTCTTGGTCCTTGTATGCAGAGGCAATCTCAAAGGCAGATTTTATATTAAAAAAAAGACAACCGGACAACCGGTTGTCATTTGGTTTCCAAATCAGTGCACGGAACCTTCATCATCCCCGTGAATTTTATGCGGCGGACGAAATCACCAATCTAAATGCACGCCTGCCGGTGCTTTTTACTGATTTTTTTTTTTTTTTTTTTTTTGGTGTCAGTCTCGATCAGAGTACCAATCGCAGATGATACCCGTTCCCGCTCACTCCATAATCTCGTGCGAGGGGAGAGCGGCCGGTGCTGTCCGGCCAAAATCCACTTCGAGAAGACCGACCGTGGTCGGACCGGGTCTTCGTGACCGAGCGCGCCCGGCCCGGCCCGGCCCGGCCCGGCCGAGTCGTGCCGGGCCGGCGCGCTCATCACGCGGTCCATCCAGTAATCATACACTCACCGCTTCCTCGACCTCCGACTCGAAGGAGACAAAGTCCGCCGTCGACTTGTCGGCGTAGGACACCTTGTACTCGCGATTCGATATGTGCAGGCTGCCCAGCAGCGTCACGGCCTCTGCAAGTTGGCAATTCGAAGAGAAAGAGAAGGGAACGTCATCAACTCGCCAGTATGCGAGTTCCAGCTATTATAGGCGGCGAGGTCGTTTTGTTAAGTGATTTGGAGAGGGGGAGGGAAAGAGAGAGAGAGAGAGACGACCAGACGGGTTTTTTTCCTCGTATTGAGGGCCGACCAACCGTTGTGAAAGATGAGACGCACATTAGGCTGTCCAGGTGCATACGGAAGAGGTGCGAGAGCAGGTTTGGCTACAAGATCGTCTGATGTCAAATGTCTTTTCGAGAGCTTCTCTCTCTTACCCTCCCCCTCTCTCTCTCAACCTCTGTATCCAGCGCTCTCCCTCACTCTCTCGCTCGCTGTCTCTCAATCTGTTTCCAGCTCTCTCCCTCCCTCCCTCCTCTCTCCCACTCCTCTCTTTGTCTAGCTTTGTCCCTTTCTCTATCTCACTGGTCTCTACCTCTTCTCCCCTCTCTCTTCTCTTTCTCCTTTCTCTCTCACTCTCTCATGTCGGTGTATCTAGA
This sequence comes from Luidia sarsii, assembly GCA_949987565.1. NCBI lineage: Eukaryota > Metazoa > Echinodermata > Asteroidea > Paxillosida > Luidiidae > Luidia > Luidia sarsii. The sequence continues at coordinate 7,773,294 of OX465121.1, forward strand.
TGTTGTGTCTCTCCGCCTCCCCGACCATCTCTCCATCCCTTTCTATCTATCCCTATCTCTTTCCCTCTCTTTCATCTAGATCTCTCCTCCCTATCTTGTCCCTGTCCTTTATTTCCTTCCCCTCTTTCTCCTACTATTTCCTACCCTTTCTTTTTCCTCTCTCCTTGTTCTCTCTCTGACTCTCTCCCTCTATCTCTCTCCGCCCCCTCTCCACCCCTTCCTCTGCTTATCTCGCTCCTCGCTTTCCCTCTCTACCTCCATCCACCCTTTCATCTGCCTATATCTCTCCTCTCTCTTTCTCTCGCCCTCAAGCTCTCTCTCCCTCTCTCGATCTATCCCTCCCTACCCCTCTCTCTCCCTCTTTCTCTCCCCTCTCCTCTCTCTCTCCCTCTCCCTCTCTCTCTCCCATCCCCCTCTCTCTCTCCCTCTCTCTCCCTCCCCTCCCCTCTCTCTCTCCCTCTCTCTCTCCCATCCCCCTCTCTCTCCCCCTCTCTCTCCCTCCCCTCTCTCTACCCTCTCTCTCTCCCTCAACCCCTACCCCTCTCTCTCCCTCTCTCTCCCTCCCCTCCCCTCTCTCTCACCCTACCCCTTTCTCTCTCCCTCTCTCTCTCCCCTCCCCCTCTCTCTCCCCCCTCTCTCTCCCTCTCTCTCTCCCTCACCCTCTCCACCTCTCTCTCGCTCTCTCTCCATCCCTCTCTCCCTCTCTCCATCCCTCTCTCCCTCTCTCTCCCCCTTTCTCTCTCCAGCTCTCTCTATCTCCGATATCTCTCTCCCCTCCCCTCTCTCTCTCTCCCCTCTCTTTCTCCCTCTCTCTCTCCCCCTTCCCCCTCTCTTCTCTCTTTCACTCTCTCTCTCTCTCTTTCTCTCACCCTCTCCACCTCTCTCTCTCTCGCTCTCTCTCTCTCTCCCTCCCTCCAGCTCTCTCTATCTCCGATATCTCACTCTCTCGATCCCATGCAACATTCAGCAGCCCCGCTTTGCACCCGTAAGCACCACGTGTAACAGCTGCAGGCTAAAGTTACAGAGTCGAAGTGTGTCTGAAAAGGGGGCCGGATGAAAGAAAAAAAATCAATGCACTCTGGCGCGGTCCTATTTGGGAAAAAAGGAAAAGAAGAAATAATGGTCGTTAAACCCGCCACCCTGGTCCAAAACTCGGACGTGTAATACAGCCAGTTTAACCGGCACAACGCTTATATACGCTTCATGCTTTATGTCAACAAGTCAACTTTCTGTCGTTTTCTTGAGGGAGATACCGGCGAAGGGAAGCTGTTGTTGTGCCCCCCCCCCACCCTGAAGTCTGCTATGATAATGTCTTCGGTAGAATATCGTCGTCCATATCAGACACGAATAAATGGCCCGAGGTGAAGGGAAAACGCGCTCGGTTAGTGCCTCCGCTTCTGGTGAGAGTGATCGGAGAGTCCTTGAAGAAAAGCTCTCCCCAGGAAAACGATACGACTTTTAAATGTCAACGTTTTCCGTCTGGGTCCAGAATGGCGCGGTTCCCCTTAGATCTTGACGCGAAAAATCTTTTGGTATACGGTCTTTCTTTGAAAAAAAAACCACACACACCGCAAAAACACCACACATGGAAGCTATATTATATAGGTTATAGAGATAGGTTGGCGGTAACACCGTGGACAATCCTCTTTTGAGAGTATTTTTTTTGATTCTGAAAAGAACCGGAGGAACTCGACGTTTCGAACAGTGTATACTCGGTTCGTCTTCAGGAGACTGCTTACGACGGACAGAGCGTACTGATCGAAACGTCGAGTTCCTCCCGGTTCTCCCCAGAACCCAGCATACACACAAGAGAGAATTATGCACAGCGTTACATCACACCTTTTACAGTAAGTTATTCTGCTCTTCTCACCATGAAAATATTCAAAATACAAGCCATTTAGTTTATACCTCTCACCATTCAATTAAAAGAAAGTGAAATATTACTGACTGAAGCGGGATTTGAAACCAGGCCTTCGAGTCAGGGTACAGGTGCTGTACCATCGGCAAAATTTTGATTTTTAGATTAAAATAAACATTAAATCTTACCTGGAACTTCCACGTTCACCTTGTTTCCTACAAGAAAAAAAAAACCAAATATTTTATCAGATTCATGAATGACATCTTTAGAATGAAACAGTTCAGCATGAAATCTGTTGAGATTGTGTAGAATATGGAAACGTGCAACAGCACGTACGGTACCAGAGTGTCATTATGCTATTCATAGATGTGCAAATTTTCGAGTGGGGTTTTAAACCGATCGATATATCAACCCTCGCGCTTGGGAGAGAGAGAGAGAAAAAAAAAATCCGTCTCGTGTGACGGACCATGCAATATACGACGTCCAGGGTAGCCGTCAGTGATTCGGCGCTTGCATTTCTGGGTCGATGTAACTCAAAACCAATTTTGCCAGCACTATAGAATTTGACGACCCGTGCATGCAAAGGGGCTGCTCGGAGAGGCGATGTCGCCCCTTTCACTTGTGTCTGTCACGATCTCAATAAAGACAAACAAAATGCACATCGGAAAGTCAGACAGAATTGGCAATTCGGATTCTATGTGACTCTCCTTTGGGATATGTCGACTCCGTTATCTTTTGCTCGAATTTCGGCGAGGTCTTAGACTTTTGAAAAAGAACCATATCAAAATTTACAAAAAAATGTACAAATTGAAAAATTGGCAAATTGAAAAAAAAAGAAGAAGACAGAACCGTGAATTGAAAACGAGACCTCTGGATTGACGTACCTGAACTATCCAGCCCTATAGATGGTGGCCTTCCCAAATAGTCATCTAGCTCAGGTGGGAGAGCGCTGGTACGTTAATCCAGAAGTCCCGTTCCAGTCCAAGTTTTCTTTGCCAATTTTTCAATGAATTGAAAAGTTCCCAGTCAGTTTTTGTTCCCTTTGTTTGTTTGACTAAAAAAAATGTACAAACGTGAATAACCCCAAAATGTCAAATCGTACAAATTCGAAGGGGCTGACGTGTCGATTGCAGCAAGACCTTTCTAAAAGGCGTCAGGTGGTAGGATAGAATCGCCATCTCCAGATCTGTGTTGCTTTACTTAAAGGGAGGTTTAATTACACATCATTAATTAAACCTCGCATTGTCCCCACCATCCACGAAAATCCAGGCCGGGCGTCTTTAAGAAAAATATTTGGCCAGATATGAGGAGAGGCTTTCCCGATTTCAGGAAGAGAGGGAGAGAGAGGGACAACAAATCGAAGACGGCGTTTACTTTGAAACTCGATCCGGTCCTTGCTATTCTAAGCGACCTTATCCAAGGAGTCACGGTGCGGGTTTGTCGGCCGAGAGAAAGAGAGAGGGAGAGAGGGACAGAGAAAGGGGAGATGGAGAGAGGGAAAGAGAGGGGAATGGTAATAGAGAGGGAGGGAGAGGGGAAGGGTAGGGGAGAGAGGGGGACAGAGAGGGAGGCAGAAGGGCATAGAGGGGTGAAAAGAGAGAGAAAGAGGGAACAAGGAAAGAAAGAGAGAGAGGGGGAGAGAGAGAGAGAAAGAGGGAGAGAGAGGGGGGATGGCCAGAGAGCGATGGGGAAAAAGAGGAGAGAGAGGGAGGCAGAAAGAGGGAAGAAATACGGAGTGGGGATAGATAGGGTGAGAGGAGAGAGGGAGGGGGGAAGAGGGAGATAGAGAGAGATAGGAGAGAGAGAAAGACAGGAAAGAGTGGATGTCTTGTCCTAACGCAGAATGGATATCTGGTCCGTCTCTTTCGTCGTCTTCTTTTTCAAGGGTTCCAAATGATCATTTCGTGATCGCCCAATATTTACTTAGAGGGAGCGATATTAAACTAAAACTAAAAAATAAGGATCACCCGTGTCCCCTCACGGGCTCCGTACATGCGCCCATCCCGGTCAGCGCGAGTCAACGCCGCCTCGAGGGACTTCAGTTACACACACACACGCGCACGTACGTACGTATGCAAAAGGTCGTGCCACGTTCTGACTATGGGGACCGGCGTCGATGATACGTACGGCCCATGTTATCTTTTGGCCCGCTCTGTCTACCCTCGTCTGGTTCCCTGAACGCTCTAGGGGCTTGTACACGGGCCCGGTGCGTGCCTCGCCAGGCGCCACTCATGTCGTCCTTCACTCACTGACACAATCCCATCGCTTAAAGCCCCTACACAACATTGGTAAGATCGAGAGAGAAAAACACCAGAAAATGTTCACAGATTTACGTGAAACTCATACAGTTTGAAGATGGTTATACTGTAGTAGAAACCTCGCATTGAAATATTTCTGCCTAAAATTTGTGTATTTTTGGAGAATAGAGTAAAAGAAATCGTTTACGTCTCACCGAGATCTAAACCTTTTTTTTTCGGGACAATTCGTTTGGATGCTGCATTTTCGCGAAACAAAATGAACCAATTTTTTTTTTCACTATTTTCTCGAGACTCGGTTGGCGGATTAAGCTGAATTTTTTGTTCACAGGTGTGCCATTTCATGCATTATGTTGGATCAGACAACGTATGGGTGCTATTATTTGACCTCGACCAATGTTGCGTTATCCCTTTAATGTCTCACGACGTAAGCGGAGCCCGTTGACCGCTTGCTAACTCCCGTTGTCGACGAACAAGCCCCCCCCAAAAAAAAAAAATGAAAATTGAATTTTCCATTTTCTTCACCACCGGCCACACCAAAATTGTAATATGCTTACGGGATTACTGTTCCCTTTTTGATGCAATTGAGAGGTATTGATATTTTCCCAGGTTTTTTTTTTTTTTTTTTTTTTTTTTTTTGGGGGGGGGGTTAAATTGCATTATCTTTAACTAGGGCACACGTAAAGGTATTTTCTTGTTTGTGCATTCATAAAAAACCCGGAACATCTTCGGAGGCTCTCCAGACGCCGGGAAGATACGGAGGAGGTCAGATGCTGTTGAAGACACTTCGGGCGCCTTAAAGCTAAGATTTGGACTGGGTCCGGGTGGGAAGTCGCCTCCTGACATTATAAGTATGCAGTCAACTGGACAGGGATTTCTCTGTACCTCTCACTCTCTCTCTCTCCTCTCCCTCGCTCTCTCTCTCTCTCTCCCTCTTTCTTACTCTCTTCCCTATCTCTCTCCCCCACTCTCCCTCTCTCTTTCTCTGTCACTATCGCTCTCTAACTCTCCCCTATCTCTCTCCCCTCTCTCTCTCTATCAAACCACGGTCTCCCTTTCTCTCTCCCTATCTCCCCCTCCCTCCCTCTCTCTCTATCTCTCTCTCGATCGCTCTCTGTCCCTCCCCTCTCTCCCTCCCTCTCTTCAACCTCTCTCTTCCTCTCCCTTTCTCTCCCTCTATCTCCCTGTCCCCCTCTATTTCACTCTCTCTCTCTCTCCCTCTCTCTTCCGATCGCTCTCCCTCTCTCCGTCCCCTATCCCCCTGTATCCCTCTCTAGCTCTCTTCCTCTATTTCACCACTCTCTCTCCTCTCCCTTCTCTCTCCCCCTCTCCAACCCCTTTCTCTCCCTCTGTCACCCTGTCCCCCTCTATTTCACTCTCTCTCCCTCTCTCTTCCGATCGCTCTCCCTCTCTCCAACCTCTCTCGGTCCCCTATCCCCCTCTCTCCCTCTCTAGCTCTCTTCCTCTATTTCACCACTCTCTCCCTCCTCTCTCTCTCTCCCCCCTCCCCAACCTCTCTCTCTCTCTCTCTCTCGGTGCCGTATCTCTTGACATAAGTGATTCTCCGTCGGTAGCTTCCTCTATTAGATCTACAGCCTGTTCATTAATGCCTCGCCCCCACTATTATTTTACAGCCATCCCTTCAGACCGGTCGTCCAGACTCTACCCATCCACCTCCTCCTCCGATCCTGTCCCCTCCCCTCCTTCCTCCTTCCTGCCGGAGCCACGCTTTCCGCAGCTCTCCCTCCCTCGCCGCGCGCATCGCGACCCTAAGACCCCCCGTCTGTCCCGAATCCTCAGCCCGCCGAAAACCAGCCTCCCGTTCACCCCCAGCTGTTCTCCTTAGCACTTCCTCGTCGGTAACCATAACCAATAATGATATTCGCACTATTATCCCTGTTATTCTTGAAAACGATACGCACCGAAGGAGACCCAAGTCATCGAATCCTTTAAAGGCCCTATACAACATTGTTAAAAGTTAACAAATTAGCCACAGTTTGTGTGTGAAACCATTAAACATAAAAAAAAAATCCTGCGACGGTTTTTGCTCAAAACGGTAATCCGAGGAAGTAGAAAAAGGCAAAAAAAAACCGTCACGGTTTTCACACCGTTCTGTATAGTTTTTTACTCGCGAGTAATAAACTATTTGTCGAGATGTTTGAGTGAAGATTTATCGAGAAGTACAGCATCCCAGACCGTAAGATTTCAACATGAGGATTCTATCGTGACCATCTACAAACTGTGTAAATCAGAAGGAAATCTGTGGACATCGATGTTTTCCGATCTTCCCAATGTTGTATTGGCCTTTAATGTCCCATACCCCGATACACGCGAGATATCGCTCAAGATTCCACGCCGGGTTTTTTTTTTTTGGTTTACTATGCGTAAAAGCTCGCTTTAAATTCCATGCGTGTAGGCTGATCTTCAGTTAGCCTCCCTTCTTCTCAATTAAAGAGGGGAAACGAATCGATGTTACTTCAATTGTTTATTCAATTCCATCATTTGCCATGCCCCTTTTCCCGTGCCGCGTTTAATTTCAATAAATTACCAGATGCCTTAAACCGCCTTAGTATACATTTAGGGATATGGATCGACTCAAATGTAAATCTCAATAGCATTGAAAGCCTGGTATTTACGCGTATAGGCAGACATCACTTTAAGATGTTACGGTAATTTACCCAATTTTAATTGCTAATGCTTTCAAATGTTACATTTAAATTTAGATTTTTGTAGCACCGCATAAATCATTATAGAACAATCGCCTTCCATTTGTGACCCGGCACAGCGACATGAGGAATATCACACCAAAACACTTTTCGAGTAAACAACGCCTGAAATCAAAGTATCTTCTCAATTCGATTAAAAATCAATTTTTATTTTTTTTTGTATTTTCGGAAAGTTAATGTATTGGAGGATATTATGTCCAAAGGATTATTCCGAAATCCGTCTCTAAATGTTGAAAAAACGAGGATTTCGGGGAAGTGTTTGTGTACTGTTTTCATGAAAATATAAAGTTCCTGCATTTTGGAATGGCCGCTTTCGAGGGGTTAGACTGGTGCTGCTATATTGTGTCTGGTGCCATATGAACGAGCGAAGTCCCCTTGTACTATTTACAACAAAGTTCATACGGAAATAAATTTGATATCTTTCGAAAGCTAATGGTATACTTTTTCACATCATTAGAAAATCTCGAAATCTCGAAAGTGGGGGTTATTCCTCATTATGCTGTGCCGGGTCACATTTGGTATCTTTCATTCAACGTGGAAACCAATTTGGGTAATTTTCAACAAGTCGATCACCAGATAAGACTTGAGGGTTTGCATGGTGGAAATAATAAGCGGAAGGGTTTGTGGCGACACCGTTTAGCACTTAGCTTTCGAGAAGGACTGTGGCTCTGAAAAGGGCCGGTAGCCCAATGTTTCGGGTAGTGTGTACTCTGCCCGTCGTCTGGACACATTGACAGTAGTTACATTGATTTTGACCATCGTCTGGGTACAACCTTCCAATAAATGCGGACACGGCTTAGGTTAAAGGCCCCATAGGCCTATACGACATTGGTAGAAGTCAAAAGATTGCCACATGTTGTGTGTTAAAACCGTTAAACATTCCAAAAAAAGAAATCCTGCGAAAGTTTATAGCTCAAAATGGTCATCTGAGAAATAGTATATGTGTCGATGTTTGAGTGAGGATTTCTCGAGAAGTACAGCATCCGAGACCGTAAGATTTCAACATGAGGATTCTATCACGACCGTGTAAATTAGAAGTAAATCTGTGGACATCGGTGTTCTCCGATGTTCCCAATGTTTTAAGGAAGGACTCCTTTTCAGGTATACTACTTTGAGTAGGGCCTATACACTGATTAACAATCGCTGATTAATTGGATGATTTCATTATATCATGTGTTGTATTATCGCAGTCGATGCGGGCAGATATCCCTAATTGGGGCATCTTATTGAGGTCGAGGTTGAGGAGGTGACCCTAACTCCCCCCCCCCTCCCCTCCCTCCCAACCGGCGGAATGCGACTGGGCGATCGAGGTTGTCATAATTTACGACGTCCGGGCAGGAGTTTTCTGCACGGCGACGCATTTTGGAGAAGCGTTGGTGACCGCTCTACACCGGCGGCTAGCCAAGTGTCTCGTTTAATTGCAAAACCTTGGGCGGCAGCCATTTCAGCGAGTTGGAAGCGGTCGGCGGGTGGGGGGGGGAGGGGGGGACCTGTGACAGCTTTAAAGGTGACACATACCCTCGGGGAGAACTAATCAGAAAGAAACCGCCTCATCTCTTATTTTGCTTTTTGCTCTCTTTTTTTTTGTTTACAAATTCGTGGTGAAAGTGAAAAACGAATTCCCACCCACACCAATCAATTAAAACAAAATTGCAAAACGGCTGACTGACTAATACGAGCGAAATTTACGAATCTTCGAATTTTTTTATTCGAGGTCGTGGCGTATCTATTCCCGAATCCCGAGGGACATTTCCTCAGTGCCTTTAAGTGATGACAAGATGTTCCAGAAATCAAGAGGGTGGAACAATTCGATCGAATCGGGACCCCGGTGCGGGTCTATTGCTTCGGTTGTGCCGGAATTGAGACGGTTTTGTTTTTTTTTTTTTTTTTTTGGGGGGGGGGGGTGTTCCGGTTAAATGAACATGAGGCTCCTGCGCATTTTTAAAGGGTGGCAAAATGTAGCAAGATGAGATTGGAAGGTCCCCGTGGTGGGAAGCCTGATCTCCAATAATGAGAAAGTTGTCCGACATTGGGAGCGGAAGAAAATGAAATCACTCTTGGAATGTCCACGACAAAAATACAAATTATCTTCACCGTAAAACTATTTTTACATTTTAGTCTGGTGGATTGGGAAAGATTTTAGAAGATTGCTTTCTTGTCTTCGAGTAAAATGAGAATGACGTAAATTTCCTCTGAAGAATCGGATTTTTTTCCAGAGACTCTTACTCGGAAAACCGGTAAGAGATTTCCGTTTGGCAGTGAAATCGGAAATAAACTGAAGGTTGATTTTTCCCAATGATTATGAACTGTGATATCCGAACATGATTTCTGCCTTTGAGAAAGGTCCTGCTAGGATCGAAACGTCAGGCCGTCTAACGTTTTGACATTTTATGTATTGCAGGTCATTTTAGTCAGTGAGCAGTGTTTTGTAGTAACTTAGTCAAATGTGACCCGGCACAGCAACATGAGGAATATCCCACCAAAACACTTTTCGAGTAAACAACGCCTGAAGTCAAAGTATCTTCTCAATTCGATTTTTTCTGGATTTTCGGAAAGTTAATGTATTGGAGGATGTTATGTCCAAAGGATTTTTCCAAAATTCGTCTCAAAATGTTGAAAAAACGAGGATTTCGAGGATTTCGAGTGTTTGTGTACTGTTTTCATGAAAATGTAAAGTTCCTGCCTTTTTGAATGGCCGCTTTCGAGGAGTTAGAATGGCGCTGCTATATTGTGTCTGGTACCAAATGAACGAGCGAAGTCCCCTTGTACTATTTACAACAAAGTTCACATGGAAATAATTTTGATATCATTTGAAAGCTAATGGTAGGCCTATACTTTTTCACATCATTAGAAAATCTCAAAATCTCGAAAGTGGGGGTTATTCCTCATTATGCTGTGCCGGGTCACAAATTCCACAAATTAAAAATCCTATAATATTAATAATTTTCACATTATACATTTAAAACCCCTAAGAAGAAGAACAATAAAACGACAATAAATTAGACCAGACATGTGTAATGGTTAAAAACGACGTATTGGGTTAAGCGATTTCGCAAGCCCCTTTTCATCCAAGATTTCTTTTTAGTGAAGCCTAAATAGACTTTGAAAACCTCTTTTTGGGGGGGAGGGGAGAGAGAATATTATCATGATGAGGACAACTTCTGGCCGGGAAGCCCAATTTCCGTGAACCGCTCAATCGTATACAAACCCGCTGAGCACGAAAAATCTTCCTCTTTGAATCAAAACCAGATGGTCAGCCATGCAGTTTTTGGTTTTCTTCAATGTACGGCGCGTCTCTGGCAAATTTACCTTTAACCGGAGGGGAGAGAGAGGAGCCGAAATTACCGCCGTGTTTCTGATTGCGACGGGGATGTCGACGGACAAAACGGGGGGGGGGGGGCGTTGAGTTACGCATGAATATGCATTAGGGAGGCTTTTTTTTTAGGGGGGGCGGCCTTTTTTCCCTTCTTTACCGGGCGCGTTTTTTTATGTCAGCGCGCCGTTGCGGTGAGTTCTCGAGGGTTGTCAAGTGCGGACGCGAGTACACTTGAGGAAGATGACAGCTCTCTGCCTCAGGGAAGGGGACCGGGAAGGGTGACAGGGAGGGAGGGAGGGAGGGAGGGAGGGAGGGAGGGAGGGAGGGAGGGAGAGAGAGGTAGAGAGGGAGAGAGAGAGGGGGGGGGAGAGAGATAGAGAGGGAGAGAGAGAGGGGAGAGAGAGAGATGGAGAGAGAGAGGGAGAGAGAGAGAGATAGAGAGGGAGAGAGGGAGAGAGAGAGAGATAGAGAGGGAGAGAGAGAGAGAGGGAGAGGGAGAGAGGGAGAGAGAGAGATAGAGAGGGAGAGAGAGAGAGGGGGAGAGAGAGATAGAGAGGGAGAGAGAAAAAGGGGGAGAGAGAGATAGAGAGGGAGAGAGAGAGGGGGAGAGAGAGATGGAGAGGGAGAGAGAGAGAGAGATAGAGAGGGAGAGAGAGAGAGGGAGAGAGGGAGAGAGGGAGAGAGAGAGATAGAGAGGGAGAGAGAGAGAGGGGGAGAGAGAGATAGAGAGAGAGAGAGAAAAAGGGGGAGAGAGAGATAGAGAGGGAGAGAGGGAGGGAGGGAGAGAGAGAGATAGAGAGGGAGAGAGAGAGAGGGGGAGAGAGATAGAGAGGGAGAGAGAGATGGAGAGAGAGGGAGGGAGAGAGAGAAATAGAGGGAGAGAGAGAGAGAGAGGGAGAGAGGGAGAGAGAGATAGAGAGGGAGAGAGAGAGAGGGGGAGAGAGATAGAGAGGGAGAGAGAGAGGGGGAGAGAGAGAGAGATCGAGGGGGGAGAGAGGGAAGAAAAGGGAGGGAGGGAGGGAGAGACAGACAGACAAACTGAGACGAACATAGACAGACAGACATACAGACGGATAGGGGGAGAGAGAGGGTAGAGAGAGAAAGGGTAGAGAGAAAAAGAGAGGGAGAGAGAGAGGGGTAGGGTGAGAGAGAGGGTAGGAGGGAGGGCGAGAGAGAGGTAGAGGGAGGGAGAGGGAGGGAGGGAGGGAGAGAGAGAGATCGAGGGGTAAAGAGAGGGAGAGATAAAGAAAAGGGAGGGAGGGAGAGACAGACAGACATACTGAGACGAACATAGACAGACAGATAGACAGACAGATAGAGACGAACGCAGAGAGACAGGGAGAGAGAGAGGGTAGAGAGAGAAAGGGTAGAGAGAGAAAGAGAGAGGGAGAGAGAGGGTAGAAGGAGGGAGGGCGAGAGAGAGGGTAGAATGAGGGAGGGCGAGAGAGAGATAGAGGGAGGGAGAGAGAGGGAGGGAGGAAGGGAGAGAGGGAGAGAGGGAGGCAGGGAGGGAGAGGAAGAAAGAGAGGGGGAAGAGAGATGGGAGAAAGAAAGGGGAGAGAGGGGAGAGGACTATAGAGAGAGAGGGAGAGAGGGGAGAGAGACGAGGAGAGGGAAATTAAACCAGAAATTTATGACAGTTTGTGTCGATTGTCAATCAAGGTTCACTGGCATCTGGCGAGGAATTAGCTCCCGCGGGTATGTAAGCGCGGCCTTCGGTGAAAGGTAGCAAAAAAAAAATGGTCGGAGTCGCTACGGCCCGAAGCTACGCACGGAAAAAAAATTGCATTCTGGAAATTCGTGAAGGCTCCGGACCTGTTTTGCTTTAGGGGAATTATTATCATAAGCATTTTTCTTTCTTTAATCATGGCTAACCTGTGTAGTGAAAAAAAGGGTAAGGGTGTTGAGTGAATCTTAAGTCGGGAAGCCTTTTAATTAAAAACCCGTATGTCCTCTCGGGTTGAGCATATTGCCATGCTTCAAATGCACGGAGAGATAATCAGTTTAATAGAATGCCAGTTTTTCATGTCGTCAGTCCAGTTGAACAACATCTGTGGACAAACGAAATCAAACTACATGTGCACAGATAGTCAACGAAATGTATATGCTACAGTAAAACGCATAAAAAAAATATCTCGGTGACCTTTTCTACATCTGAGCAATACAATTGACTCCGTGCAGGCGTGGAAGTAAACCGAACGTGTGTCGTTGCTCAATCGGTCGCGAAAACCCTTCTGAAAATACCAAAAATAAGCTTTTGGAGAAAAAAATCTGCTCTAATCAAAGTAGATAGGCCTATGTGAAGTGGGGTTATTCCTCATTATGCTGTGCCGGGTCACATATGTGACCCGGCACAGCATAATGAGGAATAACCCCCACTTTCGAGATTTTGAGATTGTCTAATGATGTGAAAAAGTATACCATTAGCTTTCAAATGATATCAAAATTATTTCCGTACGAACTTTGTTGTGAATAGTACAAAGGGGGACTTCGTTCGTTCATTTGGCACCAGACACAATATAGCAGCACCAGTCTAACTCCTCGAAAGCGGCCATTCAAAAATGCAGGAACTTTATATTTTCATGAAAACAGTACACAAACACTCCCCCGAAATCCTCGTTTTTTCAACATTTAGAGACGGATTTCGGAACAATCCTTTGGACATAATATCGTCCAATACATTAACTTTCCGAAAATACAAAAAAAAGAAAAAAGATTTTTAATCGAATTGAGAAGAGACTTTGACTTCAGGCGTTGTTTACTCGAAAAGTGTTTTGGTGGGATATTCCTCATGTCGCTGTGACGGGTCACATATTTTGATAAGACACAATATCAGAATTATACTGAGATTCATTGTCCATACGAAAATGAATGCCTTTCTCTCTTTTTCAGCAGCAACACTTCACGATATCTCCCTGAATATGTCCCATAAATCTAAAGGTAATTTTAGACGCCAGTGTGTGTACGATTATGGGAAATTCTGACGTACGCGTTCCTACACTTCTCCGGGATTTTATTATACCGGGATTTCGCGTCACCGCCGGAGCGTGTGATGACGACCCGTTCTTAGCGATGTTCACCCGTGTCTCGATGATCCTATTAAGACGAGGAGGGGAAGATCCTCCATTGGGACTGATTAGGCAGAGCTACCCACCCCTCCACTCCCCCCCCCCTCCCTCCCTCCTCCATCCCACGCTCCGTCCCCTCGCTCTCCCCACCCGCCGAGCGAATTACGGTCTCGGTGTTGTTCCCGACGCGACAATTCCCTCGCGAACTGGAGCGGTCGGGTGTCGCTGCGCAGCGTGGCTCGGCGGGGAGAGGTGCACGGATCACGGCATACACGGTGTCTCGGTACGGTATCGCTCCCCCCCCCTCTCTCTCTCCCCAAAGCTCAGTCCCACCTTCCCTCCATCCAGATGGACGCCCGCAAGCTTAAAACGCCAACACCTGTTCCCGTCTCCTGACACTCGTCTTCTGCCGCCACCCAACGAACCGTTAAGTTTCCGCCGTCTTTAAGAAGCTGCTGCAAATAAAGAAAGAGACCACCCCCCCCCAAAAAAAAGGGGGGAAAGGTGTTTGTGCACACACATATGGGCCCATAGGGAATATGTGGTACGAAGATTTTTTTCCCTACATTATTCGCTATGGGCCCATACGAAGTGCACAAAGTATTAAGATTTGATATCTCAGCAGGTCAATTACATCGTTCACGTACGTTGTATTCGCTGTGCAGAGAACATATCCCTAGTTTTAACTTCAACTGGTATAGCCCCCTCCCCCTTGCCCCCCACCCCGTAAATTGCTTGTGCACAAACATAAAATGGGCCCATAGCAAATAATTATGTGGTACGGAAAAAACATCGCAAACCGCTGCTTCGCAACGCGCACAAAATGGCATGCCCACTCCCTGCCCGCGTGACGAGTGTGTGAACCAGTTGCCAAGATCACGCTTGCGCCGGGTTTTGGTGCCTCGGCGTGACGTAACGGTCCCGGGCAACGAGTGGTCGTGTTCCCCGACTCCCCCACGGGCCCCGGCGCGCGGCTGTTACCTGTGAGGATGACGGCCAGGGCCACAGCCACGCCCACCACGGCCAGGAGGAGGAGGATGACCAGGACGAAGGGGCGTATCCGGTGGTGGGGCCGCCTGGCACCACGCCCGTCCGAGTAGCCGTCGTAGGACGGGTTCTCCATCATCATGGTAACCTGTGGCAACGAGAGCACGCCCAGCAACACGGTTACCTATGGCAACCAACACGAACACGCCTAGCAACGCGGTTACCTATGGCAACCACCAAGAACACGCCCATCAACACGGTTACCTATGGCAACCAACATAAACACGCCCAGCAACACCGATACCTATGGCAACTATAACAAGAACACGCCCAGTAACACGATTACCCATGGCAACCAACCAGAACACGATTTTTGACTATAACAACGGATTTTATTTTTCCAATTTGAAAATGCATACATATGTTGACACTTAAAATTTAATGGGCCTGACGTTTCGATCCTAGCAGGACCTTTCTCAAGGGCAGAGTGACAAGGACAAAACAGATACATGTACACGAAGGAAGGGGGAAGAGAGTGAATAGGACACGGATGAGAAACAAAGGACAAAGAGTAAAGCTGGTAGGTAGAGATCTAAGGGAAGGGCAAGGAGTAGGGTAGGGATTAGTGACAAGAGGGGGAAAGATCAAAGATCAAAACGATCAAAGAGAGACATATGTTAACAAACAAACAAAAACCGTACAACTGAGCTTTAGCTCAGCGGTTGGCTACACTAGCCATGTATCAAGGGAAAACGTTTAGGCCCTATCTCGATCCCCGAGTCAACTGTGTCCGTCACACCTTTTTTTCCCCTCTCCTCACACCGTCGACACATTTTGTTGGCTAGACGCTCGCTGACGACCTGCCCTACTTGTATGATTGCGAAACACATCCCAGGCCGTTCGTTTTCTGCACGCGGGGCGCTCTGCTCGTACGTTCTGTCAATTCCCATTATTCGTAAATTCGGCTACGGGCACTCCAGAGTATGGAGCGCGCGAGGAGGCAAGAGGGTTCACTCCGCGAAAGTCGCGACACGTGCTCAGCTCGTCATGCAAGGGGCCATTCTTTTTTTGTATCGTCGGTTCGTTTTGGTCTGTGTTTTAGATCTGGAAGCAGGGACACGTGTACATACACACATACACTAAGAGCCCCGCAAGGGCGAGTTATGTTGATGACCATACCCGATCGTCGGAGAGCAAACAATGTTGTGTATTACTAGTCATTGCCACCGCTCCAGTGGGTCGGGACCTTGCCCGTTTAAATGTCACGTTGTTTGGATTGTATTGCATCGGTTGTGGGGAGAGAGGGATGAGAGAGAGATACGTACAGGCAGACCGACAGACAGACCGACAGAGATGGAGAGAGATGGAGAGAGATGGAGAGAGATGGAGAGAGATGGAGAGAGATGGAGAGAGATGGAGACAGGGGAGAGATGGAGAGAGATGGAGAGAGATGGAGCGAGGCAGAAAGAGAGGCAGAGAGAGAATCAGAGAGAGAGACAGAGAGAGGCAGAGAGAGAGGCAGAGAGAGACGGGGCAAAGAGAGAGAGGGGCAGAGAGATATAGAGGCAGAGAGAGTGAGAGAGACAGAGAGACAGGAGGGAAGAGAGAATGAGAGATACAGAGAGAGAGATACAGGGAGACAGGGAGAGGTAGATAACTTAGCTAGACTTAGAGAGACAAATAGAGACAGAGAGACAGATAGAAACAGACAGACAAGGAGAGACAGAGAACAGAGATAGACAGAGAGACAGAGAGACAGAAAGACAGAGAGCATGAGAGAGACAAAGAGAGAGCATGAGAGAGAGAGAAAGAGGGCTGGAGTGAGACAGGGAGAGACCGAGGGAGACAGAGACTGAGACGGAGGCAGTCCACGAGCCTGGATTCCCTCAACCATTCCGGTGTTGAGAAAATAACAATCGACAAGGGGCTAATTAGAAGACACTATAGCTGCTGCCGAGGGCCCCCGACTGATAAAACAATACCAGCAGCCAGGAATCGCATGACCCACGCCCCGGGGGCCCGTCCAGTCCGAAGAGAGAAACCCCAACAACAACAAAAACCGTTTACGACTACGAAAGACGTGATCGATATCCCCCGAAATGATTTCCGATGGCGCGACCCCATTGCCGGGGATGACGGCAGCGCGGCGCTGAACGCCCACGACGTCATCACTTTGTGCGGTCCTTGTGACGTTGTAAGCAATTTCCAATATGAACATCTGCAACGCATTCATATTGCGGAATATTGATTTCTCTTTTCAGAAAGACGAATATATCTATTTCAACATCATTTGAATGATCAAACAAGATAAAGGAATTCATTTGAGTGATGATATATATAGCTTTACAGTATAATGGTCGTGCAATAGACACTGGTGGTAGATTTAAAGTAGGTTTTTGTCAGTCATAACACAAAATGAGAAGTGGTAAAGAAAGCTCTGACCGGACTGGGAGGTAATGTACGGTACACCCGTGACTATTTTGGGAAGACCGCCATCTTAGGGCTGGATAGCTCAGTGGTAAGAGAGCTGGTATGCAAAAACCAGTTATTCCCTCATTTGTTTGACTCAAACCATTACATTTATAGGTAGGATAGCCAGCCATGTCAGTCTTATATTATAACGACTCAACAGAGGGCTTGCGGTGGCACATTGTAAACTATCTCTATGACTAGTAAGATCATAGATGGAGTGTGGCTCTGAGAAGAACCGGTAACGTGACGTATCGGGCTGTGCGTAAACCTGTCCGAAGTCGATGACGACGGGCAGAGTACACACTGCCCGAAACGTTGAGCATTATCGGCTCCTTTCAGAGCCACACTACTCCATCTCACAAGAGATGATTTACACGGCCAAGTCAGTTGATTTCTTTTTTTGTTCGACTCTTAAAAAAAAAATGTGAAAAATGCTGACTCAAGCGACTGAAATGATAAACGGATGTCTATAGGCTCCGACGTTTTGATAACATCCTATACCAAGACCGTTCTCAAACCTAACATGATTCTGCCAAGCAACGACCTGCCACGATCTCAGTTCCTATTTTGGGAAATCTTGAATTGTCAACGGAAAAAGGTTATAAATCTCCGGGGCATGTTGGAACAGGCAGCAGAAGTAAGAGAAAAAATATATACATCATAAGGAAATGTGGACGAAACATCAACATCGGCGCTGCCGTTTTTGTTTTTCCATTGCGGTTTTAGAAAATACCTCTGGCTGTTTGGGGGATTTTTTTGGGGGGGGGAGAGAGCTAGGCGACGATGGTGTACACGGAATTCGCGGCATCTTGCGAATAATCTGTTCGCTGGAAAGGGGGAAGGGAGTCGCCCGTATCGCCTCCGTTTTTTACTTCATCGGTAAAAGAGAGCGAGTGCACATTAAGATTTGTTTGGGGGGTGGGGTGGGGTAGGGGGCAGGGGAGGGGGGGGTAGTAATCCTAGGCAGGTGGATTTTACGGAGTGGAATGGGTCGTGAATGCTAAACGTGGTGCGTTTCGTACACGGCTAGCTCCCTCCATGCCCCGAGCCAATATGTTTTTTTTCTTCTTACGCGCCGGCACTGGGAATTATTCACGCTTGCAAAGCAGACAATTTTGAAGAAGCAGACGAGAGAGAGAGAGAGAGAGACGGGGAGAGCATGCAGGAGAAGGACAGAGAGGGGAGAGGTGGAGAGAGACGGGGGGAGAGAAAGAGTTGGAGAGAGAAGGAGAGAGAGAGAGATGAGAGAGAGATGGAGAGAGGGGGAGAGAGGGAGGAGAGAGAGATGGAGAGAGATGTAGAGAGAGAGGGAGAGGGGGAGGAGAGAGAGATGGAGACAGATGGAGAGAAAGTGAGAGAGATAGAGAGAGATGGAGAGAGAGGGAGTTGGAGAGAGAACGACAGAGGAGAGAGAGATGGAGAGAGATTGAGAGAAAGGGAGAGAGAGAGGGAGAGAGAGGAAAGAGAAAGTTGGAGAGAGATGGAGAGAGAGGGAGGTGAATAGAGAGATGGAGAGAGAGATGGAGAGAGAGGGAAAGGGGGAGAAACAGACAGGTGGAGAGAGAATGAGAGAAAGACTTTGAGAGAGATAGAGAGAGGGTGAAAGAGACAGAAAGGAGAGAGAGGGGGAGGGAGAGAGAGGGAAAGGGAGGGACAGGGGGATAGAGAGAGAGAGTTGGAAAGAGATATAAAGAGGAGAGAGGGGAAGGAAGAGAGAGAGGCAGGGGGAGAAAGAGATAGCAAGAAAAAAAGAGGGGTTGAAAAAACCTGACCTGTCTCGTAGATTTCAACTCAAGCAATCTCAGAAAGGAAAGGATTAGATTTATATTTCCGACGCTGAACTAACGCTCTTTCGCGGGAGGGGGGATTTGGGGTTTTGTAAAGAAATTTCCTGTTGTTTTTATCTTGTATATGAACCTCAAAATCAAGGAGGATTTGAAATTTATTGCGTTTGGATTTCAGCGACTTGCAATGACATTTCCTGTATTTCCTCGACCAGGCCTCAATAAATTTGTAAATTAAGGGAACATTTCCAAAGCATCTTTTATAATTATGTGACCCGGCACAGCATAATGAAGAATATCCCCACTTTTGAGATTTTGAGATTTTCTAATGATGTGAAAGAGTACACCATTAGCTTTGAAATGATATCAAAATATAATATCCTCTAATACTTACAATTTCCGAAAATGAAAAAAAAAAAAAATTATTTGTAATCGAACTGTGAAGATACTTTAACTTCAGGCGTTGTTTACTCAAAAAGTGTTTTGGTGGGATATTCCTCATGTCGCTGTGCCGGGTCACATTTAACCTGTTATAATTATAGCCTTACTGCCCGAATATAAATTTGAACGGCATTCTCGGTGTTGGTTTTGTTTTTCTCAACAGCTATAAGATAATCTTTGAATAAAGAAGAATACATAAGATGTTTCTTTGTTTTCAGACAATGAACCTAACAAATAATGGACAAAAAAAGGGAATGAAATGTGACCCGGCACAGCATAATGAGGAATAACCCCCACTTTTTTCGTTTTTTTCAACATTTAGAGACGGATTTCGGGAAAATCCTTTGGACATAATATCCTCCAATACATTAACTTACATTAAAAAGATACTTTGACTTCAGGCGTTGTTTACCCGAAAAGTGTTTTGGTGGGATATTCCTCATGTCGCTGTGCCGGGTCACATATGTGACCCGGCACAGCGACATGAGGAATATCCCACCAAAACATTTTTCAAGTAAACAACGCCTGAAGTCAAAGTATCTTCTCAATTCGATAATTTCTTTTTTTGTATTTTCGGAAAGTTAATGTAGTAAATGGTGAAAAAACGAAGAATTCAGTGTTTGTGTACTGTTTTCATGAAAATGTAAAGTTCCTGCCAATTATTTGAAATTATATGAAATGATAATTATATTTATCAATGATGTTACAATCCCTAACATAATTCTTTACGTACCATTTATTTGTTGCATTTCTTTCTTAGTTTATCGCTAATTAATTAAGTTAAACAAACGAACAAAGAAACGGCAATTGATCGATAACAAATTATATCAAAATTTGGAGGGCCTGACGTTTCGATTCTATATAGCAGGACCTTTGAGAAAGGTCCTGCTAGGATCGAAACGTCAGGCCCTCCAAATTTCGACATTTGCCTTTCGGTCATTTTTAGTCAGAAAGCAGTTTGCAACATTTTTGCATGTTTCTTGAGTCGGTAACAAAATTATCTAAAAGTCCTGAAAAAAAAAGACGTTCGAGGTGGCACAAATTCCCAAATGATATTGGATTACTTTAAAGTGAATGTGATTTTGTTTACGCCTTGCGTTGTCCTTTGCAAGACGACTTCTTTTTTTAATGGGCCTATTAAGCGTGCACACACGGAGCGGTCACATGTGAATAATACGCGTGCTTAATTAACCTCAATGCCTGCCGGTAATTAAATCTAATCATTCCAAGCCGCGCGGTTGTTTGCTTTAAAGAAGGAAAAAAAAACACAAAATTGATGCCGTAATTTCTGCGCACGTTCGTCGTATACGCGGTCCTAGTGCCACCGGTGGCAATTCGGGACAATTAGGTGCGCGGAAAATGATACGCGAAAAAAAAAAAAAAGCCTATACCATTGATACTGCCGCAAGATTCGCTATACGTGCTGGTAAACTGGCCGCGTGCAACTGTGTATAATTATTATTAGCATAACCGTATCAGCTCAACGTGTGCGTATGGCATCTATGCGCCGTGACAGCTCTGTCATTCATACGTCACCACTTTCCGCCTACAGGTATCGTTTTTCTCCGTTGGTGTTTCTGGGTGTGTGTGTGTGTTGGGGTGCGGGCAGGTATCTAGAGCCTTGTGGAGACCTACTAGTGCCTTGTGGATACCTAGTCCAATAGGTTGAATAGGTCTCCACAGGGAAATTGTAAAGGTGTACACAGCTCTCCAAAGGTTTTCACGAAAGTGGTATTTGGGAAATTTAATTTTGTGATGGGTAAGAATCCATCGCAAGAGACCTTATAATATGGTGTCACCGCAAACCCTCCCATATTATTTCACCCACCATGCAAAGCCTGAAGTCTTATTTGTTTGTTTTATATTCGGGACATACGGTCCAAATGTCTATCCAGGAAAGTGAATCTGGTTGAAACGAGAGCATTTTTGTAAAACATTGTTTCTCACTTGGTTGTGTTAGTGCTCGAGAACAAAGCCATGTCCCCATGAGGCCTGGACACAGATTCGGGTTTGTGTGTGTGGCCTTTGAGAAAGGTCCTGCTATGATCGAAACGTCAGGGCCCTCCAACTTTTGAGATTTATGTACTGTACTGCATGTCATTTTAGTCAGTGAGCAGTTTGCAACAATTATTTGAGATATTCACGCCTTTAACTTTGAGAAAGGCCCTGCTAGGATCGAAGCAACATCCACTCTCTATCATTTGTGTGTGTGTGGGTGTGGGGAAAATTAATGGAGGATTAAAATATCTTTGTCACGGTGTGAAGGACACGTAGCTCGTTTCACAGTCGCGCCTAGGTCATATACAGTGCTGATATCTTTACCGATATGCTGAGAGGTGTCCAGGTGTATCGATTTGTTACCGTGTGAACTCTACACGGGGTTAACGGGTCCGTCTAAGTAATACGCAACAGCTATTACGTGGCATGCAATGCGCCGTGTGTAGCGAGTACGTGTTTCTTCAATTGATTGGTACGGCGAGTGTAAACACAGCACGTACTCATGGAAAAGTGGGTCCCAGTAATGGAGGCGGTGCGGTTCAGCGTGTGTGCAGTGTTTGTCCGGGTTTTTTATTTTTGGTGGCAACAGCGGCTGTCTCGTCATCGCTAATAAATTACGAGTTGCGTTCCCGGGCGATTTGCAGCCCTAAAATGGAGCATTTCGCGGATTTTTTTTTTTTTCAATCTACGCCATATTGGTATGCAGTGAGCGTCCGCCTGGCGTAAACCAGATAGCTCGCGTAACAAAGACACACAGGGCCCCTTTCTGATTAAAGGCCCTATATATACATCATTGTTAAAGGTCCAAAGATAGCCACAAGTTTGTCCGCTCAACCATTAAACATTCCACAAAAACATTACTGCGAAGGTTTGAGCTCAATGGTAATCTGAGAGTAGAAAAAATCTCCCCCCAAACCCGCCACGGTTTATGCACCAGCCTGTAGTGTAAGAAATAGTTCATTACTTGCGAGTAATAAACTAGTTGCCGATGTTCGAGTGAAGATTTCTCGAGAAGTACAGCATCTCAGACCGTAAGGTTTCATCATGAGGATTCTATCAAGTATCATCACCATCTACTGTGTAAATCAGAAGGAAATCTGTGGACATCGATGTTTTCTGATCTTTCCAATGTTGTATTGGGCCTTTAAGATTCAAATATAGGCCTACTCGAGGCAACATACGGAACCTTTTTAATGTAGGGGATACAAAATACGAATCTAAACATTTATAAGTGTATATTTATAACAAAAAAACACCTAAACATGTCTATACGAATTGCCTCTTACAGACGTGAACACACGTACACGTAGCCTATAATTTTGTTCTCCTCTATTCAAGGTGCATAATCTAATAACATTCCAGATTACAATCGGCAACAGTGGACGGGGAGATTTATTATTGCAACTGGAATGCCTTCTGGTCACGCACGGATCATTTCTAAGGGGAAATATGCCTCTCGTATGGTTGAGTAATGCTTCATTGGAGCAGTATACCGGTATTAAAAAAAACTGGTGCAAACTGCTTCAGAATTACCGAAACGCAAGTATCGAGAATTAGGAGGGACTGATATACAGAACGTTTCGATCGTAGCAGGACCTTTGTCAAAGGCAGATAAAGGTTTTTCTAGGATCGGAACGTCATGCCCTCCTAATAATTATTTTATTTTAAAACTCAAATTAGGCCTACATTTCGGTCATTTTAGTCAGTGGGTAGTGTGCAACATTTTTGCATATCAAACCATTAGCTATACTTAAATAAAGAAAGGAAAAACTGACTGGCAATTTCGAACAAATTAAAAAATTGGGAAAGAAAACTTGGACCGGGACTTGCACCCGAGACCTCTTGATTAACGTACCAGTGCTCTTACCATCTGAGCTATCCAGCCCTTAGATGGTGGCCTTTCCTAATGATACTCATTAATAGTCATCTAGTCTTTGCCGGGGTGGGGGCGCCAGTCAGAAGCAATTCAACCATTAATTAACTGCCGTATACATCTCCAGCTGTTTTCTTTGTAAATTTTGTTCAAAGTTAAGTACGTAGAGTGTTTACCTTTCTGTATTCCGAGCTACTCATCTTGGAAACTCGGGGTGACTTCGCCGATGTTGTGAGAATGAAAGTAACCGGGTTGTTTTCTAGGCGTGCAGTTCTTGACTGCCAGTCCAAGTTGTAGCTGAGTGCGAGCTATCTCTTGGTGAGGATGAGAGTCAGGGATAGAGGGGACAGACAAACACAGATCAATGCCTCTTTGTTCGTCTGGTCGCACGCAATGCAATGTGATCGTATCCCAGCAGACGACGAGTGTGCCGCGCCGGCCCACGGCGATTCGGGACGACCGACGTGAGCCCCGAGCGAGCGAGCGTGGTCGCGGCGCTGCCACGCACCGGGCCCCGCTAGCCGATCCCCGGCGGAGCGGGCGGGTCGCGCCACGGTCGGCGATGATGATGCGATCCGTGGGGGTCACTACTACACTCCCTTCGCCTTGCCCGGCTGCGGCTGCTGCCGATTTCCTCTCGACACACCGCGGCAGCTCCTCCTACTCCTACTCCACCTCCTCCTCTTCCTCCTCCTTCTCACTCCTCAAATACCGGCGGCACGGATTCTTGGCCGTGCATCCATGGCAACCGATGGGACAGCAATACTGGCAGGTCCCGACCGAGGCTTGCTCATCAGTCGTACGTACGTACGTACGTGCGTCTTGAGAGCAGAGTGCACGACTGATGTGCAGGGATGATGCGGGCATCACATGTACACGCTGCATGCAGCACACAGCGCTCGATCATCAGTGCGTGCACACACACACCGCACACAACCTCATCTGCAATGCTGGCGTGTGTGTGTGTGTACCGTCCGTTATAAACGCTATGCAGATAGAGCACACCGTACCGGCGGAGCAACGACCTACAAATCACTACCCGTGTCGTGCATGCAGCGCGGATAGATAGGGGCGGTTGGCCAGACTTCTTCCCCAGGCACAACAAGCCGCGTGTGTCTTTCGCCCCCTTGCGTCGTGGAATAGACAGGGGGAGGTTGGGGGGGGGGGGGTTACGATGGGCGCTGGTCTCCTCTCGAGTCGCTCCCGATCCCTCGCAGCGCTCGATCGCCACCGGTGTAATAATCACATCACCGGTTTGGAACACACGCCGTGAATAGAGAGGCGTTGACATAACTCGGTGCATCTCTTTTCGCACGTGATGATGGAGATGAACATTCGACGTGGGGGAGGGGGGAGGGACACAATTATTGTCTGTTTACTCGCTGTTCTTCCCGATCAAGCATCGTTATAATGCTTACCGCCCTCAACGGCGGAGAGAGCTAGCATGAAATCAACTCATGCGCACCGATACAGACATGTACATCTGTGACCCGGCACAGCATAATGAGGAATAACCCCCACTTTCGAGATTTTGAGATTTTCTAATGATGTGAAAAAGTATACCATTAGCTTTCAAATGATATCAAAATATTTCCGTGTGAACTTTGTTATAAATAGTACAAGGGGACATCGCTCGTTCATTTGGTAGCAGACACAATATAGCAGCACCAGTCTAACTCCTCGAAATGCGGCCATTCAAAAAGGCAGGAACTTCACATTTTAATGAAAACAGTACACAAACACTCCCCTGAAATTCTCGTTTTTTTTCAACATTTAGAGACGGATTTGGGAAAAATCCTTCCGACATAATATCATCCAATACAATAACTTTCCGAAAATACAAAAAAAAATAATAATAATAATAATCAAATTGAGAAGATACTTTGACTTCAGGCGTTGTTTACTCGAAAAGTGTTTTGGTGGGATATTCCTCATGTCGCTGTGCCGGGTCACAATTGTTCCGGAATCTCTAGCTATCCACTGTGCATGCATCAATGCACGGTTACTTGGCAACAGCTAGTGTTGTCATGGTGATCAGGGATTGATCAGTTTGGGCATCATGGTCCCACGTCATGACAAGCTTTAGAGGAAGGGAAATAGGGAGAGATAGAGAGCTTACCGGAGAGGGAGAGAGATGTGTAGAGACAGAGATGACAGAGAAGGAGAGAGACAAAGACATAGATATAGACATAGAAATAGACATATAAACATAGACATATAGACAGACTCGATATAGTTAACAACAAAGATCGAGAGACAGGGACAGGGACAGACAGAGACAGAGACAGAGACTGAGACTGAGACTGATCAAGACTGAGACTGAGACCGAGACTGAGACAGAGTCAGAGACAGAGACAGAATCAGAGACAGAGACAGAGACAGAGACAGAGACAGAGACAGAGACAGAGACAGGTGGAACCTATATCATCATGTACTTTTGTTTTGTTTTTTCGTCACGGTAATTGGCAGCCCGTAATTAATGAAGCCGATTTGGTGGACGGGCATCCCCCCACTGGCTCGATCGCCTCGGCCGTTGTCCGTCCAGATCTAGCACGCCGGATGTGACGTCATTAGACGGAACCCCCCGGTCCCTCAACTCGAGATCCGGCACCCCCCCCCCCCCTCAACATACTGCACTCTCACCCCGGCGAGCGCGTGCCCGTTCCGTCAGCGGCAACCCGAGACGAGTCGACGCCCGTGATCGAGGTTCATTAGTCCCGGGAGCCGCCGAGAGGAAGACCGCGCGTCATCCACCCCACTCCCCGTCCTCTCGATTGAGCTTCCTTCCCTCCCCGGCTCCCCAACCCCCCGCCCCGGAAGATGCTTCAGAACACGAACGACCAGGACCCGCAAGGACCCGCCGGGAGATGGGTGAGGGAGTGGCGGGGAGTGGGACAGAAGTACCCCCCCCCCTCTCTCTCTCTGTTGTGATATTGCAGAAGGCTGGTGGACCAGGCGGCCATGTTCTTTGTATAGTTACACGTACCCGTATAGGGTTGGGAAGGGAGCCCGGTTGGGACGGTTAGGGTGGGATTCATCCTGCCTTATGTTGCGGGCCTTACTGTTGTTGTTGTTGTTGTTGTTGTCGTCGTCGTCGTTGTTGTTGTTGTTGTTGTTGTTTGTTGTTGTTGCTGCTGATGATGATGTTGCTGCTGTAATTGTTGTTGCTGCTGCTGCTGCTGTTGTTGTTGCTGATCGATGTTGTTGTAGTCATCGTCATCACTGTTGGGTCGCCATCGTCGTTGCTGCTGTTAATTGTTGTTGCTGCTGCTGATGATGTTGTTGTTGTCATCGTCACTGTTGGGTCGTCGTCGTACTTGCTGCTGTTGTTGCTGCTGCTGATGATGTTGTTGTTGTCATCGTCATCACTGCTGGGTCGTCGTCAGCGTTGCTGCTGTCGCTGTTGTTGTTGCTGCTGATGATGTTGTTGTCATCGTCATCACTGTTGGGTCGTCATCGTCGTTGCTGCTGCTGTTATTGCTGCTGCTGATGATGTTGTTGTCATCGTCATCATTGTTGGGTCGTCATCGTCATTGCTGCTGTCGCTGTTGTTGATGCTGATCGATGTTGTTGTTGTCATCGTCATCACTGTTGGGCCGTCGTCGTCGTTGTTGTTGTCGCTGTGACGTCATCCCAGTGTTTTTATGTGCCTACCAATACCGGTACCCAGCTGATCGGGATATACAACGTACGCCCATACTGGGGTAAATGGAATATGACCCCCAAATGAATCCAAAATAACGCAGAACAGATGTTAATCTTCATGTTGCAGCATTTTTGTTTTATTTCCATTTCAGCCTCATAGAAGACACAAAATCGGCCTGCCTAGTCTCCGATTTCGATATTTGCGTTCATCGACACGTAACAATTCACAATTTTTACAAGCAAGTTTATTTCATTTCCACGGAATGTTACAACTCAGCGAGAGTCTACATCTCAGGCTGATGCCGCCTCCACCGAAAGCGATTTTAAAAATTTTTAGGAAAGTTTCACAATAAAAAAAGAAAAAAAGAAAGCCCAACCTCAGTTATCACCCTCCAGTAACCATGGTAACTAGGTATCACTTTCCATGGAGTTTGTGTTTCAAAGGTATACATGAGTTTCCCCGGAAAGGCGTAAGCCTTAAGATATTTAAACGCCATTTTTTTTTTTTGCGGTGGGCTTATTAGAAGAGTCTTTGTTTGAAATTCGGACAATAGAGGTGCCCGGATACGGAAAGGCCCGGCGTATAGTCAACAGCACCGGCGCTCCGAAACTCGGAGGTCCCGGACCGGAGTGGTTAATAGTGGAGCTGAATGGTCTACGGTCTTGTGGACTAAGGGACAAAAGAAATAAAAAGCTCTCTTGCTCCATTTTTGGATTCAAAATAAAAGCAAATAGAAACATCTATACGATGTACAATATATAAATATAACTCCACCATTTTGAAGGAAAACATAGATTATATAATTACTATACACTGATGACATAATATCCTTTTTTTCTCAATAAAATCTGCACTGATAAAAAAGGTTCTGTACTGATAACATTTTGGTTGTAAGTGTGCCAGTTTAAACTTCAAAGTTCACGAACCGCCCGCCAGTAGATTGCACCGAGTACACAATTGATTTCCCATGAGACAAAAAAATAGTAGAAAAAAAAAAACCACAGGACCCGAATTCTGATAACGGTAACATTGACCGTCGATTTGTATGTTTGTTTGTTTATTTTTCAGTCAGCCATTATCAAAGATAACCTTTCCACAAGTATGCAGAACTTGTGGCTAGGTTTTTTTTCTGTGTGGCTTGGTGAACATAAAAAATGATGCAATTCATCCTCCTGTACTGTGTGACTCTACACCAACTCAAAATATTGGGTGGGTGGGTGGTTGGGTTGGTGGGTAGGTAGGTAGGTAGGTAGGTAGGTAGGTAGGTAGGTAGGTATATGTAGGTAGGTAGGTAGGTAGGTAGGTAGGTAGGTAGGTAGGTAGGTAAGTAGGTAGGTAGCTAGGTAGGTAGGTAGCTAGGTAGGTAGGTAGGTAGGTAGGTAAGAAGGTAGGTATGTAGGTAGGTAGGTAGGTAGGTAGGTAGATAGGTAGGTAGGTAAGTAGGTAGGTAGGTAGGTAGGTAGGTAGGTAGCTAGGTAGGTAGGTAGGTAGGTAGGTAGGTAGGAAGGTAGGTATGTAGGTAGGTAGGTAGGTAGGTAGGTATGTAGGTAGGTAGGTAGGTATGTAGGTAGGTAGGTAGGTAGGTAGGTATATGTAGGTAGGTAGGTAGGTAGGTAGGTAGGTAGGTAGGTAGGTAGAATAGGTAGGTAGGTAGGTAGGTAGGTAGGTAGGTAGCTAGGTAGCTAGGTAGGTAGGTAGGTAGCTAGGTAGGTAGCTAGGTAGCTAGCTAGGTAGGTAGGTAGGTAGCTAGCTAGGTTTTTATGCTGAGTCCTGTACTGGGTAAGTGTTACATATCATATACTCGAGCCAACATAAACATGGTTTACACGATGAAAGATTGTGAAAGAAAATTCTTTGTTGAAAAGGTCCCAGTCAGTGTTTCCCCTTTGACATGATTTACTGGGTAACTTAGTAAGGGGCTGGCTCACATTGATCTAAAGCACTGGTCACGCCGTCAAAATAAGGGTCGCGCCGACGCGCCGTCAAAAATCGTAAAAACCTGAAGCACAACTATTTCTTCTTTGGTTTTACTTCATGGTCGAGTCCACACACGTTTTCTGTCGAACAATGACAGCAAAATTATACGCAAAGAGGAAAGCAACAAAACTCAGAGATGTTCTCGACTGGCGAAAGCACAAAGTTAAGAGATCAGTGGGTATTCAGATCGAGGGCGGACTTCAGCTGTTT
This sequence comes from Luidia sarsii, assembly GCA_949987565.1. Classification (NCBI taxonomy): domain Eukaryota; kingdom Metazoa; phylum Echinodermata; class Asteroidea; order Paxillosida; family Luidiidae; genus Luidia; species Luidia sarsii. The sequence continues at coordinate 7,801,905 of OX465121.1, forward strand.
GATTAGTTCCTCCTTCTCATCCTCTGGTAAGAACGAAGCATGCGCAGCGTTCAGCGTCTTTAAGAAAGAGAGAGACAAGAAAGGGGAAAAAATGACTTGTACCGGTAACCTCTCGAGACGAATTATGGCTTTGCTTTGTCTTAGAGGAGTGCAAGAAATGAGATTTCAGGTGGAGGTAGCGATTGGGCGAAATTCTCATTAGCATAAAAACTGAAACCACCCCCAGAACAAGTGTGAAAAACAATCTGATTGTTAGCAACATTGCAAAAACAGTTCTGTAGCAACGATTTCAGTGATAAAAAGGGTGATTGCAGAGATCCTTTAAATTCCCAAATGGGATTTCTATCGTAGACTCACCACTTGAGCTGCCTCTTCCTCCGTCAGTCCAAAGTGTTTCTCGGCTATTTCAAATTCATCGTTGAGGCTATTCTGGAACACCAGTGGGTCGTCCGTGCTCAAGGAATAACTCACGCTATCTTGCTGAAACCTGGCCATTACACACAAAAAGAAACACAGTAATAATGCGCAAACAAACTGCAAACTGCTCACCGACTAAAAATGACCCGCAATACATTGATCTCAAAAGATAGTGGGCCTGACGTTTTCGATCCTAGCAGGAGCTTTCTCAAAGGCAGAGTGACAGGGACATACACAGTCAGTCGGGGGAAGGAAAGCCCCGACACACATGACAGAGGAAGGACACAAGGGAAGGGAGTGTGATGCAGATGTACACCAAGGGAGGGGAGATTAGGGAAAACAAACAAAAATGCAGATTGCCTTTGAGAAAGGCACCAGGACTTGAACCCGAAACCTCTGATGAGTTATCCAGCTCTCTAATTTGTCGGTTGAATTGATTAAATCTTAAACACTATACCTAATATATCTATATAATTCTTCCTTTTGGGGGAAAAAGCGGTTAATTGGGGAGCATCCTTACCGGATGCAGGGATGTTTCTTGAAGTCTGGGTCGCATGCACCAGTGTAGACACTTGATGTTGGGCAGACTTCTAGGTGAATCCCTTTATCCTTCACCATCTGCAGGTGGAAAGCAATTGTCAGTCACCTTTGATAAGAGCAACTACAAACTGGGCACCCATTATGTGTGAACACCTGTCAACAACCATGCACATACTATAGGAGCTCCTGTCAACAACCATGCACATAGTATAGAAACGTCTGTCAACAACCATGCACATTGTATAGGAGCACCTATCAACAACCATGCACATAGTATAGGAGTACCTGGCAACAACCACGCACACATTATAGGGTAGCTGCAAACAACCATGCACTCATAGTGGGCTAGGGCACCTGCCAACAACCATGCACCAATTATAAAGAACCACCAATAAACAATAACCATGTAACCATCACAGGAAATGCCTGTCAACAACCATGCACCCATTAGAGGCACACAGGCTTCTACAACCATGCACTCCATGTAAAGAGCCACCTGTCCACAACCATGCACAAGGTATGGAACCATCGGTCAGCAACCATGCACAAAGTATGGAACCATCGGTCAGCAACCATGCACAACGTATGGAACCACCGGTCAGCAACCATGCACAAAGTATGGAACCACCGGTCAGCAACCATGCACAAAGTATGGAACCATCGGTCAGCAACCATGCACAAAGTATGGAACCACCGGTCAGCAACCATGCACAAAGTATGACGAACCAGCTAGCCTGTCTCCCTACCCACCTGATAGACGGTGTTGTCATCGAGCACCCGGTACCCGTGCCCAATCCTCTCGGCTTGGAGCACCTCGATGGCTTCCTTCACGTTCGAAGCAGGTCCACCCTCCCCTGCGTGTACCGTGCGATGAATCCCACAACGTTTGGCCTCCTGTCAAATGAAAAAGTGTTGCACCATTGATATACAGGGCAATTAAACCCTCATTGATTTACATTCTACGCGGTACCTGCCGCTATGTAATATTCAAATTTGCCACACAGCCTTGACCAGCTCGGTGGTCAAGTAGTTAGGACATCTGCACTAGAAAGCGGGAGTCGCAGGGTTCAAATCCTACCTGAGCTGTCTGAGATTATTTCATCAGGCATCGGGCAAAGCGCTGAGCACTCAAGTGTTTATCACATCAAGCAGGGCAAACCCTCATTGAATTATATTCTCCTGTACACAAAGATCATGTTATATCTCTGGTAGACAGACCAGGTTGTAGATCAAAGGGAAGGACAGGCAGTGGTGAAGGGATCAAAGGAGGAAAGCTGGTAGACAGACCAGGTTGAGATCAAAGGGAAGGGCAAGCAGTGGGGTAGAGTTCAAAAGGAGGGAAGCTGGTAGACAGACCAGGTTGAGATCAAAGGGAAAGGCAAGCAGTAGGGAAGGGATCAAAGGAGGAAAGCTGGTAGACAGACCAAGGTGAGATCAAAGGGAAGGGCAAGCAGTAAGAAAGGGATCAAAGGGTGGTCAGTACCTGAAAGGCGGCTATAGTCTCGCTGTGCAACGGAACGTTCTCCTGTCCTCCAATATCCATGGCAACCGTCATGGGATAGAACTCTTTGCATAGCTGCAGGCATTCCGTCGCCCAAGCTGTAGTGTTGAAGACAACAAACTGATTGATGAAAAAAAAAAATACAACATTTGAAAAAAAATGGCATCAGAAAACTTGCTGGCTGAAATAAAGGCAGCTCGAAGGGGCGGGATTAGAACCCATCACTCTTGCTTTCTAGAGCGGACGCCTCAGCCACTGGACCGCCGAGCTGGTCGAGGTCGTGCGTCGAGGTCGTGCAACCGACTTGAATTGATACAACGGCAGGCAATGTGCTGCATCATAGATATCATATGATTACGAGAGCTGACATCGTTTGGGAATACAATGGAACGTCGCTATAACGAACGCCGCTATACCGAACATTCGGCTCACGACGAAAAATTATAGGGTTGGCCAATAAAGAGCTTGATGACTGACCACTGGCAACCAACACAGCGAAAGGACTGACCCACAGTAGCTGTGCATGGCCCACTTACTTGCCCACACTCCCACACTCTCCACTGCCTCATGCCTCAGTGCACACACTCAAAGAGCCACACCCAATTGCTGAGATTCCAATGCCATTGTGTGCACTTACCTCTGGGGTCCAAGATACACACGCCACATTCTAGAACCCTCTATATACTGCTTCGCATTCAAATTAGATCGGCCACTACATGGAATAAATCTTCAACACACACAAAATATATACAGAAGGGAAAGTGCAATAAATGTAACAACAAAATTGGGAGGAAAATAATCTATTACTGTACAGTGTTTCAAGCAATTTAGGCTCAAATCTGACATATACATCTGTGGATAAGCGACGGCAACTGCTATAACAAATGGCCGCTATATACCAAACAGTTCTCATGTATCCTGGGATGTTCATTGTAATAGCGACGTTCAAACTGTACTTTTGCAACTAACCCGGCTCTTTCTTCAGGGTGATGAGGATGATGCGGGCTTTGATGGCGAAGTCTCGCTCGGCATTGCGGATTCCCTCGGCCACGCTGGCGACGACGTCCCGGGCCGAGAGCGTCTCCCGGACTCCCGTGCGGTAGAGGGGCAGGGAGCAGAGGTTGCCCATGAGGTGCGGACTGAGGCGCATCTCCAGGTAGACCACGCCCTCGCGGCACTTGTCCTCGCACAGCTCGTAGGCGATGCGCCGGATGGCCTCCCGGTCGGCTCTGTCAGGACGCAAACCAAAAGAATTGACTAGTTGGGAAGGCTGCCACCTAAGACCTGGATGGATCAGATGGTAAGAGCGCTGGTACGCTAGAACTAGAGGTCTCGGGTTCAAGTCCCGACCTACCCAGTTGAAGCTTCCTTCATTTCCCCCCCCAAAAAAAAAACCCCAAAAATCTTACATAAATGACGGGAGAAAGATTTTGAAGGTCGCCAGGAATTTGACGAGATCTCCCATCTCAATGTCATTGATAGTCTTGGCAAGGTCTTCCGCATCGTTTCCAGGAATATGCACTCCTCGTTTTCTGGGGGGGGGGTGAAGAGAGAAAAAAAAGGTAATAATTTCCTTGATAAATAGGTTTGCGGAGACACCATGTAAATTCTCTTTTGTGAGTAAGTGTGGTTCTGAAAGAACCGGAGGAACTCGACGTTTCGAACAGTGTACTCTGCTCGTCTTCAGGAGAATGCTGGATTCCAACTGGGAGTGGGGCTTATGTAGTGTGGAGAGGGATCCTGGTGAGGGGGATTAGCTCAGTGAAGGATGCCCCACTCCCAGTTGGAGTCCAGCATTCTCCTGAAGACGAGCAGAGTACTGTTCGAAACATCGAGTTCCTCCAGTTCTTTTCAGAACCACACTTACTCACAAAAGAGAATTTACATGGTGTCTCCGCAAACCTATTTATCCTGATATTCTCACCATCCAAACCTTCAAATCTCAATAATTTCCTTCCAAAAAAAATAGCACCTGCCTTCCTGGGTCACAAGCTTAGTCTTTCTACACTACAGTACAAAATACATTTGTACTTTCAAAGCAGGGGAATTTACAGTAAGTCTTTGGGACTTTCCTCTGCTTCAAATCAAAATTTTACCAAACTAAAAATTTACCAAAATGCAAATCTCAAAATTTGAGAAAGGTCCTGCTAGTGCTAGGATCGAAACGTCAGGCCCACTAAATTTTGAGAAAGACAAAAATAAAATTAAAAAGAACATTGAAATAAAAAAAATTAAAGGGAAAAAAAGGGAAAACTCGGATTAGCAATAACTCACTTTGATAGTTCCCATACTGTGGCTGGCCTTACTGCACCTTCAAGGTGAATGTGAAGTTCCACCTGACAAGAATAAAACAAAAACAGAATCATATTATGATCACATGAACTAAAAAAAAACCAGTAGCAACTAACATAGCTGTCCGAAAAAGAAAAAGAAAACATGTTCGGACGATCACTCAATTTGCATCATGATTGTATTTGTACCATGGAGGAATTCCTCCATGATTGTACGGACAATAATAAATATTTCCACTTCCTGTCACTCGTGATCGGGCATAATTAACGACACTCACCTTCGGCTTTGCTTGCCTGGCGGACTGTCCGAGGCTGCCACCGTCCATAATCGGCCAGGAAATTGCCAGAATATCTCTCTTCAGTGACGGATCTCAAAGTGAAACTGTGGAACTAGAGTGGAGGTCAAGCTATTTTGTAAAATTACTGTGACTACTAATATTACTAGTACTACAATATTACTAGTCAGTGCTGTGGGAGCTAACGATGATCTGACTACGACAGTCGATCGTCACGATTTCCCGGTCGGTTTTCTGCGTCCAAAGTTCATCTTTATTTCCCCCTCTCGATCGACTCTGCAAGTGCAACCAGTTGCCGATCCCTTACCAACACTCATGACGCAATCAAGTTTATTGGAACACAGAAGGTCGCAGTACTGCCATTACTCAGTACTGGTCTGTATTACCATGGAGGTAGGTTCTAATCCTCGACAGATAAGCCCCGTTGTTTACAAACACCATGGAGTATACCGATGGAGTGCCACGCATACAAAATATTATTCATTCCAAAATCAAGATTAAATACATGTGTTTTCTATATTAGATACAAATAGATATCGAATCTTTCAGAAATTTATCAATTGGGGCCTATTGCATTTTAGTCTGCATTCGAATGGATTGGGATTTTTTCGATCCATCTGCTATTTTGGGGTTTTCGAATTCGTTGTTCTCTTTCATGCCACATTGGCTTTCCATAGCCATGCAGCGTTGAATATTATAATGACCCCATTCACCTTTGACCTCCGTGATCCATTGATCCAACCAAGATTTCTATTCACTGCCGGCATTCATAATTATAAGCCCTATTCTTCAATTTCGCTTAAGCCCTGAATAGGGTGACTGTATTTTCTCAAAACTGGGGGTGGGAATTTCGATCTTTTTCTTTGTCTGGCCACTTACGGTAGCCCAATGTACTGCGATTACGATAACGGTGTGACTGCTGTGGATATAATTTTTGCAGAATGAATTATCGATGAAAACATTGGTAATTATCGAAAGCATTTTCAACAACGAAGGAGATGTACATGTACATAGGCTTCTAGTTGGATCAATTCCTACACTCAAAGGTGTAAGGAGAGACCTCCCCGTTTTACAGGCTTGAGAAAATGTTTGATAGACGCAATTTTTGAGCAATTTTATTAATGTATCCACTCTGAAACGGCACTGTTCGCAAAATTCGGCCACCGGTGGATTCAGCTAACGGTGGGTAGGAAGTGCGCCCTCTATAGACGCAATACCCACAAGAAAACCTTACCGCCCCAGCCGTCCTACACCAGACTGAACCTGGCCCTAAATTTGTGCCTGAATTTCGGCTTGCTTGCACGTAAAGCGCTACGGTGTCCCATGATTGACACACAATATTTGAATTGATTTTTTGCTAGTTTAAAATTAATAAAAATAAGAAAAAGATTGTAATGCAACGTTGTAATAACATGATTCTATACACAATCAGCTTGAATACTTGTTGTTTTTTCCAGAAACCTATTATTAGCGTATAATATGAGTTTCTGACCGAAAGTGCACTTCGGTCAATTGTTGAATTTGTCAGGCTGAATGAATGGTTTCATTAATTAAATCGGGAACGCCTACATCCTCTGTAGAATCTTGTACTCTTTCAGATCAGATGATATCCATTTTAATAGGTTTTATTGAAATGCGTAGGGTACACTCACTTTTCCAAAAGAGGAGTATTCCATATTCGTTTTATTTGAAGTAAAATCCTATAATTATATTAATTTTTTCTGGAAAATAAATGTTTTTGGAATAAAACACCAAGTATTCAAGCTGATTGTGTATAGAATCATGTTATCACAACGTTGCATTACAATCTCTCTCTTATTTTTTATTTTTAAACTAGCAAAAAACTCAATTCAAATATTGTGTGTCAATCATGAGACACCGTAGCGCTTTACGTGTTGGCCAGCCGAAATTCAGGCCCAAATTTAGGGCCAGGTTCAGTCTGGTCCTACACCATTCCTGAACTGTCAAAAAATAATAAACATCGCCTGATTTTCGTCAAAGCTTCGTGGAGTGGACGGTGCCCAATATGTCGAGCCAGCAAAGAGTGCAGGCGTACATGGAAAGGCACCGAATAAGTGCCCTATTTGAGGTGAGACTAGGGCCAGAAATTAAACACAACTCTTACTGTAAGTGTAACTGTGTAAGTGAAGTGTAATTTGTGTACATTTTTGTCCAAAATAGGAGAACGGAAGTTGGCGTATAACCCATTTCGTGAAAATGTTTAGCCCTGAAACACACTCAAGTCTTACTTTGTCTTTAGATTTACTTTTACTAGTCTTAATTATTGATTATTATATTCTTTTTTTTAGCACACTTCCTCGTTCAGTAATCTCTCACAAAGGTCCTGGTATATAGTGATACTGATACTCGTGATAGTGCTTGGACTCGGAGTAGGTTCAAAACGTCAGGCCCCTTAAAAAATTGAGCCGGCTCAAATTGAGGTCGTTTTTAATTTTAGTACTTTTGTCTTTTGACTTGATTTTTACTTTAGTCTTTTTCAGGTTTTATGTTCCTGACAAAAAAGTTCAATTGAAGCCGTCACAGTGGCAGTTTCCCAGCTAAACCCTTACTTTGCTTATTTTGTGCAACTGTGCAAGCTATGTCTTTTTTTCCTTTTTTTTCCACTGAATTACTCAACCCGTAATTACTATTTTCCGATTAATCACAGCATTTTTAGCTGGTCCGGTCTTTCCAAAACAGCTTTAGTTTTCCTTTTTTTTAACGTTATTTTGTTGTTTTACCCCAGGATATGATGGCAAGGTTGGCCAAGCATCTGCCCAATGACCCCGTCCCTTTCCTACTGAAACTACTGCAGCGCTTTGACGAGAAAACCCACAAGGTAACCACGGAAATGCTACGTCAAAGTCGACTTGTATTTGAGCGCTGCTTTTGCTCGATGCATATATGCCGGAGGATTTTCCACCGAGAGAGTCCGTTTCGCCAACTTATGACTTTGAGAAAGCCCTGCTAGGATCGAAAAGTCGGGCCCACTAAATTTTGAGCACTTATTGTCACCATTTTTGGTCGGCCGCTTGCAGGTGGACATGTCCGCTTCGATGCCGGCACTACGGAAGACCGCAAGTGTGGACGGGTCAGGCATGAAAGCCGGCAAGGCCATCACCAGCTGGGCACCGTCGTGTGAGTAGGCTGAACGCCCCTCCCCCCCTCCTCCCCTCCCCCACCTATTCCACGCGACAGGCACCGGTTAAAAAAAAAACTAAAAAAAACCGGGAAACAGTGGGACACAGCCTTTCGACGTTGACAAGATTTTAGGCTAATCACTATATGAAAGTCCGGTGAAAAAACCTAGACCCAAATTAAACCACCAATTTGTAATGTATACAGCATGTATTGTCTGGCACAAACACTTGCCAAAAAAAAAAAAAAAAAAAAAATTGTACTGCACTCATTGTCTTGCGATTGGTAGTAAGTGCCGATGTGTTTGACAAAATTAACCACTGATCTTTTTGGATCCTTGCCCGGCTCTTTTCCTTAAAGAAAGGGCCGCAATCCTTGTCTTAAAAACCTTCCAAACTTATCAAAGTTGCGAGTGCCTCTCGCAAGTGGCACAAACGATGTTCGAAGATGAAATTTTGCTTTAGAGCATCAGTTGCAATGGCAACGTCCATACATTGCATGCCTGCCATTCTTGGACCTATTTACAAATTAAGAAGAAAACAAATTCCCCCTTTGATTCGTTTTGATTTTCACGGCATCTTTCTGATTTTGCTTTTTGTTTTGGCGCAAACACGCAGCCGATCCCGGTGAGTATGGATGTGTGAACTTGGATGTCCCGTTGTCAGTGTTTGTCAAGAGATCTTGAATTTTTTCTTTTTTAAAATCCCCGCACCTCCCTTTGTGCATCTACAAACCCCTTGTTTACAGTAATCACCATCCCCTTCCTTTGCTCTTGCAAATCTTACATCTCATCTCGGTGAGATCTCACGGAACAAAATACCTGGCGTATTCCTAGAAATGAATCATCGAGATATAACGTGACGTTCGCGTCGAGGAGAACTTAATTCGATGAGGGTTTGCCCTTGCTCGACGTGATAAACACTGAGTATTCAGTGCTGCTGAAAGAATTGTACGTTCCACCACTTGGGAAGAGGAAACCGGGATGGCCTCGCACGCTGTACTCGCAGTATGTCTAGCACCTCTTGTGGGACATACTGAAGGGATGCTGCTATAACAGACAAAATTGCTTCTCTGGCCCAAGACCGTAGCAGTTGGAGAAAGTTTGTAGTCGCCTGCCCCGAAGCCGATTGATGATGATGATCAATGATGATTCAGTGCTTTGCCCGATGCCTGATAATGAAAAAAAAATCAGGCAGCTTGGGCGGGATTTGAACCCGCGACTCCTGCTTTCTAGTTCAGGCGTCTTAACCACTTGACCGCCGAGCTGGTCGGGGTCGATGGATTTTTCTTTTTTTTCATCGGGCATCGGGGCAAAGCGCTGAACGCTCGGTGCATGCAAACCCTCGTCGAATTTGCAACGTCGAAAAAAAACCCAGAGAAATTTGAATCGGAGTGATCTGAGACTGAGAGTGATACCATCAGTATCGAGGGCCTTTGGAATGGTTCTCAATGTGTGCCCTGGTGCAAAGACTTACCAAAAATCTGCAGTCATCATCCCGCATTCCTTGAACGTAGAAGCCGTCATTCATCTCAGACGCTCTGTCCTTCGGGGGGGGGGGGGGGGGGGGGACCGTCATATGGCAACGAAGGAGAAAGAAATTCAGATCAGATGGATCTGGAAGTTTTTGAAATGACATCGTTTGAAATGTCCCCGATACTTCTATTCTGTAGTCTTGGTCGATACTAAGTACACGCTTGCCATTTATTCAAAGGTGTCTACTGTCTCTGGTATTACTCTGTCTCAGAATCTTCCTATTCTCGTTAAATGTTGTTAAAAAAAAAAAAAAAAAAAAATGAAAATGGCCCAAAAATTTGACTGAAAATTTGAACGTGAAACCAATAAGGTACCATAGCACCAGTATGTTGATCTGAGGTCTTGGGCGTTTTCAGTTTTGGTCACATTTTCCGGGCTATTTTCACAAATTGTACATTCCCAGTCAGTCATCCCTCAGTTCCTTTGTATGTTTGATACTTAAAGAACACAATAGCCTGTTTTTTTAATAATTTTTTGGTGTTTGAGAATCACATGATTGCCGTGTTTCTATGGTAACACACTAACATCTTCCCCACCCGAGTAGATACAGGTAGATAGATGACGTGATCTCATTCACTGCCAAGAGTTCTGCACGCAACCTACTCCCACCTCCCCCTCCCCTTTCCCCCCCCCCCTCATCCGACCCCGAAACTCCCTCATCCTTCTTCGCCGATTTTTTCTCATTCCTCAGTCACAAGTGGAATGTGTCTCTCTCTCTCATTTCTACAGCCAAGTTGAATCCTGTGTGCATATCTTTGTCATCATCCGTCTCTTTAAAAAAAAAAGCAAAAAGTGTCCTAGTGCCCTTGTGGGGGTGGGGGGTTATTTCACACAGCCTTTTTAATCCATTTTAAGACAACTTAGGATGTGTAGATCATTGCTAGGCTGTGCCGTTTCTACACATTGTAAGTTGATGCCATACGATTGATGACAATTTGCAACGACTCTGGTCAAATCGACTTTCACTCTCATTCGCACGATTTTATTTTTTTTACGGATTTAAAAAAAAAAAAAAAACATTTCCGATTACTCAAATGTCCTCTTCCGTGGGTTAATTTCGTCCGACTGTCCGAGAGCATTCAAGTCAAGGCCGGCCTTCGTCTCAGTTTGGAGACAACGACCGGGTTTTTGTAATTTTCAAATGCTTCGGGTCGATTCTGACCTCTAAGATGATATCGTAGTTACTTGTGCTAGGAAAAAGTTTACAAGATGCGCCCCGTGCGTGCTTCAGCTTCGAGCATGGTTCAGGAAAGAGTTCCGGCTACAGATAGTGCTTGCGAAAACTCTTTGTTTTTGTCTCAACTGAACTGACCTGCTGGGCCAGGTGGAAACGGCCTTCAACTGGCCTTAAAAAAATTTCAACTGCCATTTGGCCACGGGGCCACTGCTAAATTCAAATCTAGCAGATAGGATGGCGGCGGCCTTCAACTGGCCCCAGACAATTTCAACTGTCATTTGGCCACAGGGCCACTGCTAGATCCAAACCCTGCATATAGGTTGGCCTTCAACTGGTCCCAGACAATTCCGCCTATCATTATTGGCCACAAGCCCAGCCTCTACTGTACCAAATCCACAACTCTAAGGATTGCGCTAACGCTCTCAACTACCGTCACTACAAACTACCGTCACTTTGGCCAGCAAACCTGAAAAGGTTTATCATGGAGAGAGGGGTCGAGGTTAGGGATAGGGGGGAAAGGAGGGTGGGTTGAGGGTGGCTGCGGACGAGGCCACCGGCGTTTCATGTCTTGCAACCCTGCGTCTTTGTGTCCCAGATACTCCCGCTTTCGGTGAGGACAGGGGCTATGAAAGGCCCTGGGTGAATAACATGAAAAAAGTCCGTTCAATGGAGCAAGAACAAGAAGGTAAGAAACCACCGGGGGGAAAATAAAAAATAAATAAAAAAATAAACCACAACGGTTGAACACTGATCCAGTTCATGGCCGTCTGTCGACCTGCATGTACTCTTAAAGCCCCTACACAACATTGGTCGAGGTCAAAGAAAAGCATCCATACGTTGTCTGATCCAACATATGCATGAAATAGCACTCCTGTGAAAATTTCAGCTCAATCTGCCAACCGTGTCTCGAGAAAATCGTGAAAACCCCTTTCGCGAAAATGCAGCATTCAACGTTGTACTGTTCCGAAAAATAGTTTATGGTAGATCTCGTTGAGAGGTAGGCCTAAATGATTTCTTTTAGGCAGAAATTTTTCAGTGCGAGGTTTCTACTATAACCATCTTCAAACTGTATATGTTTCATGTAAATCTGTGAACATTTCTGTTTTTCGATCTTACCAATGTTGTGTAGGGGCTTTAAACGCCGCATGTCCTTTGTCCCAGTGCCTACAGTAATAACAGTAGTGCATGTTTAAGTAGCACGGGCCTGCGCGTTGGGGCAAAGCTTTGGGTACAGTATCGTAAAGCCACGCTGCGCTGTAGCACTGACGGAGGGCTCCCCCACTCAGAACTCGTAGAAATCGTGGTCCAAATTCTTTCAAAGTCTTTCAATTACCTAGCAGGATCTTTATCGACGTTTCTTTTCCTTTATTTATATTTTTTTTTTTTTTTAAATAAAGACCTGCAAGGATGGAAAGCTTTAGACCCTGGAACTCTCCGACCAGTTCTAGCCGGCAGTCATTTTATTTTTGTTTCAAATTTCTTTTAGAACAGTGCTAAAAGAACTCTGAGCTCATCTCTGTCCAATTTGTAGCTCATTGCCTATTTGTGACCCGGCACAGCGACATGAGGAATATCCCACCAAAACACTTTTCGAGTAAACAACGCCTAAAGTCAAAGTATCTTCTCAATTCGATTAAAAAAAAAAATTTCCGGAAAGTTAATGTATTGGAGGACATTATGTCCAAAGGATTTTTCAGAAATCCGTCTCTAAATGATGAAAAACAAGGATTTCGGGGGAGTGTTTGTGTACTGTTTTCATGAAAATGTAAAGTTCCTGCCTTTTTGAATGGCCGCTTTCGAGGAGTTAGACTGGTGCTGCTGTATTGTGTCTGGTACCAAATGAACGAGTGAAGTCCCCTTGTACTATTTGCAACAAAGTTCACACGGAAATAAAACTGATATCATTTGAAAGCTAATGGTATACTCTTTTAGATCATTAGAAAATCTCAAAATCTCAAAAGTGGGGGTTTATCCTCATTACGCTGTGCCGGGTCACATTTGAGGTCTGGCCTAGCTCTGTCCCCTGTAAATTTACCTTTTCGCCGCCTATTTTGTGGAAAGCTTCCGCCGTGCATCCGTGTCCACATCGTGCAGCTGCTTGCCCCTTCCCAACATTTCAGAGTCCACGAGGCATCTTGCTTTTGTTTGTTTAATTTCTCCGTTGCAAAGATTACACTCCCACGCTATAAGCATGCCGTATATTCGTCCATTGCTTTGCTAGCATTAATTTCAAGCATGATCACGTCGGCTTGAACTCGCTAACACTTGCAGAAAGAGCATTTTGGGAGCTACTGTATTTTAGCAGGCTTCTCCGTGCCATTACCATTAGAGCAAGCTTGATTTTGTCTCGGATTTTTGTTTTGGACATCAGACAAACAAACACCCTGACAAACATATAAATCAAGGAATGAGAGAACAAACAAACAGACAGACACAGACAGGTAGACAAACACCCTAACAAACAAACAAACGGCGTGACAGTTGATCGTTGATTACTTTTGACCGGGACTCTGCCCCCCACCCATCTTCCAGAACAGATGACTAGTTAGGCAGTCCACAGCCCACCCCTGGATGGGTCAGGTGGTAGAGCACCATTACGCTAAAACCAGAAGCATGGGTCCGAATCCCTGTCCGCTCCAATGTAGTTCAGTATATGTGGTCCATACCAGTAACTGCTTGGATTTAGTTGATGAAAAGTGCTGTGTTCACTTTCCGTCATCTTAACTGCTTTTGTTTCCTTCCTCCTCCTCCTCCTCCTCCTCCTCCTCCTCCTCCTCCTCCTCCTCCTCCTCCTCCTCCTCCTCCTCATCTTCCCCCTCCTCCTCCTCCACCTCCTCCTTCCCCTCCTCCTCCTACTCCTACTCCTCCTCCTCCTGATCCCCCTCCTTCTCCCCTCCTCTTCCACCTCCTTCCCCTCCTCATCCTACTCCTATTTTTCCTCCTAGTCATCCTTCTACTCCTCCTCCTCTGCCTCCTCCTCCTCCCCCTCCCTCATTTCCCTCCTTCCCCTCCTCTGCCTCCCCCTCCTCCACCTCTTCCTCCCCTCCTTCCCCTCCTCACCCTCCTCTGCCTCCCCTCCTCCTCCACCTCCACCAGTAATGGTATTTATGTACCCTCATGTTTAGTCTGTCTTCATACATTCGTGGTCGGGGGAGCGTTCTAACTTGTCAGCACTTTCTCATGCACTCACAGTCACACCCAGCCGCATGAGAAATCATGCCCGAGCTGTCCAAACTCAAGTATGTGTGTATACTATAGTATACTCCCTCTCACAGGTTTGCTAATAATTGCCATTACTAATTGTGCTCTTTCTCTCTCTCCTTCCTCTTCCATTTCTCCCCATCCTCTTCTCACCTGCTGCCACCTTGTGTGAAATCCTCTCCATTTCCTCTCACCCTTGTATTCCTCTCACCATCTCTCGCACACCCTCTTCCCAATCTGCGTTGCAGGGGGTTGAGTTTTTTGGTCTAATTTCTGAGTTCTGGTGCCGAAATTAATCACGACTAATTCTAGTTTCTGTGCTCACAGCTCAGCCTAACGCTAAAAAAACTCACAGTCTCATGCCCATGTAATCTTTTTTTTTCTTCAGAAATGGATGCCCTGTATGTTTGTTATCATAATCTTGCAATCGGCCTAAAAAATATAGAGTGCCTGATGTTGCGATCCAACCAGGTCCTGGAAGGTCCCAAAAGGTCCCAAAAGGTCATAGAAGGTCCCAAAAGGTCCTAAAAGGTCCTGGAAGGTCCTGAAGGTCATGGAAGGTCATGGAAGGTCATGGAAGGTTCTGGAAGGTCCAGGAAGGTTCTGAAAGGTCCTGAAAGGCCCTGGAAGGTACAGAAAGGTCCTGAATGGTCCTGAAAGGTCCTGGAAGGTCCCGAAAGGTCCTGGAAGGTCCCGGAAGGTCCAGGAAGGTCCTGGAAGGCCCTAAAGGTCCTGGAAGGTCCTAAAGGTCCTGGAAGGTCCTAAAGGTCTTGGAAGGTCATGTAAGGTCCTGGAAGGTCCTGGAAGTTCCTTTAGGTCCTTGGGAAGGTCCTTGAAGGTCCTGGAAGGTTCTGGAAGGCCCTAGAGGTCCTGGAAGGTCCTGGAAGGTCCTAAAGGTCCTGGAAGGCCCTAAAGGTCTTGGAAGGTCATGTAAGGTCCTGGAAGGCCCTAGAGGTCCTGTAAGGTCCTGGAAGGTCCTAAAGCTCCTTCTAAGATAGAAACATCAGGCCCTCGCTGCATTGTCAAGACTCCCTTATTTGCATTTGCCCCTCATTTAAATCAGTAAGTAATTTCCAGTGCTCTTCCTAGAAATGTCGAGGGCCCGACCTGTCCATCCTAGCAGGATGAATGACAGCGGAAAGTTTATGTATTCCCGTCTCCGTCCTTAAAGACCCATAAGAATCTGAACTCCCTCATGAAGTCCCCCCTCTCTTCCAGGGCTCAGAATATACCCCGATCTCCCCAGCCTTACACCCTCCCCCTTTTCCCCCTTTGTCCCCCCCCACCCATTTCCTGTGTGTTTTTGTATATTTTTTTTGGGTTCAACTCGTTCTACCTCCCCCCCCTCCCATCCGTTATGAATTGACGATGCCGTGCAGTCCGCAAATCGAAGAAGTTAGATTCCAGCGGCAAGAAGGTGACGCCAACGTCCGATACGGACATGGAACAGTTGTTTGGCAAGGAGCAACTCAGGAAGGGAAAGTCGGTCTCCTTCAAGTCAGGTGATTCAGTCAGTCGGTAACATTTTGCCAAACCCCCCCCCCCCAAAAAAAAAAAATATTAAAAAAATAAATAAATAAAAAATAAAAAATAAAAAATAAAATTAATAAAAAAATAAAAAATTTGAGTACTTGACGTTTCAATCCTACTTGGGATGTTTGGAGTGAAGTATTAATGGTTAATGGTTGTTAAACTAAGGAGGGCCTGATGTTTCGATCCTAGCAGGACCTTTCTCAAAGCAAGAGAGAAAGGTCCTGCTAGGATCAAAACGTCAGGCCCTCCTAATTTTTGATATATTCATTTTTTTGCATATATTACTCGTGTTAAACGTGTTCAAATGAGTATACTTTCTGAATGAAAAGAACGAACTTTGACCTGACCTCTGACCTCAGGGGCCAAGCAGTGGGCAACCTCGGAGGACGAGGACTCGCCTCAGGCCCAGAGGCGCGGCGGCACCATCCTGGCAGAGGAGCGGGAGGCGAAGCTCCTCCGCGAGGAGATGTCGGCCTCCAATCTGCAGAGGAAGTACAGCAGAGCCGATCGCTCCCCGAAATCCGTGCCGTCCGGCTCCGAGTTGTGAGTCCCGGCCGGCAGACTAGAAGGTCGAATCCCTGTCGAGTCTTGAGTTCAGAATTCCCGAGTCATCCAGGTCGAGTTCTGAGTCTGAGTCACAAGACTCGAGTCTCAAGTCCGACTCACGAGTCACCGTTGGATTTTATTACTCTTTGATACACAATTCCAACTGTTTAAAATTTTTACAAATTTTTACTAAAATTGGACTGGATTGGGACTTGAACCTCTAGTGTATAACGTAGGAGTGTTCTTATCACCCGAGCTAGATACCTTAGATACCCCTTAGACAGTGGCCTTCCCTAATAGTCAACTAGTCTTTGCCAGGGTGGGGGCGCCAGTCAAAAGCATTCAACTGAGTTGGTCATGGACCAAATTGGTCACGGACCGAGTTGATCACGGACTGAGTTTGTCATGGACCGTTTTTTTATTTTTTTTTTTATTTTTTTATGTAGGATCGCCCAAAACAAAGGCTGAAAAGCCACTCAAGGTTTAAGGGCTCGTGAAAGTAGAGGATAGAGAAAGACACAGGAAGGCCGGAGATAGGAATTGACATTCCTTTTGTTGGTCACGGAGTGAGTTGACAAGGACCGAGTTGATCACGGACCGTTTTTTTTTATTGATTTTTTTTTTTTATGTAGGATCGGCCAAAATAAAGGCTTAAAAGCCACTCAAGGTTTAGGAGATTGGAGATAGGAATTGACATTCCTTTTGTTGGTCATGGACAGAGTTGGTCACGGACAGAGGTGACTGGCACCCATGTACTGAGCGTGTGTGGCATGGCCACTTAGTTGTTAGTTGTTTTTAATAGCCTTACAATATGCACGATTGCTTTTTTCAGGCTTCACGTGCAGTGTTGATTGTGTGTGGAGGAGTGGTGGGAAGGGGAGGGGGGGGGCGTTGGAAATCCATCGTTGATTCACAGACTGAGATCGGAAGGCTTCGTCGTCTTTTTTTACTTTTCCCGGCAGGCGGGAACTCCGCCAGAAGCCGGGCGAGAGGGCCAAGAAGCACAAGCGGCAGTTGGCCGAGATGGCGGCTGCCCAGCAGAGGGTGGAGACGCTGGGCTTTCTGGACAGCGGAGAGGCGGCCACCGATCCCGACCAGGGCGGCTACGAAGAGGCCACCGATCTGCTGGGTGAGGCCTAGCGAGGATCAGCGGTGGTGGGGGGGGGGACAATCTTGACTGATTTTGATTGAAGACCGACTGAATAAACTTTTGGTTGCATGCACCTGAGGGATGCATTGGCGCTGTTTTTAAATGTTTTCTTAATTTTGAGCTCCGCAAGTTTCTCAAGTTTTGCGAACCGTCAGCTGGTTACGTAAATGTAACTCTAGGTTTTCCTCGATCTCTTCCCC
Organism: Luidia sarsii; assembly: GCA_949987565.1. NCBI lineage: Eukaryota > Metazoa > Echinodermata > Asteroidea > Paxillosida > Luidiidae > Luidia > Luidia sarsii. The sequence continues at coordinate 7,819,429 of OX465121.1, forward strand.
ACCCAGAGGACGCCAGTGACTTGGCTTTCGAGGGAGTCACCAACGCCAAGTCGTCGGGACAAAAAGTCAGCAAGGTAAAGCAGACAGCTTCTTAAATTCTAATCAACCCCCCCCCAAAAAAAAAAAAAAAAAAAAACAAGAAGAAGAAGTCATAGCACATCTTCACTGAACATCTGAGAAAGGCTGATATGCATAGGTTGCGAATTAGGCCCGAATTCCCGACGATTCCTGAAGAGTTTGTGGAGGCAATTGCCTGCATTTTGCAGTCGTTTCTCGCGGACCCCCCCCCCCATCTTCCTCGTTTGTCGCAGACTAAAGGAGAACCGTTTGTCCCAATCTGTACGACTGTTTAAAGTTGCTTCACGACCTTTTGCGTTTTTGTTTTTTTGTCTGCTTTCAACGCTACGCCGGCTTTGTTGCAAAAGCAAAATGTCTCGTCGCGTTTCCTTGGAGCTCTCATGGTGGGTTTGCGTGTTGTTGTTGTTGTTCTTCTTCTTCTTCTTCTTCTTCTTCCTCTCGGAGGAATCTCTTGATGGGTTTCGTTGTTCGTCTTACATAAATTTACGCATTTGTTTATCATCAGTATTCCCTGACCAGTTTGGTTGCATGTCGTTTGTCCAGTTTGGCAGATTTTTGGTGTTGCTGTCGTTAAAAAAACAACATCAATGTGGGTTCAATTGGAAAAAAATAATTGGCAAAGAAAACTTGGACTGGACCGGGACTTGAACCCGAGACCTCTGGATTAACGCACTAGTGGGTCTTGCCGTCTGAGCTATCCAGCCCTTAGATGGCGGCCTCTCTAAATAGTCAACTAGTCTTTTCCGGGGTGGGGGCACCGGCCAGAAGCAATTCAACCATTAACCGCCCCGTATATCTCCAGGGATTACAGCCCACCGCTTTCATTCAGATGCAAACAACCAATTGTTGTAAACAATTTGGGTCGTTTAAACAAATGATGGAAAGGAATTTTAATTTTTTTTTTTTTTTTTTTTTTTTTTTCATTTTGTGAAAATAGCTCAGAAAATTTTGACCAGGCCTGGGACTGGCTTGGACTGGCCTGGGACCAGTGCTTTTAACTTAGCTGGCCCCAAATAGCCGACTTATCTTTGCCGGGGTGGGGCACCAGTGGTTTAAGGCACCAGCGCTCTTAGCAAGCCCTACTTTAACACTCCTTATATTGCCGTATATTTGTTGGCACGCTTCATCTGCATGAAGGGAAGTGCGGTTACTGTAGATGGTTGGAAATTGTCTGTAGATTTTCATTTTTGGGGTCCATTTCTCTCCCTTCCTGTTCCCAACCCCCCTTTTTCACCGAGGCATGTATCCCTACCCGCCTCCCGTTTTGTGGCTGTGTATTTGTACAAAATCATTGAAATCATCGGGATTTGTGTAATTGTGTCAGACACTGCATGAATCCTCCTCTGCAAGTTGTGAGTTGATTGGGCCCGGAAGTACAGTGATCTAGAGCCGGGCCTTGCACCAAATCACCAAATTTGGTGATCACACTGGTAATATCATGCATAACGGTGCCCTGTCTTCTCCATTATGCTACCTATAGACGGCCAACAGCAGGCACTAGGCCGTGATGTCATTGGAAGCTGCCATCTTGAATTCTGTTTTAGTTTGCCCTGGGCACAGCTGCATAGAGTTGCTTAAGCGTGAACAAAATCTACTAGACATTCCTTCCCTAGTTATAAACGAGATTTGCCAACCCAATTTTACTCGATGCTTGCTGTAGTTGACTTGTATACCAATAATAATAATAATAACATTTATAAGGCGCTTAATACAGCTGTTTCTAAGCGCACCAATGTCTCTCAACAAAATACAAATCAGAACATGGGTAAATAAATAACACAATACAACAAATAAGGTCAAACATACTAGGAATAAGATGGTGTGCACCTCCCTCGACCGGCACACAACTTATCCTGCGAGGAATTTAACTATGAATTAAAAAAAGGTGTGTTATCAGAAAGATCTTAAACTGGTCAAGGGAGTGGGTGTTATGAATATGCACTGGTAGTTTGTTCCAAAGGCTAGGGGCAATTACTGAAAAAGCTCGCTCGCCGTATCTAGCACACATGCGAGGTCCACGGGTTAATTGGAAGGTTGGTCATATTGGTTGCTCAGCATGTAATCCAAGTGGAACTTAACGACCTGATTCTATTGAGGAAGGTTTAATCACGTTTGAATAATTTTTTTGGTGTTTAGGCAGCTCTACGACATCTGCCCCCTGATTTGAAGTAATGGCGGTCTTAATCCTCGCTTCCCCCGTGCTTTTTTTTTTTTGTCCTTTCAGTCGATGAGACGAAGACGACCCCCTGCCCCGGAACCTGAGGTCAAAGTTGCAATTTGCAGCAAATGTGCCAGGTAGGCCCCCCCTCCCCCAGACTTCAGAGCCATTTTTCTCGTAGGACGGTGGCCTTCCTGAGCCTCTCGTACTTCTATGGAAGGCGTTCCTCGGCTCTTGCCGACTTGGTCCCCCACCCCCCAGTCAGGACATTTCAGTGAGCAACCAGGCTGTTTGCCTCCTCTCACACCCACGCACTCTATCTGTCCCAAGGTGTAGAACAAAGAGGAATCGGAACAGCTTCTTCCCTCGTTCTGCCTCCATCTGGAATTCCCTTCCTGGTTCTTGCTTTCCCCCTGCCTACGATCTTGCCCTTTTTAAAAGGAATGTTAATTCCTATCTCCGGCCTTCCTGAGTCCCTCTCTATCCTCTACTTTCTCTAGCCCTTAAACCTTGAGTGGCTTTTCAGCCTTGTTTTGGGGCGATCTTGCATAAAAATTGAATTAAAAAAATATGGCCTTCAAAGCCATTGGTTTTAAAGGATAATTGCTTCACACCATTCTCTCCATTCAAGTTTTGATCGTTGTTGTCGTTTTTTGTTTTTTTAAATTCTCTTGGGTTCTGGGAGCAGGCTTGTTGGGAGTGACGACCGCAGCACCAATGGAGGAGACGGCTACGGGAAGTACGTGACCCTGGACAGCTCCAGCGAAGTCACGGCCGGGGAGTACGGAGGCACCTTCACAGCCCCCATCACCAGCGATGATGACTTTGAGAGTGCCTCGCAAGTCGTTGGACCGGTCAGTGGGGTCTCTCTCTCTCTCCCTCTTCCTCTCCCTCTCTCTCTTTCTCCCTCTCCCTCTCCCTCTCTCTCTTTCTCCCTCCCTCTCTCTCTCTCTCTCCCTCACTCTCTCTCTCTCATTTTCTCTCTCCCTCCCTATCTCTCTCCCTCTATATCTTTTCCCATCTCTCCCTTTCTCCGTCTCTCTTCCCCCCCTCTCTCTTTCTCCCTCTTCCTCTCTCTCTATCTCTCTCCTCTCCCTCTCCCTCTCCCCCTCTCTGTTTCTCTCTCTCACTCCCCTCTCTTTCTCACCTTCTCTCCCTCCCTCCTTCCCTCTCTCTCTCTTTCTCCCTCTTTCTCCCTTCACTCTCCCTCCCCATTTCTCTCTCTCACTCCCCTCTCCCTCTCTCCCTCCCTCCTTCCCTCTCTCTATTTCTCCCTCTTTCTCCCCCCACTCTACCTCCCCATTTCTCTCTCTCTCCCTCCCTCCTTCCCCTCTCTCTCTCTCCCTCTCTCCCTCACTCTCCCTCACGAATTTGAACAACAGTTTTTTTTTCTGTTTTGTCTGATTTCAGCGTCATCCCGTGTGGGTAGATTCCGATGGTGAGTCAAGACTTGTTCCCTCTGTATAATCGTAACATGATGTTTGCGTCGAGGAGAATGTAATTCAACGAGGGTTTGCCCTGCTCGACGCGATAAGCACTGAATGCCCAGCGTTTTGCCCGATGCCTGATAAAAACAATTTCAGGCAGCTGAGGCGGGAATCGAACCCGCGACTCCCGCTTTCATTGAATCATGTTCTTTGATTTTCGTCTCATTTTCCCTTGTTTCCTTTCGTCCGGATAGAGGGAGCAAGCCCGGCCCGTCCAAGCAGCACCACGCTACGCACTTCAATGATCCACGAGTGAGTGCCGAAATTGATCCCGTGTTCTCTAGATTATGTAGAGTAGTATAAACAGGCATGAAACCTTTCCGCGGATCAGCGGATTTCCGTGTTTTTTTTAATTGGGCCGTAAAAAAAAATTCGTAAAAAATAATAATAATAATAATAATAATAATAAAAAAAATAGTAATAATGATAAAAAAAAAAAATGCATCTGGATATTTCTTGTCCCCAAACTATTATTTAAAACACATGCTGAAACCAGGTTAAAAACTTTGATGTTTACTTTTCATTTTGTGTAAAAAAAAAAAAAAAAAATCAATGTTCTAGGTGAATGCCTTGAAAAAGGTTAAAATCTGTCACTCAGCTTAAAGTCATAAGTTGTCACAAACTGCTCAGAATGCACCACAGAGCATCTAGAATCCAAAATTTTCCCGGGCCCTCAAGCGGGCCACAAACCACACGCCGTAAGGGCTTCGTGCTTCGCGATCGCAGTTTCATTCGGACATTTCCTCTTGTTTTTGTACAATTCAAGAGTTGCATGCCTGTAGTAAAGTGGAAGGTTTGCAGTGACACCAATCACACCGTGCAAAACTTCTCTTTCGAGAAGGAGTGTGGCTCTGAAAAGAGCCGGTAACTCAACGTTTCGGGGAGTGTGTACTCTCTGCCCGCCGTCAGGAGACTGCTGGATTCTGAAAGTCATCGATGTATACATGTACATGCCCGATGAAAGCGCTGGGGCGTGGAGAGCCTCCTGTTACCGGCTCCTTTTCAGAGCCGCGCTCCTCCTCGGAAGAGAAGTGCTACAGCGTTGGGGGCCCTACTTTTTTTTTTAAATGCCGCGATGGTCTGTCTTGGTTTTGCAGTAGCAGCGCGGAGCTGTTTGCCAGCGGAGCCAGGCGCGACAGCGGTGACAACAACGCGACCTACCGGGCCGGTTCCACCTTGGTGGGACAAGCTTGGGAGTCCAGGACCTACAGGTCGCAGACCGAGGTATGTGGCACCATCAGCGATCCTGACTTAAAGGCCCTAGATACCGGTACAACATTCGGTCAAAAGTCAAAAGATTGCCACAGTTTGTGTGTTTAACCATTATTTTAAAAAAATCCTTAAATCCATTGAAAAGAAATCCTGAGAAGCTTTTAGCTCAAATTGAAATCTGAGAAAGTAGAAAAAGGCAAAAAACTGTCACGGTTTTCGCACAGTTCTGTAAAAAGTTCCACTAAATTTAGTTCCACTAAATTTTGAGATTTTCATTTTGGTAATTTTAGTCAGTAAGCAGTTTGCAACATTTTTGTATATCACTTTAAGTTCTGTAGTTGAAGAAATATTACTCGCGAGTACTAAACTATTTGTCGATGTTTGAGTGAAGATTTCTCGGGAAGTACAGCATCCCAGACCGTAAGATTTCAACATGAGGATTCTATCGTGACCACCTACAAACTGTGTAAATCAGAAGGAAATCTGTGGACATCTAATTTTCCGATCTTCCCAATGTTGTATTGGGCCTTTAATTTAGGGTCTCTGCAATCAATACTTTGTTTGGCCATTTAAAAGAAATTGTCTGAAACTTCCCAGCCAGGTTTTAATTTCTTTGTTTCACTCATTGTTGTTTTGTAATTTCAATTTTGGTAATACTAATAAGCTAGTGTTAAGTAGTTTGCAGTGTTATTGTGTTACTTTGAATGACCGATCCTTTCCAAAAAAATGGAGAAAACATCGTCTCACTCTTTTCCTTCACATTTTGATATTAATGTTTGTTACAGGTCTCCTCTCGCGAAGTAATTCATTCGGATTCTCTCCGAGATCAAGGACGTTCATGGCAAAGACCATCTTCGGACGATGATTCCGGATTTTGAAAAGAAATAAAAAAATCTTAGTAAATTTAATTTAATTTAATTAATGTTAAAAATTAATTAAGTTAATTGAATTAAGTTGATTATAATTAATTAAGTTGATTAAAATTAATTAAGTTAATTTAATTAAAATTAATTAAGTTGATTAAAATAAATTAAGTTAATTTAATTTAAATTAATTAAGTTAATTTAATTAAAATTATTTTTAAAAAATTCACAGAAAACTTTGACTGGACCAGGACTTGAACCCGAGATCTCGGGTTCTAGTCCCAGTCCAGGCAAAGTTTTCATTGCAATTTTGTTTTTATTGTTTAAATTCTATTAAAATCCTTACTTTTTATCCAAAATTAGGAGGGCCTGACATTTCGACCCTAGCATGCCCTTTCTTTGTGAGAGATATTTTTGATATTCACTTTTTGGTTGTTTTAGTCAGTGTTGCAGTTTGCAACATTTTAGCAGATTACTTTAGTCATTTTCTCACCTTTTTTTACTGATCTACTTACAGTCTAGTGTTTAAACATTTTTAAAAAGGCAAAGAAAACTTTGATTGGACTGGTACTTGAACCCGAGACCTCTGGATTAACGTACCAGCGTCCTTAGATGGTGGCCTTCCCTAATAGTCAACTTGGGGATCACAGGTATTTTTGTGGACTTTTTAGTGAAATGATGCAAAACTGTATTTGGTCTTGCCGGAGAATGTATGTACTTTGGCAGTGCAATTTAACTTTTGTTTTTATTTTGCTATTGTACAAAATGAGAGAAATCTAAATGTTTTAGGGACCAAGTCATTAAATTTTTCATACACGAAAAGAAAATATGACTGAAAAATAGCAACAAAGTTTATGAAACGTATTTTTGTCCCGTAGGCAACTGTATCAAAAGTGCAGCGTTATTAAAGTCAATGTAATGTAATGGCATGAAGTCTTGCAGAGGTGGTGAATCTAATAGGCTTTTTATGTAGGGTCCTGCTGTTAATTGTTTCAAAGTTGTAGTCTACCTTCAAAATACCTGCTCTAAGAATTATATTTACTTTGAAAATGTATCCTTTGTAAAGATTTGTCCATTAAAGGTTGTCAGCAGAGTTGATTTAGTGCAGTGTGGACATTATTTACGATGCTGAATATTTGCAATGGTTACATTAATTGTAGATAAAGTTCTAAAATTGACGCACAATATTATGGTTGCAGTAAATCAATTCAAGATGGCTCCGACGAGCTGATTATCAAGTGTGGATAATTATACATTACACAACTTTTTTTAATAATGGGTCTTTCCAAGCTAATTAACTAATATAACCCTTGGAGTTCATTTTTCAATTTCGTGTGTAATTTGGAATAATTATATCTGGATAAATATGGCCCTATTTGGCTGTAGAAGTGAAGGGGTCCATCCCAAAATGTGACCCGGCACAGCGACATGAGGAATGTCCCACCAAAACACTTTTCGAGTAAACAACGCCTGAAGTCAAAGTATCTTCTCAATTCGATTAAAAATTATTGTTTTATTTTATTTTTTATTTTCGGATTTGATATCATTTGAAAGCTTATGGTACACTCTTTCACATGATTAGAAAATCTCATAAGTGGGGGTTATTCCTCATTATGATGTGCCGCAGAAATTGCAGAAATTCAGTTTGCTAGTTGTACGGCTGCATTTTGGGGGTGTTTCTTTTTCTGGGGGTAATTAGCAAAAACATCTAATCGCTACGGGCACAAACATTGAAAAGAATCTGAGAGGTGAACGTCCAAACTGCATTTTTTTAGTAAAGCTACAAGAACTGAGAAACTTTTGGGTGTGGAATAATTGGCTTTGAAAGTGAGTGTTTTTGTACTTGTAGGAACTCGATTTAGTGTTCTGCACCCAGCAAAGAAGTACAAGAGCGCCCTCTTTCGGTCACTGGTGAAAGGGCGCAGAAATGTAGACTGATTCCCGACTCGCGAGCGTGCGTATTCCTACGCGAAATGCGTCGAAACCAGCCTACAGCTCGACGAAGCACGCCCTCTATGGCAACAAAACGACGCGTCCAATAATTTCGCGGGCGCAGATTTTCGAATCGGGGACCGAGACTGATCAGCAAGAGAATCCCCCGATACAAGTCCAAGTTTTCACCTCAAATGCAGCCCCGATCGCTCCCAGGCCCCTCCCCGACGACTCACCAGTGATCGGAGCCATGGCACGGACGAACCAGGCCCCACGGGTGACGTCGGCGGGGGCGGAGAAGAGGCGGAAAGGGCAGACGCCGAAGCGGAGGAAGGCCCCAGGCTCGGCCGCGTTGCCGGGCAAGCAGAGACCGAGGCCGCCGTCGCCCCGACCGATCGTGTCGCCGGTCAGCCTGCCGTCCAGCGGCCCGATGAGTCGGCAGGCAACGCCTGGCCTGACCAAGGCCGGTGAGTGCTTCGTGTCGGTCTTTTATTTTATGAGAGCTTTGGGACAATGATTATGTGATGATTATACACTTGCTTGACACCTGGAGATCGGGGATCACATTCACAATCACATTCACACTGACTCAGACTAGTATAGTCCGAGTAACTTGGACCCTTACAATACATTATTTACATTTTACAATCGCCCTTTTTTTATAGAAATTATTTGGAGGGGGTCTTTTCTAAAAAAAAAAAAAAGGGCGATTGTAACTTGTACTACTAGTACTAGTGAGTATTGCAGGCCTAGTCCGAGTAACTTGGACCCTTACAATCGCCCTTTTAAAAAAAAATTGAGATTTTGGGCGCCTGAAATCTCAAATTTTTAAAAAAGGGCGATTGTAAGGGTCCAAGTTACTCGGACTAGTGCAGGCCTAGTAGTATTATTTCTATTTTATATTTATATAAATAAATACTTTAGGCAGTGTATATTTTGCTGTCATCGTTCTTCTTCTGCAAACTCTATTTTGACGTTCCCTTACTCTGATTGGCCAATTTTCATTACGTCATGCCGGCCTTCTTGCTCTTAGAAAGTAATGAAAATTGGCCAATCAGGATAAGGGAATGGAAACTTCCTTCATTATTATTATTATTTTATGAGTATTACTAATGATTATTAAATCACAATGTCATATTTTTCGATTGTTTCGTTTCTAGGCCATCAGAAGAAAAAGCGCAGATTCAGGCCGGGCACCCGAGCACTGCTGGAGATTCGCAAATACCAGAAGTCCACCAACCTTCTGATAGCCAAACTTCCATTTGCCAGAGTCGTAAGTAGACTTTACAGCAATTTATTTCTTTATTATTTTTATTTTTTTTATAACCCTATTACCCTAACGCTTTGCACCTCCTGCACAGGACACTCACACTGTATACCACAATTTACCACAGTGCCCTCAGGGGTGCAGGCTCACATACCACAGGATACCACAAAAACCATGCTGTGGTATGTCGTGGTATATATGGCCCTTATCCTTCCACAGGAAAAACCATGTGTGGTTAATTGTGGTTTCAATGCCTGGTTAAGGTACCAGTGCTCTTCCATTTTTCATCTGAGCTATCCAGCCCAGTTAGATGGTGGCCTTCCCAAAATAATAGTCAACTAGTCTTTCCCGGGGTGGGAGCGCCAGTCAGAAGGAATTCAACCATCTTTGGCAAATTTTAGATTTGTTCAACTTCAAATGTTCCTTGTCAGTTTTTTTCCCCTTTGTTTGTTTGACTTTAATTGAAAAAGCTGCATCCACTTTGTGTGATCCCCGAGCTGCTGTAGCCAGGTTTACAACAATTGGTTGTTTGCATCTGAATGAAAGTGGGGGGGGGGATGATCCCTGGAGATATACGGCAGTTAATGGTTGAATTGCTTCTGACTGGCGCCCCCACCCCGGCAAAGACTAGTTGACTATCAAGGAAGGCCGCCATCTAAGGGCTGGATAGCTCAGATGGAAGACCACGTGTACTTTAATCCCGAGGTCTCGGGTTCAAGTCCTGGTCCAGTCAAAGTTTTCTTTCCATTTTTTCAATTGTTCAAAATTGTCCCACATCGGCCACCTTATCGACCGTTTATCGATACTGCATCGCCAATACTAGTGTGAACTACTGTCGTGTATGTACTGTTTAGAATTTTTGGCTACATGGCAGTTGTGTGTATACTCACTTCTTTGCATAACTAACGTAGTATTTCCAAATGAATGTGTACTTCCTTACAGGTGCGAGAAGTGGCCAGCATATTTTCCCATCACAACCTAATGTGGCAGGCTGCCGCCATTATGGCCCTGCAAGAGGTGAGTCGGACTTCATTGGCTACGGCTGCCAGTACCACACGTATCTATTGGGTATGCGCATAGCCGCTAGCTAGCGGCATCCATAGACTCGTGTGTAAACTGAAGCCATGGGCAAACGCACGTTCTGTGGAGATTGCCTGTAGCGGCTAACTGGTCTCTTCCATAGACTAATGCATCAGGCATGCAACTTTTCCGCAGATTTCCACGTTTTGTAAAATTCGGCTGTAAAAAAAAAAAATCTGTAAAAAAGAAAAGAAAAAAAAAGGATATTTCTTCTCCCCTAACTATTGTTTAAAACACATTCTGAGATCAGGTTAAAAACCTGAATCACAGTCTTCTGTGATTTCCAGGAAATTATGACTTTGTCGATCACTGACATCCCTGTTGTTTATGTTTTTTTTTTTTTGTCAGGCTTCGGAAGCCTTCTTGGTCCACTTGCTGGAGGATGCCAACCTGTGCGCCATTCACGCCAGGCGCGTCACCGTCATGCCCAAGGACATCCAGCTGGCGCGACGGATACGGGGACGTCAGGACGGACTCGGCTGAGCCGTGCAGCGCCCTCTGTTGGTGACCGTTGTCCATGGGTAGTTAGTCCGCCGTCTGTCCGTCCGTTTAAAAAAAATAAAAACCTGCGAAGATTCCGAGTGCGCTCAATCCAAACTTGGGCCGTGCACCGCCGTCAAGTGGAATTCAACGAAGAGTCTGTTTTGGATCCCGAGGGCCGTCTGTCAACGGCTGATCGAAAGGTCATTCTGGGATCAATTTGGACGACCCCCTCACGTTTTCGGAGAGTTGCATGGGAGTAGGCCCTTTCGCCGTTAAGCAGAGCGCGAGCATATTCGCAGCACAAGTTTTCCAGACTGCGAACTGTTGTCAAATTAAATTCGGCAGAGACGTCGCAGTCCCCAAGTACCTTTCTGGAAGACGGGTCACACGAAGTTCCGGCAAGGGTGGACACGAAAGGCCCCTGTAACTTGTCGGCAATGCGCGACGAGGGTTTCCCGTTTGTCAGCCTGACCGACGAAGTAGATTTCACTTCAAGATTAGCACCGACAGGATGACCGGTGGGGGAAAGAGTGCAAGAACATTTGTAGCAACGACGTAGCATTGACTACCCCATTGCATTCCATGTAGCGATTGTTGCGATAAAAAAGCTTTTATACGCACTCTGCCCCACTGGTCAGCCTTCAAGTGCTAACCATGAACTGTTATTACACACCCTCTTCCAAGAGACACTCTCTTCAAATCTCAAAACCCAACGACGGAATTCTGAATGGGACGACATCACCTCCAACTGTATTTGGCGTCATGATTTTTTTTTATGTACATAGTTATTTTTTCTACTACTATCAGGAATTCTGTACAGTTTCCCGCAAGCCTGAAGTTCCACATTATATGCAGAGGGAAAAAAGCCCCATTTCTAGACGGACAGTACATTCATTGTAAAATAAGAAATAGAAACGATGATCAAATCCTGGTTGTTTCAATCACGTATTCTTTTTAAGGTTTATTTTCTTGATGTTGAATTTGCATACTGTGTAGCTGTACATTAATTGTAAAGTAAAACCGACAAAGTGAAAAATGTTAAACGAACAACGGACAAACTGACTGGGAACTTTTGAACAAATTGAACAAACTGGTAAAGAAAACAGTGTCTGGACCTGTCAGAAGCAATTTAACTACCATATATCTCCAGGAATCACACCCCTGCTTAAAAAACAAAAAAAACAAAACAGGTATAATATCATTTCCCAAGCAAGCATGTCAACACATGAAAATATTTTTTTGCCATTTTCAATTAAATATTTGTACCAGCTGTGATTTTCATGTTTTTTTTTTTCAAACACATGAAGGAAGAAAAAATGACTAGGAAGTTTTGAACAATTTTGAAAAAATAGCACGGAAAACTTTGGCTGGACTTGGACATGAAACTATGTATATCCAAAACATCTGGTTTTCTGCAAAACCAGAGGTCTCGGGTTCAACTTACCCGCCCGGTCAACAAACGTTTGGGTTCATTTTTGTCTGTTTGTTTGTGGGTTTTTTTTTTTTTCAAGCCAAAAATTGACTGGAATATGACCTGACCCTCAACCATGTTCACAGGCGGACTTAAGCGGGTTTCCAAGATTTTTATTCTAGCAATTCTGATGAATTTTGGAGCCATCGGGTTTCAAAATTGTAAGATTTTTTCGGGGGCCAGAATGTAAATTTCAATGCTACAGAGTACAGACTTAAGTACAGAGATTTTACCACTGCTACTTTCTCTACTTGTTACTACTTTTTATCTCTATAAGTTTGTTCTCTCTCTCTTTTTTTTAACAAAGCATTGGAATTTGAAAATAAACTTTGAATTTGAGAATAGATGACTTTTGTACTGACTGCTGAGTAATAGCTTATGTCACATTCACGATATTTACTGTGATTTTTACAATTTTGTAATTCTACCCTACAGTTGTTGCAAGTTGTCTACCCTGCAATGGGAGTCTAACCAGAGTCTAGTGATTTCGACGTCAATCTAGTGACGGGTGTGACTGCACTTGACTGGCTGTCAAGTGATGTTTTTTCTTGCACCATGAACAAAAAGGACATTCAGTCATTCAGATATTGTAAAAAAATAGTTCAGGTCCAGTAAGATCTGGGGTGGATGTCACAAAGCCTTACGATGCATCGTAACTCGACTTAAGATGATGGATAACCCATTGTAAGCTGTGAAAGGCCGTATGATTTTTGTGCAGTTCTCATCAATTTGCGATTGATTGATTGTAAGTTACGGTGGGTTTGGTGAAATCATCTCTCCTTATTCCTCCATGGTGAAATCGACTGTAGACTGCAGTTTTGCATTTTCTCCGTGAATTTTGAGCCCTGCGTACATGCGCGGTCAAACAGGTCCAAATTTCAAAGAGCCGCTTAAGCGTGAAAATCTGCTAAGCAGGAAAAGTCTTCCTGGTGTAAGCAAGGATTACAAGCTGCCTGCAATGTGTTGCCCATTGCTTTTGACTTGTATTCCACTCTTCTTTACTTAGCGTGAAACAAAAGTGAAGTTTAGGTTGGCAAGGGGATCCTGTGGCTCATGAGTTTTTGCGCCACATTTTGACGCTTAAGCGGCTCTATGAAATTGGCTCCAGGTCACTTAAATTCAACGCGTACCGTTACGTCGTGTGCGTGGATCTCAGCGCGATCGCGGTCGGCCATCCAAACCCCCCTCTCTAGGCCGAGGTCTCGGCGCCCAGGACGCGCACGGTGCAGAGGATGCCCCAGTGGTCGCTGGGGAACATGCCGCAGGACGGCAGGCGCTCCGTGCCCAGGAGGCGGAACGTCTCGGGGACGACCCTGGGCGCCGGCGCGGCGTGCTTCAGGTACAGGCGGTCGAAGCGCAGACGAGGCCGGTTGCCGCCGGGCATGATCAGGTTGTCGTTTTTCACCAGGTCCCAGGTGTACCGGCCCTCAGGCGGGGAACCCAGCAGGTCCCACAGATCGTGGACGTATGCCGGCAGCCCCACCTTAGCCACCTTTTCAGACGAAGAAGAGCAACGAAAAAGCGCAGAGACAAGTTTAAGAAAAAGGCAATGGAGAAACTGCTTGTATTTTTTTTTTTGGGGGGGGGGGGTTGGCAAGATATTTTCCTTTTAGATGACAGTTGAAGGCTGGGTAGTGTGGCTCCTGCTAGAAAGCAGGATTCGAACCCATGACTCCCTGTTTAAAAGTGGGATTCGAACCCAGGACTCCCTGTTCAAAAGTGGGATTTGAACCCCGGACTCCCTGTTCAAAAGTGGGATTTGAACCCAGGACTCCCTGTTCAAAAGTGGGATTTGAACCCAGGACTCCCTGTTCAAAAGTGGGATTCGAACCCAGGACTCCCTGTTCAAAAGTGGGATTCAAACCCCGGACTCCCTGTTAAAAAGTGGGATTCGAACCCAGGACTCCCTGTTCAAAAGTGGGATTTGAACCCCGGACTCCCTGTTCAAAAGTGGGATTTGAACCCAGGACTCCCTGTTCAAAAGTGGGATTTGAACCCAGGACTCCCTGTTCAAAAGTGGGATTCGAACCCCGGACTCCCTGTTAAAAAGTGGGATTCGAACCCAGGACTCCCTGTTCAAAAGTGGGATTCGAACCCAGGACTCCCTGTTTGAAAGTGGGATTCGAACCCAGGACTCCCTGTTCAAAAGTTGGATTCGAACCCAGGACTCCCTGTTCAAAAGTGGGATTCGAACCCCGGACTCCCTGTTCAAAAGTGGGATTCGAACCCAGGACTCCCTGTTTGAAAGAGGGATTCGAACCCAGGACTCCCTGTTCAAAAGTGGGATTCGAACCCAGGACTCCCTGTTCAAAAGTGGGATTCAAAACCAGGACTCCTGTGACAAAGTGGGATATGAAACTAAGACTCTTGTTTGAAAGTGGGATTCGAACCCAGGACTCCTGTGACAAAGTGGGATTCGAACCAAGGACTCCTGTGACAAAGTGGGATATGAAACTAGGACTCTTGTTTGAAAGTGGGATTTGAACCCAGGACTCCTGTGACAAAGTGGGATTCGAACCCAGGACTCCTGTGACAAAGTGGGATATGAAACTAGGACTCGGGGGGGGGGGGGATTCCTGCTAGAGAACAAAAACTGAGGAAACCCAGCCAGCGCTTATGAGTGCCTACCTACCTCATTATCGCGGAGGTTTGTGTCGCCCCCAAAAAGGACGGTCTTCTCCTTGGGGGCCGACTTCATCAGGTAAAGGGCTCTGCTGAACTGCCGCTGCCTTTCCTTGGTACTGGGCCCCGTGCTCTCAAGATGAGAACACATCAGGCGCAAGTCGACACCGGCGCACTGGCACTGTTGAAGGAAGTGTCCGAGGAGAGGAGTAATAGGTTTGCGGTGATTAAATTCATTGAATTAAAAAAAAATAAAAATAAAAAAAAATTACGTTGACACCATGTACAATTCTCTCGTTTGTGTGGGTTCTGAAAAAAGCCTGATGGAAAGCGACGTTTTGATCAGCATGCTCTGTTCGTCTTCAGGAGACTGCCCGGAGACTGTCCAAGAAATCGCAGATGTACTCGGACGAAGAAAGGAGAAACCGACTGGGCAAGGAATGGCAAGGACAGACAGACACTAAGGGCACTGCAGCCGATTTCAAGGAAAGTAGAGTTACGCAACGTACAAATGTTGCGCAAGTCTTGTGCCACAACGGCTCTTTTGTGCACTATTCAGAAAAGGCAGCAAAATGTTGTGTTAGTTACGCAACAAAATGTTGCCTACGCAACATTTGAAGTTTCGTGAAATCGGCTCCTGGCACGTTGATCCCAGTCCAGTCAAAGTTTTCTTTGCCAATTTTTTTCAATTTGTAATACAGACATGTTTCAAACAAACTACTTTTTAACTTCAACGACCAAGATTGTGAACCTCAAAGAGGGCCCTGACGTTTTTCGGCCCTAGCACGGGAGCGACAACTCACCTCGACTATCTGCAGAGCACGGCCCATTGCTGTTCCCGGAAAGTGCTCCACCTTTGAGGAGAGACGAGCGACGCTGGCCTTCTTGAGGAGAACGAGGGTGAAATATTGCCGGTCGTTTGCAGGAATCGCAGTGTAGTCGCTCAGTCTCTCACAGATCAGGGCATGGGTTGTAGGGATGACCTCTTGGAGAAAGATGATGTCCGGAGAATTACTTGTTTCCCAGCCCAAAAAAAAAGAAAAAAAGAAGAAAAGAAACAAACTGAACATCAAACTGAGTGAGTCAGATGAGTGTGAGTGTCAGAATCAGATGAGTTACTCTGAATGTCAGAATCAGATGAGTCTTGAGTGTCAGAGTCAGATGAGTCTGAGTGTCAGAGTCAGATGAGTCTGAGTGTCAGAGTCAGATGAGTCACTCTGGGTGTCAGAGTCAGATGAGTCTGAGTGTCAGAGTCAGATGAGTCACTCTGAGTGTCAGAGTCAGATGAGTCTGAGTGTCAGTCAGATTAGTCACTCTGAGTGTCAGAGTCAGATGAGTCTGAGTGTCAGTCAGATTAGTCTGAGTGTCAGAGTCAGATGAGTCACTCTGAGTGTCAGAGTCAGATGAGTCACTCTGAGTGTCAGAGTCAGATGTGTCTGAGTGTCAGAGTCAGATGAGTTACTCTGAGTGTCAGAGTCAGATGCTGATGAGTTACTCTGAGTGTCAGAATCGGATGAGTCTGAGTGTCAGAATCAGATGAGTGTGAGTGTCCGAATCAGATGAGTCTGAGTGTCAGAATCAGATGAGTCTGAGAGTCAGAGCCTGTGAGGCAGAGAGAAGCCGGGGAGGAGGGGGGGGGTTGTTCGTGTGAGACAGCTTGCCAACCTCTTCAGTATTTTGCAGGCGGCCAAGGTGCGCTCCTCGACATTTTTCGGACACAAGCCGTCAATATTCCACGTGACAAAGGAGATTTGGGATGGGCTTGTGGCCTGAGGTTCCGTGGGCAGCGTCTTGGGCAGCGACCCTTCCCTGCGGGAGTAAATTCAAAGGAAAAAAAAAGGTGGACTGCAATTTTTTTTTCCATGTGGACACGGCCAACGGTTTTTCAATCGCCTTTCATTTTTCAAATTACGATTCCTTCCACTTTAGGAACGACCATATCGAGAGATGGAAGCTCACTGGAGTGCGTCATTAGTGAAAGTATAGATGTCAAGGGTATAGGAGACACAGGAAGTCGACTAAGTATAAGGGTGAAGGAGGTGCTAGGCCAAGAAAACAAAATTATTAGTTTATCATCCATGCCCGGATCTTTTTTTTGTTGTCGCTGAATCACATAAAAAAAACATGCTTTTATTTTTGTATAAACCGATAAAAAAGACGAAATTTCCATTGTTTTTCGATTGTGCCCGCATCCTCTTAAAAAAAAAAAAGTACGGATGAGAGAATAATATTTTGTTTTACTTGGCCTAGACTGAACACTGACTTGCTCGAGGAAGCTTTTGCAGACGAAGAGGCTGTGTCACTGGACGGTTGAGGCATCTTGGAGGTGCTACCGCTTTCTTGCGCAGCCACTTCTTGAGAGGTGTCGTCAAAGAACATATTGAGCGCACTCTGAAAGAGGAAACACAATGAAATGACTACTTGTAGTAGTACTATAGTACTAGTACTACTACTTGTACTAGTACTACTAATACTAGTACTAGTACTAGTACAAACACTAATAAAAAACTAGTACTAATAGTACTGAGTACTGTAGTCTGTACTATTAATTGAGTATTACTACTGAGTACTGTACAAGTTGTAGTTGTAGTTACATGACAGTATGGTTTCACTTTCACATCAACTCAGTCTGTAACTAGTCCGAGTAACTTGGACCATGGAGGAATAAGGAGAGACCCTTATTCCTCCATGCTTGGACCCTTACAATCGCCCTTTATAACAATTTTGAGACCTACATCGCCCAAAATCTCAATTTTTTTTTTAAAGGGCGATTAATTGTAAGGGTCCAAGTTACTCGGATTAGTCCGTAACCAACTCGGTCCCAGTCAACTCGTTCCGTGCCGAAAACAGTCCGTGACCAACAGCTGGAACATATGGGAAAATCAATTACCCTATACCCTAAAATCCTAATAATATTAACCTTATACCCCAACCCTATCCTCGTGATGGTTTTGTTGCATTTGTCACATTTTCAATGATTAGTTGCCATTACTACTACTACTACTACTAGTCCCACTTACTGGGCCGCTAGGACTTAGGAGCACTAGTGCGACAGACAATTTCAAGTTTGGACAGAAATGGACGGCCAGGCTGAAGGCTGAACTCCTGAAATGAAGCTCTGAGTCTGATCCTAGCGGAAAGCTCATTAAAAAATTTACTCACTCTGCCTCAATTTACTTTAGTTTTAGTTTTACGGACCTCGATTTTCCACGATGCTTGCTTCAGGAAGTGTCTGGCGAGCTCCGAGTCCGTCCCCGTCACAACAACGAATTCTTGGCACAAGCTTTCCTTCTCCTCAGCCTCTCCCATATTGACTGATTTCTGGGCCGGGAATTCCCCTCTGATGTCATCAAGAATGTGTTAATCATTAATGGTGGTTAGGATCACCTGCTAACGCACCTGCTTCCAATCCAAAGTCTGTCATGTTTAATACCACTAGGCACTACTCACTATAGTCTATTAGTACGGCTACCAAACTACCAGCAAATTTAATTAATTTATTTAGCAAAACTTTCTAGGCTCTGACGAGAACAAGTTTTTATTTACAAATAGACCCATAATAAAAATAAATATACCATTAAATTAATTTTGTTAGATATAAAATAGGGTTCCCTCTTTACTTAATTTTATTTTTAAAGGACTTCTTAATGAACTTATTGCTATAAAGTATCGGATTTAATATTTAAATAACGATTGAGCCTAAGCGGTTTTGCCTACCAAAACAAAATGGCCGCCCCCATGGTGCGAAACGTGGGTCGTTTCTGACGCTGACACTGATGATAATTTTTGGGCCATTATTCCCCCCTCCCCCTAAATCTTGAAGTCACATTCGCCGTAAGAAAAGATCGCCGTTTTTAGAAGTCAGGCGCTGTTGTAGTACTAATGGAGTCTCCCGGAGATAAGGGCGCGGACGGTCCGAGCAAACGGCGAAAACAAGCGCAGAGTAAATCCACTTCGTCGGCGGACGAGGCTGAGACATCTTCGCGTGCCGGTGGGGACGGGGATGGCACGTCTGCAACTGCCGCTGTGCAGCGGAGAAGAGCCAAGCACAGGAAGGTATAACTTGTAAACCGAGGTCTCTCCTTTTTGCAGTTGATAAAAACTAATTTCATTCAATTTATTGAACGAGTATAGTCCAAGTAACTTGGACCCGACAAGTCACCCTTTTTTTATCAAATTTTGAAATTTGATAAAAAAAGGGTGACTTGTCGGGTCCAAGTTACTCGGACTAGAACGAGTACATGAAATTTTATTACAGTTACACATGATGATGTTCAGATGTAAATAAAAACTAAATGTACTAATAAATAACTTAAGGTTAGTCCCACTTACTGGGCCACTAGGAGCTCCCTTTAGACGAGTTTTGAGATTGTCTGTCTAGCTAGTGCGACAGATAATCTCAAAACTCGTCTAAGGGGAGCTCCTAGCGGCCCAGTAAGTGGGACTAACTTAAAGTCATATGCAAAAATGTTGCAAACTGCTTACTGACTAAAATTACCAAAGTTCAAATCTCACAATTTAGTGGGCCTGACGTTATATTATTATTAATATGCCATTGAATGACATTGCATTGTTTTGGCTAGTATTGTTATACTTATTGTTGTGAATTCATACTAGTCATAGGTATAATCGTATATTTACCCGTAAATGGCTGAATTCTGTTGCCAAGTGAATTATGACATCCGCATTTGCCAACTACAGTTGTATATTCACCTGGCAACACCATTCTTCCTGGAGGGTGTTCCTGTTTATGTTAATTGTTATGCATATTCACTCTTTACTCTGATTGGAGTATAGAGCACACATGAATATGCATATAAATAGTGTTTGCAAGAAGAATGTCTGTGCTAGTAAAATATACACTTCCTTTAGTTTAATAGTACCTACAGTAGTGTAGGTCATATGCATCACGATTTGAGGTATGAATAAAAAAAGGTGAATTTTTGTTTTCAACATTATGCGATCCTGTCCAATCTGTACTCTCCCCACATAGAAGTCCGAGCAAAGTTGCCTCGGTAAATGTTTCCACGTGGGAAAGTACGTCGTTCTCATTCTAGTCTTACCAGCCATCTTGAACCATGCTTCACTGTACCGCGAAGCAGCAGAACTCCAACCTGAAGGTAATTACAGTATTTTTATTTATTTTTTTAAAGAAAAATTGGCAAAGAAAACTCCTGGGGATATATAATTAATACGGCAGTTGATGATTGAATTGCTCCTGACTGGTGCCCCCACCTCGCCCCTACTAGTTTGGACGAGTAATTAGGGAAGGCCACCATCTAAGGACTGGATAGCTCAGGTGGAAGAGCACTGGTACGCAAAACCATAGGTCTCAGGTTCCAATCCCCGGTCCAGTCAAAGTTTTCTTTGTCAACTTTTTTTCAATTCATTTAACAAAATAACTTAATCAAACTAACTAATTGAAAAAAGAAAATAGTTTGACCATGAGCTGCGTCCACTGTTTGCGAACCTCAATCGTTTCCATGTGGTGACATTTTCTGATCGATTAAATTTTTGTCTCCAGGTGAGCTGTACGATGTTGGCCGTAACCACAAACTTCTCTTAAACTGTGCAGGAACCGGGGTGCCCACAGGTAAGCGGTAGCTTTTCCCATGGAGGGATCTGTTCTCAATTATTCTCATTCTTCCGTGGTTCTCCCAAACCGAATAAAATCGAACCGAGGCAGGCCTCACGCACTCTGACCCATGATCCTCTCTCAGAGGCAGACCAAAATGCAGCTTAAATTTATCGTATTTTATTCTAAATATCCATTTTATCGGTGTGTAATTAAATATAGTTTTAAAGAATGACTGGTAATGGTGTAAGTTAAGTGCGGTTATTTGCCGTCCAAAATTGATCCCCACTTTTTTTTTAACTTCGTGGCAACTCCAAGTGAGGGCGCAGAAAAACCTGTCGATAGTCGGGTCCCGCACTTATTTATAGGTTGAGCAGGGCAGAAAATAATCCCTCGTTGAATTCTGTAAATCGCCTCTCTTGCTTAGTTGTTCTGGACGCACCGACCGGAATGACGTCGGACGTCTGGTGCCTGATTCAGCCCCGGATCGCCAAATTCACCCGGGTGAGTACCAGTATGTCCCCAATTAGACAGAACAGTCGTTGATTCTCACCAAACCAGTGTTCCTTTGGGCACGGGAAACTTCATAAAAAAAGGCATAGAATTCGTAAATGGTTTTCACAAGCTTTGAAAAAGTCATTGGAAAATGGTCATCAATTTTAGCAATGTCTGTTTATGAGCAAACCTTCTTCTATGTAAGGTATGCACTGTCCAGTTAACTCATCCGATGCTCAAACTTTCCTACAGGTGTGTTCCTATGACAGAGCTGGTCTCGGTTTCAGTGACAGGATCCCCATGGTAAGACTGTCGCTGTTTTTATTTCTGAAAATCTGAATAAAAGACCAGAGGGCCTGGTTGAGGTTTAGCATAATTTCATCTCTGACAAGCTAGGGAGATTTTTTATTTCAAGTGGATTTTTTGGAAATGTTTACCTCATTTTTACTGATTAATTTGATTGATTGAATTGGTTTGATAGAATTGATTGATTTGATTGATTTGATCAATTTGATCGATTTGATTGATTTCATTGATGTGACCGATTTGATTGATTTGATCAATTTGATATGATAAATTTGACTGATTTAATTGACTTTTATTGATTTGATTGATTTAATTGATTTGATCAATTGATTGATATGATCAATTTGATTGATTTGATTGATTTGATTGATTTGATTGATTTGATTGATTTGATTGATTTGATTGATTTGATTGATTTGATTGATTTGATTGATTTGATTGATTTGATTGATTTGATTGATTTGATTGATTTGATTGATTTGATTGATTTGATTGATTTGATTGATTTGATTGATTTGATTGAATTGATTTTCAGAATTTCTCATCTGAGGCCTACAGTGTTGTCAATGCCGAACGAGGCCCAGCAAGTACAGTAGAAAGGTAATAGAAAGAGCAAGCTAGTTTTTTTTTGTTTTTTTGGTCAAAATATTTTCAAGGCCATTTCACATGGGGGGGGGGAAACGAGCTGGATTCAAATCACGGACATGTTGCTCTTTGATCTCTCCTGGCCAGAATGGCGGACGATCTCTACCACCTGTTGAAGGTCAGCAGCGACCAGCCAGCGCCCTTCATTCTGGTGGGGTCGGAGATAGCTTCCGTCAATGCCAGGTTCTTCGCTCAGATGTACGGCAGGTGAGTAGCCTCAGTGAGACCTCCTCCCCCCCTCCCTCCCTCGCCCGGCTTCAAATATCGCACGGGTCTGTGGAAGCCGCCAGCTGGCAGCTGTAGCCCATAGACTCGTATGATATGTCCAGCCCTAGCCACTGGATTGGGAGACTGAATCCATCGGCTGGGCTTCAGGTTACGCACGCGGCTATGAAAGCCGTCCACTGGTAGCCACAGCCGATTTTCCTCCATAGACTCGTGCGATATGTCCAACCCTAGCCAATGGATTGGGACACACGGCCTGAACCCATCAACTGGTGCTTCAGGTTACACACGCGGCTATGGAAGTCTAGAAGCCACAGCCGATGCCCCATATGCTTGTGCGCTGTATAGCAGCGGTGCACATCGGACACAGCCCTCGAAAAGTCCTGGTCAGGAACCCTATGGCTGTGGCTGCAAATTACACGCAGGTATATGGGAAGCCACAAGCCAGTGTTTTTCTTTTGGAGGAGAGTGCCCAAGCTACGTATAGTGCTTGACTTATTAAGAGATTTTTTGGGTTTGGTTTGGTTGATTTTACTCGTCAGTTTGGTCTCGGACCTGGTTCTTGTGGATCCATTGGTCGAGGGACTCTTTGAGCTGGACGACGGCATCTGGACTCGATTCTGGTGAGTGGGCGCGGATTGGGTGCTCAGTGGTTTGCCCGATGCCCGATGGAAAAAACAAAAATCTGGCAGATCTGGCGAGATTCAAACCCGGGCTTTCTCAATGCAAATCATAAAATTTAGTGGGCCTGACGTTTCGATCCTAGCAGGACCTTTCTCAAAGGCAGAGTGACAAGGACAAAACAGATACATGTACACGAAGGAAGGGGGAAGAGAGTGAATAGGACTCGGATGAGCAACAAAGGACAAAGAGTAAAGCTGGATCAAAGGGAAGGGCAAGGAGTAGGGTAGGGATTAGTGAGAAGAGGGGAAAGATCAATGCAGACGTCTGAAATGTTTTCATTGGGCATCGGGCAAAGCACTGAACACTGAAGTGCTTATTATGTCGAGTCATAAACTATTTGTCGATGTTTGAGTGAAGATTTCTCAAGAAATACAGCATCCCAGACCGCAAGATTTCAACATGAGGATTCTATCATGACCATCTACAAACTGTGTAAATTAGAAGAAAAACTGTGGACATTGATGTTTTTCGATCTTCCAAATGTTGCATTGGGCCTTTAACAGTGCACTGTACTAAACGGATCGTCATAGGCCTATTTGACCGGAATGAAACCAGCGTGGTTATTAATGTATCTGGCAATATGGTTGAGACAAGTCCAAATATTTGATTCCGAAGGTTAAAATCGACCCAGAAACATGCAGCAGTTCTAACTATACATGAATCTGACAAACTGTGCAAATTAGAAGAAAAACTGTGGACATCGATGTTTTTCGATCTTTCCAATGTTGTGTTGGGCCTTTAAGACCGGATAGATTTTTTTGTTTGGAAACGGGTCGGAGGTTAACAGGGGGACGTTGTCTCTTTCAGGTTTGAGCACCTGCTGCCGTCCTTCCAGTCGCTGCAGCTGTCCGCCGCTGTGGGGCTGTCTCGCATCGTCCTGCTGCTGGGTTTGATGGAGCAACCCGTCATCGGTCACGCCGTGCCGGACAGAGTGGTCCTCAGACAGGTAGCCAAGTTCGACCCCCCCCCCCCTTTGTCCAAATTCAGGGATGTAAGACTTCCGAAAATTTCTCCGATTTCCGGATTTTTTTTTTTGATTTTTCTCCCCCAATTATACAAAAATGTTCCAAACTGCTTAACTGACTTATAATTTAGTGGGCCTGACGTTTCGACCCTAGCAGGACCTTTCTCAATTTTTAGATTTTTAAAATTGTATTTAATTTGATTTTTTTCTTTTTTTCCCCTATTATACAAAAATATTGCAAACTACTTACTGACTAAAATTACCAGAATGCAAATCTCAAAATTAAGTGGGCCTGACGTTTCGATCCTAGCAGGACCTTTCTCAAAGGCAGAGTGACAAGGACAAAACAGATACATGTACACGAAGGAAGGGGAAGAGAGTGAATAGGACACGGATGAGAAATGAAACTGATTGAACTTTCAGTGACTTTTAGTGATTCTCAGGAAGTGACATTGTCGGTCACTTACATCCCTGCGAATTGCTGTTGAACCCTTTCATCATTTGAGTTCCTGTCGCTGATGCTTGCGAATCTTTGCAGAAATACTTGCTTTGTCAACCACGCCATCTCAGCTCCGTCGTGGATGAACATTTCTTCATCAACGAGAGTTTGTCCCAGTTAAGGTAAGGCCAACGTTTGTGGTTTTCCCGACTTGTCATGAAAAAGTTTTAGAAAGATAATTGGTTCTTCATCATCTCTCCGGTTGTTTGTTTGATTTGGGTTTTTTTTTTTTTTTTTTTCATTTCAGGACTGCTTTTCAAGTGAAACCTTTCCCGGAAGATGTTTCGGTGACAGTCATCACGGGCAATTACTACGACGATCAGCTCCCGAGTTCACTCAACAAGGTGAGACGTTCTGACGGTCTCCCTTCTCGCGCCCCCCCCCCCCCCCCCCGGGGAACGCAGTTGCTGCGACGGGCCGCAACTCCTCGTCTCGCTCAAATTGTCTCACCAATCTGTTTGGCGGTCAGTTGGTCCAAAAGTCGTACAGACGCATTCCAAACCCCAGATACGATTTTTGGGGGTTCGCACGGTGCAAAGTACAAAGTGGAAGGTTTGCCACGACACCGTGCACATCATCTATTGTGAGACGGAGCGATGGTGATGATGGTGATGGTGATAATTCATGGTGACGCTGACAACGACGACAATAACGACGATGACGAAAACTTGGACACTAACGATGACGTGCGATCAAGCACCCGAGTAAGGTCTCTTGTCAAAAAGATCATCGGTTGAGTGCCAGTTGAATTCATCCGACTGATAACATTTCCCCCGTTAGAAAGCCGATTGTACTGGACTCGCGGGGGTGAAAAATTCACGCTGGCTATCCGGTGGAAACGACATCGGACGGGTCAAATCATCTGATACCCAACCGATGATCTTTTTGACAAGAGGCCTAACTAGTAAGTGGACTTTCCAGAACGCAAACACAGCGGCAAAAGTTCAGCTTCTCGATCTAAAAATCTTCGCCGACTTGTCCTATCTGTCCGTCTGCGTCCAGGTGTGGGCCAAGGCTCAGCAGGGGCTCTTGTCCAAGGCCCACCCCAACGCCAAGCACATCCTGATCAACGGCGCCGACCACCACCTGCTCTACCGCAACCCCAACGCCGTGGTGGAGCCCGTCCGCAGGCTGGTCCGGCAGTGGCGGGCGCGCAACGGCGCCACCGCCGCCGGCCAGGAACGGAGTCAGGAGTCCGCCGAAGCGCCCTCTGACGGCCCGATGCCAAGCCAGGACTCGTGAGACCGAAAAAAAAAAACCAACAACACCAGGTTTGTAATAGACTGATTGTGCGACCACTGTTTTACAACGCCATCACCTGACTTATAGTGGGAATTTCATTTGGCACAGAGCCGCGATGGAAATGTACAAAGAAGAATGTGGACAATATGATAGCCTTCTTTGCTCGTTTTTCACTCCTTTTCTGCACCAAATGTTACTATAAGTAACGTGATGGCATTTAAACATTGGTCGCCCAATCGGTCTATTCGTCAGTAGCAACACATGGTGACCCATCTTACCGTTTGTTTGACCTGTGGCATTGTGTACCAGTGCTCTTAGTGTCTTAGCATCAGCGGAAGACAAAGGTCTCGGGTTCAAGTCCCGGTCCTGTCAATTTTTTTTTTTTTTTTTTTTTTTTAAATTTTTTTAAATTGATTAGTTTTTGGTAGTGGGGCTAATTTTCTGAAGTCTTTTGTTTGAAATGTTTGTTCCAAATCCATGGGAATAGTTACTGTTAAAGTTTGTTTTTGTGGTGTATAACACAAACCGTTTTTGATTGTCCGACTGTTTTTTAATTTGAGTTATTATTTTCAATTTTGTGCAGTCATTTTGTTGGTGTTTTTGAATCATTTTGTTTCTTCATTTGTTTGGAATCTGAGCCCAATTAAATGGGAAAATGATGATAAAATCAGCGCAAAAAAAAATTGTGGGGACTTTCGCGTAGGTCATCTCCTTTGAGGAGGAGTATGGCTCTGAGAAGAGCCGGTAACTCAACGTTTCAGGCAGCGTGTACTCTGTCTGGTCTCCTGTCCGAAACATCGAGTTACCGGCTCTTCTCAGAGCCTTACGCCTTCTCAATCTCGAAAGAGATGACTTGGTTCCACCGCAAACTTTCCACATTGTGATTCCACCGTGCAAACCTTCAAGTCTCGTCTAACGATACCCAATAACATCTATTAGCGCTGACACTAAAGTGGTACTTTCAAGGGCCAAGGGAGTGTTCGGGGTAAAAGTTCTCACTTATCACAAAAACAAGAAATGAATGGAGACAATTCTCTCTTTTTTCTACAAATGAATTTAATAAAAGGCAAAAGGCAATATGATTTTCCATTTTCTTGACCACCAAGATAGGTTTGGGAGGTCTCTTAATAAGTATGACCCCCAAAAACTCTGAGTTGATTTTAATATAAACATAAAAGTTCACTAGCATGAACCTTTTCTGAAACTCTTGATTCAGTTTTTATCAATTTCGTAAACTTGGTATCAAAAAATAATGTAAATGTGAACTGATTAGAATACAATGTATTTCAAACAATTTCTTCAAATATCAACGAAAGTAAGTAACATACACCATAGTAAGTAACACACACACCATTACCAATAAAAAAAAGAAGTAAATACTGAATAAATATTGGGGAAAATTAGAAAAACGGCAAGTGAAATGTTTTACAGAAACAAATAGAGACGTCCAATGTCACCCTAATAAGTTTTTACCATGTTATTTACCCTCACTGAAAAGCCCCTGACAGACATGCTGTACAGTGTAAGAGTTTACAAGAGAAGATTCCAAGTAATCCGGAATACATGGCAAGTTCTGTACGTAGATTCCTCTACACAGACTCTTGGCAGAAATCTTCTCTGCGGAAACCGTTTGGGGGGACAGTTTGTCGCCAAATGACTCACAGCTTTTCCTCCGCATGGGCGCTTTGAATTTTGGTGAGGTTTTTTTTTCACCGCCCCGGTAGCAATCAGATACATTCGAGTTTGGCGTCCTCCCTGTGTTTGTCGGTTGCCATGGTTTTGCTAGTTGCCTTGGTGACGTTGAATACTGCCAAGGTGCTCACTCCTAGAAATATGCTGGCAAAAAAAACCAAAAAAAAAACTCGGAGTTAGATTCGTGATTATGTGATTCGTACTCGGACTCACGATTCTGTGACTCGAGTACGAGTCGAGTCTTCCTCGACCCTCTTCCCAGTTGCCCCCCCCCCTTCCCCCACCTCCTCACCCTCCTCCCCTGCTCACCTCAGAGCAAAGTCCCTGGTGAAGGAGCCGTCAAAGAGGACCAGCGAGACGAGGATGAGGGATCCACGGGACCAGACTGGCGTCAGTTCAGAGAGAGGGGACGGGTTAGGCGAATGGCCCAGGGCAATGCCGGTAAGATTTGTGCACACGCCAAGAACACCACTGGAAAAAAAATGAGATCAATGAGAAAAAATGGAAACATTTGAACAAATATAGTGATTAAAATAAAATAAAAAAAAAACGAATGGAAAAAAAAAAGAAAAAAGAAAAAAAGATGAAAACTAGAAGAAACGAGACCAAAAAAGACAGGAAAAAAAAAAAAAATTAGACTACCGAGCTGGTCGAGGTCGTGTGGTGGATTCGAATCTGTACAGCTGTGAGTACCACATTGCATCGTAGATATAACATGATGTGAAATCACATTGTATCTATGGTGTCTGTTTCTAAAGCACGTCTGATTTGTTGGTAAAAAATAGAAATGTGTACAGCACTGTACACTAGCCTCCTAACGGCGGAAAGTAGGGTAATACTAGTAATGGTATAATTATTATCTGCGATACCTTAGGAAACAGCCAATGTAGAATCTGTGCAGATACCAATGTGGAAACTCCTTTGCAGACATTAGGTCCCCTGAGTCGCGAGAAGAAAAAAAAAGGGGAAAACCAGACTGGCTTGTCAATGTGGGGTTTCTTTGAACGAAATTGACTTGAAAGATGTTGCGTATTGCTTGCTGCCTTCTCCCTGCCTGAAATAAGCAAAATGCGGAAAAGTAAAAGTGATTACTGTGTCATACCGTGTCCCACCCAACCACATCCTACCCCACCATACCCCAACCTTCCCCATCCCAAACCACCCTACCCCATCCCACCCAATCCCACCCAGGCCCACCCCACCCAATCCCACCCCACCCTTCCCCATCCCAAAACACCCTACCCATCCCACTCAGGCCCATCCCACCCAATCCCAACCTACCCCATCCCATCTTATCCCATCCCACCCAGGCCCACCCAATCCCACCCCACCCCCACCCCAACCTACCCCATCCCATCTTATCCCATCCCACCCAGGTTCACCCAATCCCACCCCACCCCAACCTAACCCATCCCATCTTATCCAATCCCACCCAGGCCCACCCAATCCCACCCAGGCCCACCCAATCCCACCCCACCCCACCCCAACCTACCCCAACCCATCTTATCTCATCCCACCCAGGCTCACCCCACCCAATCCCACCCCACCCAGGCCCACCCCACCATCCCATCCCATCCCACCCAATCCCACCCCAACCTACCCCATCTTATCCCATCCCACCCAGGCCCACCCCACCCAATCCCACCCCACCATCCCATCCCATCCCACCCAATCCCACCCCACCCCAACCTACCCCATCCCATCTTATTCCATCCCACCCAGGCCCACCCCACCCAATCCCACCCCACCATCCCATCCCATCCCACCCAATCCCACCCCACCACAACCTACCCCATCCCATCTTATCCCATCCCACCCAATCCCATCCCACCCCACCCTACCCTACTGACCAAGAATGACGCTGGCAGGCGAGAGGGCCACCACACTGAAGAAGTAACAATAGAAAAGTCTGTCCACGTCACTGGGGGAAAAACAATAAAACAAAAAATTGTTTCAGAGTAAGTACAAAATAAGTTGCAAACTGTTGTAATACTGACTCTGATGACCCCGAACTGCAAATCTCAAGAAATGTACGTTCCACAACTAGTAGGGCCATTCTCAAAGGCAGAATGGCAAAGCGTTTTGGTCCTTGTTTGGAGCAGTGTTCAAACCGGTTCAAACCTGTTTGGAACCAGACTGGAACCACTTTGAATCTCGAGTTTGGAACCAGACTGGAACCACTTTGAATCTCGAGTTTGGAACAAGACTGGAACCACTTTGAATCTCGAGTTTGGAACCAGACTAGAACCACTTTGAATCTCGAGTTTGGAACCAGACTGGAACCACTTTGAATCTCAAGTTTGGAACCAGACTGGAACCACTTTGAATCTGAAATTTGGAACCAGACAGGAACCACTTTGAATCTCAAGTTTGGAACCAGACTGGAACCACTCTGAATCTCAAATTTGGAACCAGACTGGAACCACTTTGAATCTCAAGTTTGGAACCAGACTGGAACCACTCTGAATCTCAAATTTGGAACCAGACTGGAACCACTTTGAATCTCAAGTTTGGAACCACTTTGAATCTCAAGTTTAGAACCAGACTGGAACCACTTTGAATCTGAAATTTGGAACCTGTGCGAACTGGTTTAGATCTAAAATTCGGCACCTGTTTGGTGCGCAGGTTTGAAACTCAAGTTTGGAACCTGTTTAAACCGGTTTAGACCTCAAGTTTGGAACCCGTGCGAACCGGTTTGAAACTCAAGTTTTGAACTTGTTGGAACTGGTCTAGGCCCCCCCCAAGTACGGAACCTGTTCAAACCTGTTTGAACCGAGGACTTTGGGTCATGGCGCTGTTCAAACAGTAAGAGACCATCTCGAAACTGGTCAACTCTTTTGAAGAGGGCGCCCTCGTGAGGCCGGCTCACCTGAGGTCGGAGGTCATCCCTCTGACTGTGGAGTAGAGGGAGAGGCCCCAGCCAGACAGGAGATGGACCAGAAGCCAGTAGTAGCCCTCCGCATACAGCTCGTCTGACCTCTTGATTCAGAATGGGGACGATAAAACAAATTGTCCTGCCGTATCAATCAGGGGCCTCAAAATCGTCTCGAACCACGGACAGATTTAGCGAGAGCCCCCCCCAAAAATCTTACTGGTCCTTAAAGGCCCTATACAAGCCTCGCGCTTTATTTTTTTTAAAACTAGCCCACCAGGCTACTAAATTGAGTTTTTTGCTAGCCCGCAGCAAGTTTTACTAGCCCTGCATAATTAATATTGAATTAAACACAAGGTTATTAGGTCAAGTAAAACAGATTATTAGTTTCTACTTTCTCATCCCCACCCGCATTGTTTTTTGCCTCCACACCGCTGCCTACTTTTTACTAGTCTGCCGGGCTAGAAAAGTGGGTCATTTTACTAGCCCGCAGCTGTTTTTACTAGACAATGACCGTCGGGCTAGTGCTAAGGTCGAGCCCTGCTATACAACATTGGTCAAAGGTCAAAGGACGGCCACAGTTTGTGTGTTAAACCATCAAACGTTCCGAATTGTTGAGAAGTACAGCATCCCAGTAAGATTTCAACATGAGGATTCTATCGTGACCGTCTACAAACTGTGTAAATTATAGAAGGAAATCTGTGGACATCAATGTTTTCCCATCTTCCCAATGTTGATTTGGGCCTTTCAGGGATGGATAGCTCAGGTGGTAAAGCACCCTCTTGTTAAACAAGAGGCTAGGGTTCAAGTCCTGGTCAAGCTTAATTTTCTTGCCTTTTTTTTTTTATTTCTTCAAAAATTGTCCACAATTTTGTTTCCTTTCACATTCTTTCAGTGACTTTCTTTTCCGTTGTTTTTTGAAGTTTTTTTAAGGTTTTAACTTTTTTTCTTCAAACAAACAAGCCCGGGAAAAACTGACTGGGAATTTTTTGAAAACAAATTGAAAAATTACTGAAGAAAACTTTGACTGAACCAGGCAAGTCAAAGTTTTCTTTGCTATTTTTTTTTTTCAATTGTTTTAATTCTTTAAAAAAGAAAGAAAAGGTTTTTGGTAATATTCTGTGGCATTACACGCTATACCCATCTTACCTGTGGGTCTGTAAACCACGCGAGGAAAGCTGCGGCTACCACCGACACCAGACTAAAATAAAAAAAAACAAAGAAGTAAAAAGAGGGGGGAATGAATGCACGAACGGCTTTAGAATCAGCAGCTGATTTCACGAAACTGCGCAACTTACGCCTTATCTGCAAATGGCGCGATACTTACGCCATAAATTCTTGAAATTGGCTGCAGGACATTCCTGTTTCTTGCCGACAAATCGCTAGGTCAGAGTGCATTAGAAACGGACGCCGCAGATATAACAGGACCTCACATCATACAACGTGGGCTGTGTGTGCTATGCCCGTCCTATTGGAAGAGGCAGACATTTCACATTGTGACTGCTCTGTGCAAGCCTTCGGCGCGAGTCTCGCCGGGATTGTTACCTGATTTTGTTGGCCACACTGGTGGGCTGATTGCGTAGGTAGTTGCCCAGGATGTAGGCTGGAATGTCTATCGTATTGCTGACAGTTACAACGGCTGGAACAACCTGTGAGAGCAAGAGAGAGAGTGATAACGAGAGAGTGGGGGAGAGAGAGAGGAAGGGAGGGGGATGGTGGGAGAGAGTGAAAGAGAGAGAGAGAGAGAAAGGGAGGGGGAGATAGAGGGAGAGAGAATGAAAGAGAGAGAGAGAGGAAGGGAGGGTGATAGGGTGATAGAGGGAGAGAGTGAAATAGAGAGAAAGGGGGAGATGGAGGAAGGGGGAGATAGAGGGAGATAGAGAGAAATACAGAGAGAGGGGAAGGGAGGGAGATAGAGGGAGAGAGTGAAATAGAGAGAGAGGGGAAGAGAGGGAGATGGAGGGAGAGAGTGAAAGAGAGAGATGGTGAAAGAGAGATGGAGACAGACAGATACAGAGGGGTGTAGGGAGAGAGAGATGAATACAGACAGACAAACAGATACAGATGGATGAAGATAGAGGGAGAGAGAGGAATGGAGGGAGAGAGAGTGCAAGAGAGAGAGATGGAGACAGGCCAGAGAGATACAGGGGGATGGAAAGAGAGGGAGATTGAGAAAGGGAGTGAGACGGAGGGAGAAAGAGAGAGAGAGGTGGAGACAGACAGAGGCAGGGAGAGACAGAGAGGGAGAGAAAGAGACAGACAGAAAGAGAGACAAATAGAGAGGGAAGGACAGACACAGGGAGGGGGACATGAGAGAGGGAAGGACAGACACAGGGAGGGGGACATGAGAGAGGGAAGGACAGACACAGGGAGGGGGACATGAGAGAGGGAAGGACAGACACAGGGAGGGGGACATGAGAGAGGGAAGGGAGAGACAGACAGAGATCGTGGGGGTCATTCACAGGTGTAAATAGCAATTCTCTTAAAACAAAATCCAATCTCCAGTTTGAATGTCTGAAGTGAAATACGGTGGTGGGAATGGGTAAATATAAAGTACAATAGTACATGAAGAAAACGAAAATTCTAGCAACAATCTAACCACATTTTAGGACGAAACGACACGGATGCCACTTACTAGTTTGGAGAGGGCCTTTGAACCCGAGTAGATACTGACAACGAAGCATATCATTGCCGGTAACCACGACAACAGATCTGACCTATGACCCATGATTGAAGAGCAGAGAAGAAAAAAAAGAAACAGATTAGGCGATTAGACGTACAGCACTGAAAGAAAGAAAAAATCTGCCTTTTGAGTTTCTGCCTTTTTAATTTTATTAATTTTATTTTTCGGGATACAAAATAAGAATAACGTGAAAAACAGAAGAAGTACCGGTGAAACTATTAAAAAAAAATAATAATAAATAAAAAAAATAAGGAGAAAGGAACTCC
The DNA here is from genome assembly GCA_949987565.1 of Luidia sarsii. Classification (NCBI taxonomy): domain Eukaryota; kingdom Metazoa; phylum Echinodermata; class Asteroidea; order Paxillosida; family Luidiidae; genus Luidia; species Luidia sarsii. The sequence continues at coordinate 7,852,230 of OX465121.1, forward strand.
TATATTTTTGATAATCACTTTTTGGTTATTTTATTCGGTAAGCAGCTCTTGCAACATTTGTGCATATTAATTATTATTACAGAAAAATTGATCTCTGTTTTTGTTGATCACTCAACTCAGACAGCAGTAAGTCACAGTAAGTTAAAGGCCCTATACAACATTGGTAAAGGTCAAAAGATTGCCACAGTTTGTGCGTTAAACCATTAAACATCCCAATACAGCAATCCTGCGAAGGTTTTAGCTCAAATGGTGAGCTGAGAAAGTAGAAAAAGGTAAAAAACCTTCACGGTTTTTGCACCATTCTGTAGTGTAAGAAATAGTTTATGACTTGCAAGTAATAAACTATTTGTCGATGCTTGAGTGAAGATTTCTAGGGAAGTACAGCATCCCAGACCGTAAGATTTCAACATGAGGGTTCTATCATGACAATCTACAAACTGTGTAAATTGGAATGAAATCTGTGGACATGGATGTTTTCCGATCCTCCCATAGTTGTATTGGGCCTCTAAGTTTTCCTGGGTGAGACCACCTACCTGTCATGAACTAACTTGATGTGGCCACGGCTGGCAATGCCATACAGTACTATCACACCCACCAGAGTCTGCCATTCTTGAAACAGTGTGGGATAGGTGAAGTGCAGCACAGACAAGACGTACTGAAATGTGGTCAAGACGGAGTAACATTTACGATTAAAAAGTTGAACAGTGAGATGGTGATCATTTTTTTTCCAAACCAGCAATTAATAAGGATTAAGGGAGAGAGAGTGATCAAATTCATGCGAAGTGTAGTACTAGTAATAAAATATTGTGGATTTAGGTTTTTTTCAACCCTTTGAGTTTGACACTCGCTGACAATGACAGTGACAGTCACAGTGTGAGTGTCAGTGAGGGTAATAAAATTACAAGGTCTTGCCTATTTTATTACCAAAATCTTTCCTCATCCAAATCTCTCTCCAATTCAGACGACCTGACATTCTGAATCCAAGAAAAGTTTAGTTCCACTTACTGGGCCGCTAGATGGAGCTCCCCTTAAACGAGTTTTGAGATTATCTGTCGCATTGGATAATCTCAAAACTCGTTTAAGGGGAGCTCCTACTAGCGGCCCAGTAACTTGAGTAAGTGAGACTAAGAAAAGTTGTAGCTATTTTACGGGGGGATACGATTACAGCTAACTATTATAATTATAACAAAGTTATTAGTAGCTCCATGTAAAACTAAAGTTACTACTTTTATACTATTAATTACTGTAACTAGTGTAAGCATGGAGGTAGTAGCAGTCATGGCAGTGTGTGATGTAAACAATCCGATTTGACCGTACTACTACTAGTACTACTTAGTACTAGTAGTACTAGTAGTAGTAGTAGTACTAGTAGTAGTAGTAGTACTAGTACTAGTAGTACTAGTACTAGTACTAGTAGTACTAGTACTAGTACTAGTACTAGTAGTACTACTACTAGTACTACTACTAGTACTAGTACTAGTAGTAGTCTACTACAACTACTACTGACAGTACTGTGATTAGTAAATAGTTAGTATGTACTAATTCTACTAGTACTACTAGTAGTACTACTACTAGTACTAGTAGTACTAGTACTAGTACTAGTAGTAGTAGTAGTAGTAGTAGTACTAGTACTAGTACTAGTAGTAGTACTGTGAGTGTGACGTAAACATTGCCTGTCACTTGAAGTTATTATATTCTCAGACGCAAAAGACACTGGCCATACCTTGTTTGTAACGTTGGTAGCGACGAACAGTGCACAGTAAACAACAATCAGTGCCCATCCTGCCATTAAAAACTAAAAATTACTGTTTTTGTTCTACCATCAATCCGAACGGGTGTGTATTTTTCTACACGGCCAAGATTATTGCCTACCGGTCCGGGTGATGAGCGCCCTCTATAGTTGATTTATAGCACAAGTTAGACTCGCCGCCAGTGCCCCGTTATCTTGACCTATTGTACAGCCGAAACGAGTTACATGCGTTGCATGCATCCACCTCAGTTCTGGAGGGGAAAGTTCTTTTTACAGTGAATTACACAGTACAATTAATTACAGTGAATGATCACTGTAATTTCTGAAGCAGAATTAGTCCGACCTTCATTAAAATGTGACCCGGCACAGCAACATGAGGAATATCCCACCAAAACACTTTTCGAGTAAACAACGCCTGAAGTCAAAGTATCTTCTCAATTTGAAAAAAAAATGTTTTTGTATTTTTGGAAAGTTAATGTATTGGAGGATATTATGTCCAGAGTATCTTTACGAAATCCGTCTCTAAATGTTAAAAAAACGAGGATTTCGGGGGAGTGTTTGTGTACTGTTTTCATGAAAATGTAAAGTTCCTGCCTTTTGGAATCATATGTTTGGAATGGCCACTTTCGAGGAGTTAGACTGGTGCTGCTATATTTTGTCTGGTACCAAATGAACGAGCGATGTCCCCTTGTACTATTTACAACAAAGTTCACACGGAAATAATTCTGATATCATTTGAAAGCTAATGGTATACTCTTTCACATCATTAGAAAATCTCAAAATCTCAAAAGTGGGGGTTATTCCTCATTATGCTGTGCCGGGTCACAAATGTCATTTAGTGAAAATCATACAAAAAATGGCAAAGAAAACTTTGACAGGACCGGATTTGAACCCAAGACCTCTGGATTAACTACCAGTGCTCTTCCATCTGAGCTATCCAGCCCTTAGATGGTGGCCTTCCCTAATAGTCAACTAGTCTTTGCCAGGGTAGGGTTGCCAATCAGAAGCAATTCAACCATTCAGTAGTTGACTATTAGGGAAGCCACCATCTAAGGACTGAAAGTTTTCTTTGCCAATTTTTTTCAATTTTTCCAAAAGTTCCCGGTATCAGTTTTTCCTTTGTTTGTTCGACTTCAATTGAAAATCATACACTTAAAATTTGTGTCATTTTATACAAATTATTATGACTCTTGTCTCTCATTTTTATTCACCCCCTGCATAGAAAAATCAAAGAGCTTTGTACAAAATATGTGACACTCGAATCTCAAAGTCAAGAAATGAAAAGGGACCAATCTTGGACAGGTGAGTATGTTACAAATATTTTAATTGACTCAACAGTAAAATGATGATTATTTACACTAACAAAACTGAGAGGTTTCATGGAAAAAAACCAACAAAAAAAACTCAAATAAATGCTTCAGAAATGCAGAGGGGTTGCCATTCAGATCCTGGCAGCCTGATAGGATTTTTCTACAAAATGTTGGGAGAGGTTGAGAGTTCTGGACTTCCGGCATTCTAAAATAGGATTGGGATTCGGATTCTTATATTTGTAAAGGATCGTTGCTCGGTCGTTTTACCAGAAGAGTTTACCCAGTTAAAAAAAAAGAAAAAAAGTTGTAACCATTTTATTGGTTACGGAGGCATCATGTGACCAAACAACCCACCAATCAGGGATTTGATTAACTTCGATTTGCGCTGAGCGACTCGCCGTAGCTGAGATTGATCCGATAGCGCCCTCGCGCATCGACGAACGACGCTAACAATGGCTCGTATAAAGTTGACGATCGTTTTTTTGGCAGGGGGAGAGGGTGGGGGGTTGATTTTTAGAAGGCCAGGTTGGCAATGAAAGCCGGTCTCAGGCGAAGTGGCCGTGCGCCATTGGCCGAGCAGAGTCACATGGTCGTCGGATGCTACATTGGGATTGGCCGAGAGCTGACCCCCCCCTTCTCCCTCACATGATCTCGCCGAGGTAAATCTGTTTGTCGCTTGAACAGGAAAGGACTGAAATGGAGAGCGAAAGGAGGAGACAAAAAATAATAATTCAGAAATGCGATGAGAACGAAAAGCATTTTGGACAAAAATGTTGCAAACCGCTCACTGATTTGAAAGACGAAAATGCAAATCTAAAAAAATGTCAGATTGCGATACTAGCGGGACTTTTTCTCAAAGGCATTCAGTGCTTATTAGGTCGAGCCGGGCAAACCCCCATCGAACCGGTGGTCAATATCACGAGGCTCATCGTAACTGAAGAACAATCAGATGAGCGATGCGCCGTGAAACCATACGACCAGCCACAACTTACGAAGGGGTTACCCGTCGTGAGTCGAGTTACGATGCGCCGCAATGCTCTGCGAAATCCAGCTCCCCCCCTCCCCCCCTCCGGGTTACCTACCGATGGGCTCCTTGGGATGGAAGGCAACGTCGTTGACCGAGCCCGAATGGCCGGGCAGCTTGTAGAGGATCCGTCTTGAGGTGGTGTCCCAGACGTAAACGTAACGGTCGGCCGAGCCGGCCGCGATCTTGCTGCCATCTGGTGACCAGGCACAGCGCAGCAGATTCTACGGGAGGAGGAGAGAGAATAGTCAGGCAACCCGCTCGGCTGGAGGCGACCTTTTTTTTTTTTGGCGGCGACTCTGCGGCCATTCACGAAATGAAGGCTTCGGCTGCGGGCTTATGGTCTGGTCATGTTTCTCTTGCTTAGGATGAGGGAGGATGAGGATGGGGGGAGGGTGAGAATGAGGAGGATCTGGAAGATAAGGATTTGGAAGAAGAGGAGGAGGAGGAAGATGAGGAGGAAGATGAGGAGAAAGATGAGGAGGAAGATGAGGAGGATGAGGAGGAAGAAGATGAGGAGGAAGATGAGGAGGAAGAAGATGAGGAGGAGGAAGATGAGGAGGAGGAAGATGAGGAGAAAGATGAGGAGGAAGATGAGGAGGAAGAGGAGGAAGAAGATGAGGAGGAAGATGAGGAGGAAGATGAGGAGGAGGAAGAAGATGAGGAGGAGGAAGATGAGGAGGAAGATGAGGACGATTAGGAGGGGGAGGAAGAAGATGAGGAGGAAGATGAGGAGGAAGATGAGGAGGAAGATGAGGAGGAAGCTTAGGAGGGGGAGGAAGACGAGGAGAATCAAGAGAAAAATTAGAAGGACGAGGAGGAAGACGAAGAAGAGGAAGATGAGGAAGATGTGGAGGATGAGGAGTGTCTCACCTGCTCAAAGTTGTGCTGAGCCCCTTGAAACAGCTTGACGCATCTTTCTTGCGGAGCGAACGGCCGGATATCCCAGATGCGTACTGAAAGGAGACACGCGAACAGAAAACACTCACTTAAAAATTTTTTTTGCTAACCATGGGGACGAGAAAGCCACACAAGCCCATCTGCTCCCCCCCCCTCCCCGGGAGAGAGGTTGCTCGCTACTCACACGAGTTGTCCATGGAGTTGGAGAGGAGGTAGGAGCCGTCTCCGCTCAGAGACAGTCCCGTGACGGAGTCCGTGTGGCCAGGCATCTTGTACAAGAGACCGTTCTTCCTCAGGTCCCACACCTAACCAAGACAAGGGAGACAAAAAAAAAACCCCACAACAACATTGAAAAACAATTGCATTATCGTGGATACTATACACCCCCCCCCCTCCCCCGCTTTCATTCAGATGCAAAATGATCGATGGTTGTCAACCTGGCTGCAGCAGCTAGTGGATCGCGCAAAGTGGAAGCGGCTTTTTAATTTTTTTTTCAATTCATGGCCAACAAAACGATTCAATTTTGAAAAAAAGGCGAAGAAAACTTTAACTTGACCGGGGACTTGAACCCGAGACCTCTGGTGCTTGAGTACAAGCGCTCTTACCGTCTGAGCTATCCGGTCCTTAGATGGCGACCTTCCCAACGAGACGACTCCTCTTTGCCAGAGCGTGGGCACCAGTCAGAAACATTAAACCATTATTTCTTTTAATAATTTGAATTTTTTTTTTTAATCAATAGATTAACCATTACGTGAAGCAAACTGCAAACAGAAAAACTTGTCTTATTTTTTATTTTTTTTAAATTTTTTTTTTGGGGGGGGGAGTACACCTACCTTGATGTCGTTATCGATACCAGCCGAGATGATTTGATCGCTGGTGTCGTTGAAACTGACGGCCAAGACTTGATAGGTGTTCTGGAAGGTCTGCACCACGCCGCGCTTGCGGCTGTCCCAGAGCTGAAAGACAAACGGAAAAAAAGCGATCGATCGATTGAAAACGGCAAAGCAAATCTGTCCGGACCGGGACATGAACCCAAGCCTGTGCTTTGATGTAGCAGCGGTTCTACCCAGCCTTTTTATGCAGAGTTATGCACTGGCTAAATGTTATTATACTCGAACTCAAACCACACCTTTATCGTTCCGTCATCGCCGCCGCTGACGATGAGCGACGGTCCCCGCCGGGCCGGGAAGACCGAGTTGACGATGGCCGTGTGGCCGCGGATCTTCTTGATGCGCGCACCGGTCTCCGTGTCCCAGAGGCACAGTTGTTTGTCCGTGCTGCAGGACACCAGTTGGCTGGGTGGGTGTAGGGAAGGGGGGAAGGGGGGGGGGGGGGGGAGAGGGGAGACATTAAAGACATTAAAGCACATTAAAGCACAGGATCTTGGTTAAAGCGGAGGTCGTAGAATCGCTTCCATTCTTTGCCAACATCGACGTATCAAGGTTTTTGCGGCACGACGTCACCTGACCGCCAAAGGCTGATCGACATGTCCGCAGGCGCGGGTCCAAATACGCGGACGCGCGTGCAAGTATTGAATCTGAGTATTTCCATTGGTCAATTGATGACTTGAAGGTGCGCGCGTTCCACGTACATCTGCATTAATTGAATGCCGACTGCCAGAAAAGCATGCGACTAAAAAACTATAAAAATAACACCTGGGTAAGTTTGGGCTCGATACGTCAACCATGTCATGAAAACAAAAACGAGTGTTAGTTTTTTTTTTCAGACACAGAGGGCAGTATTTGTAACTCTTTTGTCCAGCGATTGCTCCATTCCTATTCGATTGTTGGCAAAATTCACTAAAATTTCCTCTTTTTCTGAAAAAAAAATAAAATGGCAGATTTTCAAGCCCTAAAATTTCTAGCAATGTCTGGGAATTTGACAATGTCCGGAAATGTGGGCTCTTTGCAAATTGTGCGCCCTTGGAACGTTCAATGGTTATCTCAGCTGGGGCTGGATTACAAGGGCGGTGCTCTCTCATTCTCTCGGGGGGATTTTCGGAGACGTGGGGTTGTTCCGTTACCCGTCTGTTGTGTAGTGCAACTCCATGATGGCCCCCTGGTGACCGTTGAGCACGGCATAGTTGGTGCACTCGCCATACACGCTCCACAAGACTGCAGGACGGGAGACGAAGAAGGCAAACAAAAGTCAAGATACTGGGACGGCTTTATGGACGCTAAGAAGATGATTAGATTGGGTTGACGAGCCGCAGGTTTAAAAAAAAAAAAAAAAAAAATGAAAATTGGTTTTGAGGCCTTCTACAACTGGACAAGTTAACTGTTTGGTTCACGTGAAATGGTTTATGGTTTTACCGGCTAATCTTGTGATCCCAAAATAACGTCCAACAAATAACGGAACTAACATGGTTACATGCTTCTGACTGGTGCCCCCAACCCGGCAAAAGACAAGTTGTCCATTTGGGAAGGCCGCCAGTTAAGGGCTGGATAGCGCAGATGGTAAGAGCTCCAAAACGCAAAACCAGAGCTTTCTGCTTCAACTCAAGTCCCAATCAACTCACTCAATGTTTTCTTTAATTAATCAATTGCCATAAACAAACAAAATAGACGATTATGTTTTCCTTTTTAGTTCGGTCCCCGAATGAAAGATCGAGTGGCCAGAGACTAAAGGCGTGTCCGCACTGGACTTATTTTTTATCGAGCCCGTGGGTAACATTCCAATGGCGTCTGCACTTGGACTTTTCGACTAGGGTAAACTAACCGAGACGATCGGTAAAACTAACCGACTCATGTACAGTACATGTGCATGTACTCTAGGTACACAAACACGTTGTTACCCTGCGCCCGCATGAGTCTTGCATACAGTAACGTAACGTGCGGGGCGCCAGATGTGTTTTTTTACCGAGTCGTTTACCGAGACGTCGTGTCCGGATTGGACTTATCGACTCGGTTAAACTGACCTGGTCAATTTAACCGGGCAGAAGTTTGTCGGTTAAACTACCCACTGGAGTCGGGTAAGTTACCTGGGAGGAAAACTTCCTGGGCTGTCCGCACTGGACTTAAAATGGTCAATTTACCCATTTGCTCGGTTAGTTTACCCATTTTAAGTCCAGTGCGGACGCGGCTTTACTTACAGATATTTCTGTCGAACGAGCCCGAGGCCAGCGTGTTTCCGTCGGGGTGGAATTTGGCCGAAAAGATCTCGGCACCGTGTCCGGTCAAGAGCATGATCGGGGAAAGTAGACTTGATGTACGGGGAGGCCCCTGCAGGAAACAAAAGCGCAACATTAATATAATGGGCACGGTGTTGTTGTTAGTTTATTCGCAGTGGCTGTTGTTACGGATGAATCCTTTAAATATCTTCTTTAGAAACTTCATTGTGCGCTAATTAATCTTTAATTGAACATTCCCCATAACACTTTGTTAATGCTTTTACGCCAATTACGGGCAGTCGTCCATGTGTTCCTTGACTTAAGATTTGTCAGGTTTTTTTTAGCTCTTGGAACCAGACTATCATTAATTCATTGTGTCATTTCATCAGAACAAGGTTTACTACTAGAATTTAGATTAGAAGAAAAAAATAAAAAATAAAAACAAGTCCGAATTTGTTGTCCGGATACTGGGCACGTCTGTGGAAACAGTATGGAATCTAATTCTAAGTAACTAACTCCATGTGTTACTTGACTTGATTTGTCAGGTTTTTTAGCTCTTGGAACCAGACTATCATTAATTCATTGTGTCATTTCATCAGAACAAGGTTTACGACTAGAATGTAGAAAAAAATAAATTCAAAACAAGTCTGAATTTGTTGTCCGGATACTGGGCACGTATGTAAAAACAGTATTTCTGTATATTGCCGTTACTTTACTTACGGCTTGTACAACGCTTTGCCCGGTCGACGCGGCGACCAGTTCGTGTTTGGACCGCTTCACGTGGACCATGGCTCCCTCCTCGGCTTTCCTCTTTCCTTCCAAAATCGGCATTTTGGTTTTTTTCCCTCTAGAAATCGTCAAAAATAGATCAAAATAATCTCCCACCGCGATCACGAGATAAACGTTCAATCAAAAACAACCAACCCACGCGGTGAACGTAACCAATGCCGGACTATTGAGGGCGCTCTTCTATTTTAAAAGTCCGCGGTCGTTTCCCCCCGGAGGTCGTTGGCTACGGCTTGACAAAGCGCACGAGTCAACGGGGAATGGCTGCAGCCGCTAGCTGGCGGCTTCCTTTTAGACTCGCGCGTACTTCGGAGCCGTTAGCCCAGAACTCGGACAGGGCCTGCCTGCATGCATGCGGTCACCGTGCAGTGGCGCTCTTTGGGTGACGTTTTCAGAACATCCTCGTGATAAACCAATCAATTTATTGACGATGGGATCGATGAAGCTTGCTCAAGGATCCCAAGGTTTCCTCAACTTGCAGAAGTCAGCTTAGCAAGCGAAAGTGATCTCAAAATATTGTTCTCTTGAAGGAAAACGCGGACACGAACTGATCGAGACACTTCCAGCCATGACGACGACAGCGCATGGTGACATCAGCATTATAAGACCATGGTGCTGAGACCAGTCCTAGACCATTGCAATACCAGCCCAGACCGGCCAAGTTCGTCAGAGAAAGGTAAGTGCCGTCCTATGATGCAGCATGTTAACCTCTCAGGTTCTAATTCACTCCTTCCGATGAAATATGTGACCCGGCACAGCGACATGAGGAATATCCCACCAAAACACTTTTCGAGTAAACAACGCCTGAAGTAAAAGTAACTTCTCAATTAGATTTTTGGGGGATTGACGGAAAAGTAATGTATTGGAGAATACTATGTCCAAAGGATTTTTCCGAAATCTGTCTCTAAATGTTGAAAAAAACGAGGATTTCGGGGGAGTGTTTGTATACTGAGTGTTTTCATGAAAATGTAAAGTTCCTGCCTTTTTGAATGGCCGCTTTCGAGGAGTTAGAATGGTGCTGCTATATTGTGTCTGGTACCAAATGAACGAGCGACGTATCCCCTTGTACTATTTACAACAAAGTTCACACGGAAATAATTTTGATATAATTTGAAAGCTAATGGTATACTCTTTCACATCATTAGACAATCTCAAAATCTCAAAAGTGGGGGTTATTCCTCATTATGCTGTGCCGGGTCACATATGTGACCCGGCACAACGACATGAGGAATATCCCACCAAAACACTTTTTGAGTAAACAACGCCTGAAGTTAAAGTATCTTCACAATTCGATTACAAAAAATATATATATATATTTTCTGAAATTTTAAACATTAGAGGATATTATATTTTGATAACATTTGAAAGATAATGGTATACTATTTCACATCATTAGACAATCTCAAAATCTCAAAAGTGGGGGTTATTCCTCATTATGCTGTGCCGGGTCACATATTTACCACGATCCACACTCTATAGTTCAGAACAGGCGTTTGGCGCGCACAAAGCATTGGGCCTACCTCAGCACATGGTCGTTCTTCTTCTTTCGTATGAGACAGCCAGGTAGTGTCGCTCAGCCTCCGCAGCCAGCTTGCTGCACCATTCCCTAACTGTGACTGCGGAGAGCCACAAAGGCACAAACCCAATTATTAATTCTTTTTCAATAAAGGCCCCTCATACTCATACTCCTGCCCGTTATTATTGTACACCAATATACTTCACGTCCTTGTAAACTTGTTTAGTGGTTGACACGTTGACCTGAGGTATCGGTATCGATGTATGGGCCCATGTACGTATAATTCAAGAACGGTCGGCTTACGTATGGAAGACATTGTCATTGATTGACATCCTGGCATTCACGCGAAACGCTCTTTAAAAATCATTTTACTCTCTACAAATCAAATCAGAAGTCTAGACCACATGTATGTTACAATCACTGGGGAGTTTTATTGCAATTCGGAATGATTGAAGGTTGAACTCGCTACCGTGTACGGGTGTAGTTCATCACACTGTCCGTCTGCATGGAAATAAAAGCCGTTGCGTCGTCCATCTCTGCACTCTTCACCCTAGCGATCCAGTCCACGCCGCGAGAGGGCATGCACCGCACAGACAATTGTAAAAATAAACATCTTAAACTAAACACATCAGTCAGTCATTATTCCCCCCGCTATGAATGGCTAATTAACTCAGAACTCATTCCGGGTGCGTTCGTAACTGATGCATAGTGGTATAATTATAGAAAAATAAACAAAATACACGTAAGAAATGTAATCAATGCACCTGATCAAAAAAAAAATTAACAATCTGAATAGCCACCTTCGAGAGATCGGACGAACCAGACCAAAATTACTTATTCATCTTTTACATCAATTTTGAGAGGAAGTAACTTTAGTTCCTGGAAATGTATAATTACACGCCCTTCAATCTTTGTGACCACGTATTGTGTTTCTTTATAAAGTGGGCTTACTGTGGAACATTCTGAAACATCCTTAACCACTGTAAAACCGTGAAGGTTGGAATTGGAGTTCTGGGAAGCTCTAAAAAAAAAATCACTGGTCGGCTCAACGCTTAAAAGGCGCGACCAATTTAAATTGATTTTCTACATACAGACCGGGCGTGCAGTGGAATTCCGACTTGGAAGCTTCCCATTCAATGCGTAGTACATTTCCCTTTCAACCCAGAAAGACGATATAGTACATACGCTTCCATTATTTTACTTAGAAAAGACTTCCATGACTTCCCCCCCAAAAAAACCGTCAATTAATTCCGTTCTTTCCGGTTATCCCCGGAAGTCAAAGAGCACCGTGGCAACCAGTTGATGGTTGCTGTGCCGACCATTTATAGTTTTGTCGGCATGGCAACCAGTTCCCAGACTCAGTGGTGCCAAAATGGCGGCCATAACTATTCATTTTTCGAGAGTTGTCTTCGCTTCTGAAATGACGATACTTCTAATTATTTATAGAAATTCTGGCTTCTATACTGATTGCACAATCCGGTGCCGACGTTGTGAGATGGTGGCGATGTCACCACAATTTTCAGCATTTTTGTTTTCTCCTGAACTTGGAACTGCAAGCAAAACTGCCTGCACTTGAGAAGACTGCCTCCAAGTGAGAAAAGCAAATTACCAATCCAAAACCGCCGGCCAACACCTTTTTCTTCAATAAAAAAAATAGCAATCGGCGACAAGTTCACCGCGTGGGAACGAGGTTGAGTCCCTCCCTAATGGCCAACCTCGAGCCCACTCGGGTCATGACGTCATCCGATGCACAATTAGAGTGTCAAAGGTCACGAGGTCTGGCGACCAACCAATCAGAGCGTCGTTTTGTCCAGGGTCAGTCATCACATCATATTTGTGACCCGGCACAGCGACATGAGGAATATCCCACCAAAACACTTTTTGAGTAAACAACGCCTGAAGTTAAAGTATCTTCCCAATGCGATTAAAAATCAATTTTCTTTCTTTTTTATTTTCGGAAATTTTAAGTATGAGAGGATATTATATTTTTATATCGTTTGAAAGCTAATGGTATACTCTTTCACATCATTAGAATACCTCAAAATCTCAAAAGTGGGGTTATGCCTCATTATGCTGTGCCGGTTCACATTTTTGTTTTACACATCTAGAAAGTTCGTAACCCTATCAAAACCCTGAGTAACAGCAAACCAATTTTCTTTAAACAAAACAACCCCCAAACAAACAAACGAACCGATAAGCCAGACTAGAAATGCTTATCAGAGCAACATTACTCGTACACCGAACATTACTTTACATCGATAAGGAACCATTTTACCGCCACGAAATTATTAGCACTGGTCTCCGTCGAGCGCATCACTCAAAGCGAGCGCTCTGCAGCAAGGTAGACTAATTAGACTGGCACAAGTCCAGCGACTTCTAACGTGATTTCGGTCAGTTCATATAAAAACAAGACTCCCCCAAAATATCAATGATTTCTTGGGGGGAGAGTATATATTATAATATACAAAAATGTATATTATGTGGCAGCGCAAGACTCCCCAACACCTGAGACGTATACTATCAAGTGAGAATAACCGTAATAATGCTTTCTGATTGCATGGTGCAGTGGTGCAGCTATCTTGCCGAGTGTCTTATACGAAAGATCACACCATACCCCCAGATATATAAGAGGCCCATGACGAGTCATACCATGACCTTCGCCTAGTGGAGTGCTGTACAAATCTAAAAACTCTTCCTAAGAGTGCGACAAATGCTGCATTTCGGATCGGTAGCGACCCTTCCTTTAGGCAGAGATTCTACGTATACTGCGAGAAATTACACTCACCAGCAAACACTATTGAAATCGCCTGTTCGCCTACACTTGATTTCCATAGTTTCGACAAAATGACTTTTATACGAGATGATATGATAGAGGCATCTAAATTCTTGTATATAATATAATCTATCGGATTATTATTCACACTTCTTTTCACCTAAATACTGGCAAAGATTCGTATACCAAGGCACTGGACAGGACTTAATAATGCTCCCTTTGTCGGTCTTTGGTTGGAGCACACCAGACAAAAAACACACACACACACACACACGTTAAACTGGCTAAAAAAATTGTGTTCTCAGACCACTGGCGCCCTACAACGATTCACAGCATATGACGATTCACTGGTGCACCCTTATCTAAAATTGATAGACTCTCTGATCTGGAATGGTCTATGAAAAGTCGGGTTAGAAATTCACACACCGCAGTGGATATACTAATCAGGTAGTGTTCATAGATAGAGTAAGTATTCCCGCACACGCCATTTTGGTCTGGCAATACAGAGTGATCACTGCGCACGGTACGCACACAGAATGGCCATGTTTGCAGTATTAGGTATAATTTGAACCTAGCCCGATTGACTCGCTTGAGGGCGCTGTGGGCCGTACACCCTAGAGTTCCTATAATTATAAAGGGACTCTATAGTACACCTCACAACTAACCACACGTGAGTAGGGCAACCCGCTGTTAAACTGTCAGGAGTAAATGCCGATCATTTCTGTGTGCGTATATATACCAAGCGGGTTTGCAGCATAATAGTCTGGTTCCGTGTTTTCTTCTTTGGAGAACTCACGTCTCTCTATGTACATCGACGATTGGATACTGGGCAGAACGCTGTACCAAGAGTGTATATAAGGGTTCCCGCGGAACCTTTTCCCCGGCTCGGGGTCAGTGCACTTCCTCCAGGTAGCCGCCCCACTTCACCTTGAAGGTCCCCGTCCGCCACGTGACCTTGTTCCTGACGCAGCCCTTGAGGAAGTGGTAGAGCGTGGTGCACTCTCTGTACGCCCAGGCCACTGCGTAGTTGAACTTGGAGAAGTTCAATGGTTCCGGCTGCACAGAGGGAAAAGAGAGGGAGAGAGGGAAGAGCGAGGGAGAGAGGAGGGGAGTGAGAGGGAGGTAGAGAGAGAGGGAGAGAGAGAGAGAGAGAGAGAGAGAGAGAGAGAGAGAGAGAGAGAGAGAGAGAGAGAGAGAGAGAGAGAGAGAGAGGGTGGATGTCATTCCACAATTCCTGTCAATATAGGTAGGCCTATTGTGTGTCATACATCGGACCTACGTCAGCAATTCGGTCTGTCCTGTCTGTCTGTCTGTCTGTCTGTCTGTCTGCATGCCTCTCTGCAGGTCAGATGTTAACCTACAGAATCGGACAGGTAGCTCTTTGTGGACCAATAAGGCTACCGGATGATAATTATTCGGACGCAGGGTTCAATCACAATGTCGAGTCAGACTAATAGTGACCCAGAACAGCGACATGAAGAATATCCCACCAAAACACTTTTCGAGTAAACAACGCCTAAAGTCAAAGTTTCTCCTCAATTCGATTAAAAATCAATTTTCTTTTTCTTTTTTCTTTTTGGAAAGTTAATGTATTGGAGGAAATGTTGATATCATTTGAAAGCTAATGGTACACTATTTCACATCATTAGAAAATCTCAAAATCTCAAAAGTGGGGGTTATTCCTCATTATGATGTGCCGGGTCACAATATACCGGTCGAAATTAGTTTGGTTTGTGGTGTAACGGCACACGTCCACGCCGTGGACGCGTGATGCGTGACGACCGCGGCCGCGTATAATTTTTTTTTTATAGCGATGGAGATCGAGACCGTCCTTCACCGAGCTTCGACAACTCGGGGAACGGAAGGTGGCAGCTATCACGTGGAAGGAAACCACCCAACACCCGGTTGCACAGATGCAGCAAGGTCATCTCATATACACCGTTCAACCGCCATTTCCACGCCGGTTCTCAACTCGGTACAAAGGCTACTGGTATCAGCGGTTTTTCAGTCACTACCGGTACACCGTCGAGATTGCATGTTTACAGCACAGTTCGGGAAGTGCATCCGCATATGTGACCCGGCACAGCATAATGAGGAATAACCCCCACTTTGGAGATTTTGAGATTTTCTAATGATATGAAATAGTATACCATTAGCTTTCAAATGTTATCAAAATATAATATCCTCTAATGTTTGAAATTTCAAAAAATACAAAAAATTATTTGTAATCGAATTGTGAAGATACTTTAACTTCAGGCGTTGTTTACTCAAAAAGTGTTTTGGTGGGATATTCCTCATGTCGTTGTGCCGGGTCACATATGTGACCCGGCACAGCATAATGAGGAATAACCCCCACTTTTGAGATTTTGAGATTGTCTAATGATGTGAAAGAGTATACCATTAGCTTTCAAATGATATCAAAATTATTTCCGTGTGAACTTTGTTGTAAATAGTACAAGGGGACGTCGCTCGTCCATTTGGTACCAGACACAATATAGCAGCACCATTCTAACTCCTTGAAAGCGGCCATTCAAAATGGCATGAAAACAGTACACAAACAGTCCCCCGAAATCCTCGTTTTTTCAACATTTAGAGACGGATTTCGGAAAAATCCTTTGGACATAATATTCTCCAATACATTAACTTTCCGAAAATACAACAACAGATTTTTTTTTTTATCAAATTGAGAAGATACTTTGACTTCAGGCGTTGTTTACTCGAAAACTGTTTTGGTGGGATATTCCTCATGTCACTGTGCCGGGTCACATATGTATACAGCATTGTTGGTGCTATTGCATTACCACTACTTCAATGTCGTTTATGTAGAGTGGCAGTGTTTAGGAACGTGTAAACACACCACGTATACCCATTTCACAGAGCCTGTGTGCGAAAATCTACCCGACATGAAGAGTATATATTGCCTGTTGTAACGGGATAGGCCGGCCATACCTTAAAGCCGTGATGTTTGGCCGTGTAAGTTTCGTGTTGTTCGGTTCTCACTGCTCGAGCATAGACCGGGTCACCAGCGAAACCAGTCCCCACAAAAACGTGTCCTAGATCTTCGACTGGTACTCTCGACTTTTGTGAGGCAAGGCGGGTTGTGTCCTTTCAAAGCTTACACCCCCAAATCCAGGCGCGATTTTTCGGCTTCACAACCGGAAACAATTCCCTCTCTGGTCGAGTTCGGGCGGGCCCGCGTTCTCGGCTGATCGTGAAGGCGGGGATGGTGGTGTGATCCTGTTTCCGAGTGCAGGTTTTTTTTTGGTTGGGGTCGTGTTCGCGTTGGTTCGAGCGCGAGAACAAAGAGTCCGCGAGCAAAGAAAAGACTCGCCAGAACTCGGCTTATAGGAGTAAGGTCTCTTGTCAAAAAGATCATCGGTTGAGTATCGGTTGAATTCATCCGACCGATAAAATTTCCCCCGGTAGAAAGCCGATTGTAGTCTGGACTCTGGGGTGAAAAATACACGATGGCTATCTGGTGGAAACGACATCGGACGGGTCAAATCATCTCATACCCAACCGATGGTCTTTTTGACAAGAGGCCTAAGTGCGTTTTTGTGCAAAAACTATCCGCGGTTCAGGGCTGTACACAGCCTTCAAACATAATTCGGTTACGCATGCGCGGAAGCAAGTAAACAATACCGTACGCAAAAGCAAGACCCGATTCAGGACGACCTCCGCGCAGTCTCCTAACGACGGGCAGAGTACACAGTACCCGAAACGTTGGGTTACCGGCTCTTTTTTTTCGAGCCACCCTCCTTCCCGAAAGAGAAGTGGGTATACACGGTGTCACCGCAAACCTTCCACTTAGTATGTCCACCATGCAAACCTTCAAGTCTTGTCAAAGACCCGCGCAAACGAAATTAGCTGCCCCGAATGGACCTTTCCCATGAAATATGCAAATTAGACCTAGCGCATGCGCTTATCTAAATTGGTGGGCAAGCGGGCTGCCAACCAATCATAGTTTTTCACGGGCGTGCGCGCGTTCCTTCTCACTAACAGTTTGGCGTGCGGTCATTGGCTATTCAGCGTCTCCTGCGCGCGTATTTCGAATTTTGCACGCAACGCGCACTCGTTTGCCCACCAATTTAGTAAAGCGCATGCGCCAGCTCTTATTTGCATATTTCATGGGAAAGGTCCATTGCAAGAGCTCGCAGCCCTTACCTGTAGAAAGTACAGCTGTATGTAATCCAGCACGAACCACTGGAGCACGTGGAGGAGAAAGAACATGATGGGGTCCCAGTGGAAGAGATAGTGGACAGCCCACGTGCAGCACAGACCGCACACGAGCATCTCAGAGAAGGGCTCTAGCAGTATTGTGGACGGAACGGACGAACTTCTAACCGTCGTCCATCTGAAAAGAAAAACCACGAAAAATATAAATAATTTGAACATAGGTTCTATGGATTTACCCCCCCCCCCAAAAAAAAAAAAAATTAAATAAATAAATAAATAAAATGTGACCCGGCACAGCATAATGAGGAATATCCCCCACTTTTGAGATTTTGAGATTTTCTAATGATGTGAAAGAGTATACCATTAGCTTTCAAATGATATCAAAATTATTTCCGTGTGAACTTTGTTGTAAATAGTACAGGGGGACTTCGCTCGTTCATTTAGTACCAGACATAATATAGCAACACCAGTCTAACTCCTCGAAAGCGGCCATTCAAAAAGGCAGGAACTTTACATTTTCATGAAAACAGTACACAAACACTCCCCCGAAATCCTCGTTTTTTCAACATTTAGAGACGGATTTCGGAAAAATCCTTTGGACAAAATATCCTCCAATACATTAACTTTCCGAAAATACAAAAATAAATAAATATCGAATTGAGAAGATACTTTGACTTCAGGCTTTGTTTACTCGAAAAGTGTTTTGGTGGGATATTCCTCATGTTGCTGTGCCGGGTCACAAATAATAATACGATAAAAATCCTACTGTGTTCTATGGCCAAAGTCGCCCATACAAAACCCCTGTACAAAGTTAATGGCATTTTCGGAGAAGAAGAAGAAGAAAAAACATCGCGGAAAAGGTAACAACACCACCACCAAACAATAGTTTAAATAAGACTTGAGGCTCTGCATGGTGGGTGAAGCAATATAGGAGAGTTTGCGGTGACACCATGTATAAGGTCTTTTTAGGAAGAGGTGTGGCTCTGAAAAGAACCTGAGCGATAACTCAAAGTTCTCCTGATGACGGCCAGAGCATACTGGCCGGAACGCCGGGTCCTTTTCAGAACCATATCTCTCTTATCCTAAAGAAACACTAGTTTGGGAACGCGTACCATTCTCTATGTCCAGCAAGATACACTGTAAAAGTCGTGGGGCATGCAAACAATTTGTGGGAACAAGTTCTTCTTTTGGGGCTAAACTTAGTCCGTGTTTGGTCTGAAACGTTGTTGGGAATTTCTTCAGGCGGGGGACGGTCAGAGCACGTCGAGTGTAACCCTCCGCAAGTCTTATCCTAATGTGTGTGGCGATGATAAGGCCTCGTGGCATTGCGTGCACGTCCGCATCCTGCGTGCAGTGGCCCGCGTACAAGGTCGCTCGATCGTGTCAATTAACTGGGAACCGGGAGGTTAAACGCCGGTGTAGATGCGGACAACGGATAGCACGCACCTGACCATCCGCTTGCCGAATGATACCACCGAGTAGTTGCCCGGGTTCTGCATGGCCGGGAAACTGCTGAGTGCGATCTTCAAACCACTTAACAGAGAAGAAGAAAAAACATGAATAAAAACAAATCAATAACAAAATACGGTGGCAGCATGTACATCATCTGTTTTTGATAAGGAGCATGGGTCTGAACATAGCCTGTAGCTCAACGTTTCGGGTAGTGTGTACTCAGCCCGTCGTCGGAAGACTGCGGGTAGAAACGTTGAGTTACCGGGTCTTTGCATGATGAAAATACTAAGTGGAAGGTTTGCGGTGACACCATGTAGCACTTCTCTCCCATAACGACGGGCAGAGTACACACTATCCGGTGACGTTGAGTCACGGGAAACCTTCCACTTTATACAGAAACGTTGAGTTTAAACTACGCCCAAAAGGCACGCGTTACACGGTGACGTCACCGCAAACCGTGTACGTTCCGCACGCGGACAGGGAGCCGTATTCTTGCCTACCTTTTCACCGTGGCCAGGCCCATGTAACAGTCCTCGGATATGTACTGGCCGAGTTCCTCGAAGCCCCCGGCGGCCACGAGCACGCTCCTGCGCAGCAGGTTGGACATTCCCGTCACGCACGTGAAGCCCATCATGTTGATGCATAGATACAGCCGGCCGTGCGCCCCACCAAAGTACACCTGTCGTTGGGAATGCCAAATTGGAAACCCCCCCTTTCATTATTCGTCGAGCTTCGGGGTCGCTGCCAATTTTATATTATTATGTACACTATAAAAACCCTGCCATCTGTTGGGCATCTTTCGACGTGCATAATTATCGTGAGGGGAAATTGGGAATAATTGTGCAAGTATGTCAAGGACATCTATATACACGGAATTTTATTGTAACATTTCCAAACAAACAGTCTTGGTGTGGTGTTTCAATGAAGGTTGTGGTGATAACGGTGGTGATGACGGTGATGATGGTGATGGTGGTGGCGATGATGGGGAGGAGGATGAGGAGGATGAAGAGGACAATGATAATGGTGGTGATGATGGGGATGGTGGTGGTGGTGATGGTGATGATGGTGGTGATGGTGGTGATGGTGGTGATGGTGGTGATGGTGGTGATGGCGGTGATGGTGGTGATGGTAATGATGGTGGTGATGGTGGTGATGGTGATGATGGTGATGATGATAATGATGATAATGATGGTGGTGATGGTGATGATGGTAATGATGATAATGATGGTGATGATGGTGGTGATGGTGATGATGGTGGTGATGGTGGTGATGGTGGTGATGGTGGTGATGGTAATGATGGTGGTGATGGTGGTGATGGTGATGATGGTGATGTTGGTGTTGATGGTGGTGATGGTGATGATGGTGGTGATGGTGATGGTGATGATGGTAATGATGGTGATGATGGTGGTGATGGTGGTGATGGTGGTGATGGTGGTGATGGTGATGATGGTGGTGATGGTGATGGTGGTGATGGTGGTGATGGTAATAATGGTGGTGATGATGTGATGGTGATGATGGTGGGGATGGTGGTGATGGTGGTGATGGTGATGATGGTGGTGATGGTGGTGATGGTGATGATGGTGATGATGGTGGTGGTGGTGGTGATGGTGGTGATGGTGGTGGTGATGGTGATGGTGATGGTGATGATGATGGTGATGATGGTGATGGTGGTGATGGTGATGATGTTGGTGATGGTGATGATGATGGTGATGGTGGTGATGGTGATGATGGTGATGATGATGGTGATGGTGGTGATGGTGATGGTGGTGATGGTGGTGATGGTGATGGTGATGATGATGGTGGTGGTGATGGTGGTGATGGTGGTGATGGTGGTGATAGTGATGATGGTTATGATGATGGTGTGGTAGTATAAAGCTCAGGGTATATGGGGCTATAGGAACAGTAATCTCGACACTAATGATGCCCGCTATATAAACAAAGACATCTAGACAACCCGTACCTTTTCCAATGTGGCACCGAAGCCTGTTCGGTTGCAGCAGAAAGGCAGCGCGTGGACCATCCCAACGTCTGGCGTCATTTTGCAGACCATTTCTGTCAAGGTATCCCTGTACACTACGGCCGACAAAAGGTCAGATATAAAACCAAGGATAATTCAGCCAGACGGTCCTCAATCTACAAATGCACTCATTAACAGTCATTAACTATACCAGGATGTGTGTTTATACAACGAGCCGACGACTGGTCGACCTTACCGTCTTTCAAAAAACCCCTCGAGCGATCCGAACTAGACACCGGCGTGGATTATTGATGCACGGTGCTATGACAAACATTTCCACACCCCAAAGCTGATATGTGACCCGGCACAGCGAAATGGGGAATATCCCACCAAAACACTTTTCGAGTAAACAACGCCTGAAGTCAAAGTATCTTCTCAATTCGATTATTATTTTTTATTTTTTTTTATTTTCGGAAAGTTAATGTCTTGGGGGATATTATGTCCAAAGGATTTTTCCGAAATCCGTCTCTAAATGTTGAAAAAACGAGGATTTTGGGGGAGTGTTTGTGTACTGTTTTCATGAAAATATAAAGTTCCTGCCTTTTTGAATGGCCGCTTTCGAGGAGTTAGTATGGTGCTGCTATATTGTGTCTTGTGCCAAATGAACGAGCGAAGTCCCCTTGCACTATTTACAACAAAGTTCATACGGAAATAATTTTGATATAATTTGAAAGCTAATGGTATACTTTTTCACATCATTAGAAAATCTCAAAATCTCGAAAGTGGGGGTTATTCCTCATTATGCTGTGCCGGGTCACATATGTTAGTTTAGATAATCATTTTATTATCGGTTCTCATAATGTATCGCAGCCATGTATTGGGTCTGACTTTTTCGATCGCAGCAGAGAGACCCTTTGTGAGCATTTTTTTTTTTTTTTTGAAGGGGGAATTTTTTTTTTTTTTTCAGTATCTTTTTAAAGTATGATTTATACTTCATTAAAAAGAAATACTCACCCATTTTCATACCGCTATCGCTGATCATGATGAGTTCATACTGCGCTGCGCTGTATCCTGGCATCAGATTATTCAATTTGGGATTATTACCAATTTTTCGTCCGCCTATTTAATATACAGAGAGAGAGAAAAAAGAAGAAGCATTAAACAATATCTTGCTGTAACCTCCAGTCTGGTTACAACATCTCCTCGGACCCGAATTCTGCCTTTGACGAAGACCCTCCTAATGTTGGACACTTGCTTTGAGGTCATTTTAGTCAGTAAGCAGTTTGCAACATTTTGTGCGTATTACTGTATCAAAAAAAAAAAAATCTCGGTAAAATTCGTTTGACGAACTCGTCAAAGTCGGATACATGCATTGTTAGAACTGCTGCGTGTTTCTGGATCGATTTTAACCTTCGGAATCAAATATTTGGACTTGTCGAAACCACGTTTTAATACCAGATACCCTTAATCACCTTGGTTGAATTCCGGATCAAATAGGCCTTTGACCGTCCGTTTTGTACAGTGCACACAGCATGTAATGTAACTTGCGCCCAGCCAACGTCTTTCCCTTTGACATTTTTTTTCTTCTTCATCCAAGTCCCCTTTTCCCCTGTCTTACCCACAAATAGCCTGGCGTTGATGTGCGGATATCGCTCCATAAGAGACTCGACGAGTTGCCGCGCCGGGTCCTTCTCCTCCTGAACGCAAAATAGCAGCTCAAACTACGCAGAAACAGAGGAAGCGAACAAAAGAAAAAAATACCCAATAAAGATAGAGAACAAACCTCGAGAATGACAATGCCCGGAGTAGTCTGCATTACCGGTATATACGCAAGTTATATCGTAACGTATAACGTCCCAGAATTCATTATCGTGATTAACGAAGCCGTATATTTCTAAAAATATATTTTTTTCAGCGCTGCTAGGCAAATAACGATGCGGGTGGCTGACCATACTGGTTGCCAGGGTGATTTATCTCCATGACGTCAGTGCATACAAAGCAACTTCTTATTAATATCCACGCGTGTCCAAATAATATAATTCCATATAAACGGATGTAATAATTGACTATGGCAACGCCTAGGGGTAAGATAATAATCTTGTTTGGTATCTTGGACGAGATATTGAGATTTCCAAATTATATCGCTAATTAATATACGGTTTTTAATCGACTCTCTTGGTATTATAGTCAACGGGGGCATAACCAAGTCGTTGGTCACGAGGGGTAACGGAGTTGACAATCATTTTCTCGACACGTTCTGAAGAGTGACTATGTCTACTTAGGGATATCCCGTCATGAAATTGTTTCGATGTCATGACAACATTGTGTGAAATTACGCCTCTGAGTGTCTGCACAATGTAATATACGTCACCGCCAGGAAGCTTAATTAGGTCTCTTGTCAAAAAGATCATCGGTTGAGTGCCGGTTGAATTCATCCGACCGATACAATTTCCCCCGGTAGAAAGCCGATTGTACTGGACTCTGTGGTGAGAAAATACACGATGGCTATCCGGTGGAAATGACATCGGACGGGTCAAATCATCTGATACCCAACCGATGATCTTTTTGACAAGAAACCTTAGTTGTATGCAATATACGCGTACTGATGATTTCTAATTCGCCATTACTTCTCAAGGGTTGTCAAATACAAAATAGATACCAAGAGAAGATATCCCATAAGGCAACGAGGGAACTTGGCCTACAAAAAAATTAATAAAAGATGACCATGCAGGCGAGACAATGTGACCACACCCCGGACGGATAGCCTAAGCGAAAACGCTTAGTCACCATCTAATGGAGATATGGATACATTGTATACTGAAATATGTGACC
Source organism: Luidia sarsii (assembly GCA_949987565.1). NCBI lineage: Eukaryota > Metazoa > Echinodermata > Asteroidea > Paxillosida > Luidiidae > Luidia > Luidia sarsii. The sequence continues at coordinate 7,875,815 of OX465121.1, forward strand.
CGGCACAGCATAATGAGGAATAACCCCACGTTTGAGATTTTGAGGTTTTCTAATGATGTGAAAGAGTATACCATTAGCTTTCAAATGATATCAAAATATGATATCCTCTAATACTTAAAATTTCCGAAAATACAAAAGAAAGAAAATTGATTTGTGATCGAATTGTGAAGATACTTTAACTTCAGGCGTTGTTTACTCAAAAAGTGTTTTGGTGGGATATTCCTCATGTCGTTGTGCCGGGTCACATATAGGGCAGACACAGCAGAGGTATACACATTATAATCTCATCGGCATTGTAAATGCCTCAGTAAAATACCCCCGTGAACAAAAATCCATACAAATGAACGAAAGTGCCAACGTAATTTGACACATTTTACACAATTCATCAAAGCTAATTGGAAAAAAAAAATGTCGATGACAACTTTGACTGGACCGGTGCAGTCAAAGTTTTCTTTGCCATTTTTCCACCTTGTTCTGAAGTTCCCAGTTATTTTTTTTGTTTCATTGATTTGTTCAACAATTCATGAAAGCGGATTATAGCGTCCGCGGTGCGTCAAACCGCAGGCTTGTGCTCACAAACCAAGTGGTATTGCCGTTGCCCCCAAAAAAAAATCACAAAAAAAAAATCCACGAATTATGTTCCCAATCGCGCGTTGGCTGCTCAACACGCCATGTCACCTGACGTGTATACAGAAGAATTGACTCATCTATCAAATGCACGTGAGAACGGACTTCAGACCCGCGGTCAACACTGTAGATTGACTAAAGTCAACACGGACCCGGTACGCAATTAGATTATGGAGATAGAAACGAAAATGGGGCGACACTGTCAAAGTGATACGGGCAGCGCGGTGAATGTACATCTGTGACCCGGCACAGCATAATGAGGAATAACCCCCACTTTTGAGATTTTGAGATTTTCTAATGATGTGAAAGAGTATACCATTACCATTAGCTTTCAAATGATATCAAATTTATTTCCGTAACTTCGTTGTAAATAGTACAAGGGGACTTCGCTCGTTCATTTGGTACCAGACACAATATAGCAGTCTAACTCCTCGAAAGCGGCCATTCAAAAAGGCAGGAACTTCACATTTTCATGAAAACAGTACACAAACACTCCCCCCAAATCCTCGTTTTTTCAACATTTAGAGACGGCTTTCGGAAAAATCCTTTGGACAAAATATCCTCCAATACATTAACTTTCCGGAGAAAAAAACCAGATTTTTTTTTTTATCGAATTGAGAAGATACTTTGACTTCAGGCGTTGTTTACTCAAAAAGTGTTTTGGTGGGATATTCCTCATGTCGCTGTGCCGGGTCACATTTATGGTAAAAGAAGCCATGCTGAGTGCATGGCCCACGTTGTCTATAAAGTAGGTCCAAAGTCCCCATAGTCCGTGTGTAGCTATGTAAACTCCGTATTGTATGCATGCATGCATGCATTTTATCGAAAGGGTAGGCCTGTAGTTTAACTCTTGTGACTTTGACGTGGAACGCTTGCTCAGATAATGTATCGTATACAAAGCATTATAGGCCTATCTTTAAATTTTTTTTAACAAAGATATTGGGCATAAATGAGCCTCCTTCTTATTGTTGTGTGGGTAATTGAAGAGAAGTCACGAGACAAATCCGTGCTTCGACAGTCGCTCAACAAATTGGCGCGAATATTCGCCATCACCTTCATAGATTAAAGTTTAAAACGGCTGGGCATAAAGGGGCCTCCTTCCCATTGTTGTGTAGATTATCAATACAAATCTGTATTATTTTCTATTCAACAGTCGCGCCTTATAATTGTAGGTTAAAGTTGATAAAAAAAGACGTGGCATAAAGAGGCCCCCTTCACATGCTGGAGTTACTCGGTCATGTCCAAGCACTCCAAGGACAGAGCAGCGTGTCTATTCGTCAAAGTTGCGCTGTGTGATCGAGGGAATAATGGTCATTGCCTTATAAGTTATTCACGTGTGTGGTGGGGTGATGGTAATGGTGGAATGCAGGCGGTAATAAGTTGTTAAAAGCCGCAACAACGCTCCCCGCTGCTAATGCACTTAGTTGGTTTGCTGCATTATAACAGCGCTCTGTCACCATGGGCAATTTTAACCCCATACTAGGTACCACGCTGAAAAATACCCGACGCACTGACGGTAATACAATAATAGTTACAAGTCTTGATAAGCCCGACTTGAAGATTTGCACGGTGGCAATACTAAGTGGAAGGTTTGCGGTGACACCATGTACGTGTAGCACTTCTCTTTCGAGAAATCGTGTGGCTCTTTGATTCTCCACACCCCAGCGCATTCACCGCGGGCATAATAAACACCGATGATAGTTGGAATCCAGCAGTCTCCTGACGACGGGCAGAGTACAGACTACCCGAAACGTTAAGATACCGGCTCTTTTTCAGAGCCGCACTCCTTTTTGAAAGAGAATTAAGTGTTACATGGTGTCACCGCAAACCTACCATCTACATAAGTCTTGCAAACTACGTCCTAGTGACTTCAGTGGCCGATCTGGATTCGTCCCCGTCTGACAAAAATCCCAAAATCCAGGTTTTGCTTTGTTGGCGAATTTGGAGGTTTATAAGTACAGAGTATTCACCAAGAAACTGGGGCCACGAGAAATGTGACCCAAGCCTAAGCCTATAAGCCTTTGTCCGACCTTCGAAATCCATAGTGTGAGTCGGGAAAATCTCTTGCTGAACACCCACATACACAAATAAATAGGCCTATTTATATACACCTTAAGGCCTTTTTATAAAAACTCATAAATATTTCATATGGACGACAACTTCAATCACGACTGGCTATTTTTTTTTTTAAAGGAGGCGCATATTTTCCGCCGCAGCGACTAATTTTCTCCTCGTCCAGCGCTCGATGACGAGATTCCATTCCGGCAATTTGCAGCCATTCCGGGGGGGGGGGGTCGGGGAGGTGGAGGGAGGGGAAAGTTGACCATCGCTGCCAATAGTGATGGGGTCTGCGGCCAACTTGCAGCGCCCCTTTAAACTAAAGGGCTGCTGCAATAGACACTGTATCACTTAAAGGCCTATACAACATTGGTAAAAGTCAAAAGATTGCCACAGTTTCTGTGCTAAACCATTAAACATCCCAAGAAAGCAATCCTGGGAAGGTTTTAGCTGAAATGGTGATCTGATACAACATTGGGAAGATCAGAAAAATCGATGTCCACAGATTTTTCTCTCCAATTTACACAGTATTTAGATGGTCATGATAGAATCCTCATGTTGAAATCCTACGGACTGGGATGCTGTACTTCTCTGGAAATCTTCACTCAAACATCGTTACTCGCGAGTAATAAACTATTTCTTACACTACAGAACGGTGGAAGGTTTTTTGCCTTTTTCTTCTTGCTCAGAATAACAATTGAACTAAAACCTTCGCAGGATTTATTTTTTGAAATGTTTAATGGTTCAGCACAAAAACTGTGGCAATCTGTTGACTTTTACCAATGTTGTATAGGGGCTTTAAAGGTAAAACAGATGACCAATTTCAGACTCCACCAAGAAAAACGAAGCTTTCGAATGTGTTTGTACACCTCTGATCCCTCGATGAGAGCAGAAAATGAGCTTGACTGATATTTATTGCAAAGACCCTTTAAAGGTAACAAAGGTGACCAATTTCTGACTCCACTAAGAAAAACAAAGCTTTCGAAAGTGTTTGTACACCTCTGATCCCTAGATGAGAGCAGAAAATGAGCTTGACTGTGATATTTATTGCAAAGACCCTTTAAAGGTAACAAAGGTGACCAATTTCTGACTCCACTAAGAAAAACGAAGCTTGCCAATAACAATATGGTTGTACACTTCAGATCCTCAGATGAGAGCAGAAAATGAGGTTGATTGTGATATTTACTGTACACTGTACAGACCCCTTTAAGGCTCCGGCGGCGCGGGGGGGGGGGGGTGATTGAAATCGTCCCAGACAGCTGTCCCAGCGGTGTCAAGTTCAAGCTCAGCGAGCGATCATGCGCAGCCAAGTGTGCGCGCCGGCTCGTCACGCGCGGACGAGTGACGGCGTGCAGATTGGAGACAGGACGTCGTGCTGTATTACATAGGCCTATATACAAACGCGTGGGGAGTCACTCGCCTGTATATATATATTTGTTTTAGTCTGACCAGCGGGTTGAAACGTAGCAATTAGGGGGCAATTAAATGTATTCTATAGAGCCTACTGGAGGCAGAATGACAAGGACAAAAGAACCCTATATCCATTCTTTGATCCCTGCTTGCCCTTCCCTTTGATTCCCCCTGGTCTGTCTACCGGCTTTCCTCCTTTGATCCCTCCCCTACTGCTTGCCCTTCCCTTTGATCTCACCCTGGTCTGTCTACCAGCTTTTCTTCTTTGATCCCTTCCCTACTGCTTGCCCATCCATTTGATTCCCACTGGTCTGTCTACCAGCATTCCTTCTTTGATCCCTTCCCTACTGCTTGCCCTTCTCTTTGATCTCACCCTGGTCTGTCTACCAGCTCTCCTCCTTTGATCACTTCCCTACTTACTACTGCTTGCCCTTCCCTTTGATCTCACCCTGGTCTGTCTACCAGCTCTCCTCTTCTGATCCCTTCCCTACTGCTTGCCCTTCCCTTTGATCTCACCCTGGTCTGTCTACTAGCTTTCCTCCTTTGATCCCTTCCCTACTGCTTGCCCTTCCCTTTGATCTCACCCTGGTCTGTCTACCAGCTTTCCTCCTTTGATCCCTTCCCTACTGCTTGCCTTTCCCGTTGATCTCACCCTGGTCTGTCTACCAGCTTTCCTCCTTTGATCCCTTCCCTACTGCTTGCCCTTCCCTTTGATCTCACCCTGGTCTGTCTACCAGCTTTCCTCCTTTGATCCCTTCCCTACTGCTTGCCCTTCCCTTTGATCTCACTCTGGTCTGTCTACCAGCTTTCCTCCTTTGATCCCTTCCCTACTGCTTGCCCTTCCCTTTGATCTCACCCTGGTCTGTCTACCAGCTCTCCTCCTTTGATCACTTCCCTACTTACTACTGCTTGCCCTTCCCTTTGATCTCACCCTGGTCTGTCTACCAGCTCTCCTCTTCTGATCCCTTCCCTACTGCTTGCCCTTCCCTTTGATCTCACCCTGGTCTGTCTACTAGCTTTCCTCCTTTGATCCCTTCCCTACTGCTTGCCCTTCCCTTTGATCTCACCCTGGTCTGTCTACCAGCTTTCCTCCTTTGATCCCTTCCCTACTGCTTGCCTTTCCCGTTGATCTCACCCTGGTCTGTCTACCAGCTTTCCTCCTTTGATCCCTTCCCTACTGCTTGCCCTTCCCTTTGATCTCACTCTGGTCTGTCTACCAGCTTTCCTCCTTTGATCCCTTCCCTACTGCTTGCCCTTCCCTTTGATCTCACCCTGGTCTGTCTGCCAGGTTTCCTCTTTTCACCCCTTCCCTACTGCTTGCCCTTCTCTTTGATCTCACCCTGGTCTGTCTATCAGCTTTCCTCCTTTCATCCCTTCCATACTGCTTGCACTTCCCTTTGATCTCACCCTGGTCTGTCTACCAGCTTTCCTCCTTTCATCCCTTCCATACTGCTTGCACTTCCCTTTGATCTAACCCTGGTCTGTCTACCAGCTTTCCTCCTTTGATCCCTTCCCTACTGCTTGCCCTTCCCTTTGATCTCACCCTGGTCTGTCTACCAGCTCTCCTCCTGTGATCCCCTCCCACTAGTCCCTGCCCTTTCCTCGGATGTCACCCTCGTCAATGTACGCCGGCACTCATTCTTCGGGCATGCCATCCTCAGTAGACCTGATAGGAGGTGTGGCATCAGGCCTATCGCCGTATAGAATCCCCCCAAGAAGACAAACCAGACATGATGAAGTGAGACAAGGCTCATGGATGACACTCATCCAGAGGGAACATCTGCTTCACTGGATGGGCTAGTGTGGCGAAAGTATACTGTACATCCACGAAGCCCCGAGAACAGTCATGTAAAAAGCCCATGGAATAAGTGGCGTCGCTAATGGCGCTTTTAGTGTACGGAGCGTAATATGTGACCCGGCACAGCATAATGAGGAATAACCCCCACTTTTGAGATTTTGAGATTTTCTAATGATGTGAAAGATTATACCATTAGCTTTCAAATGATATCAAAATTATTTCCGTGTGAACTTTGTTGTGAATAGTACAAGAGGACTTCACTCGTTCATTTGGTACCAGACACAATATAGCAGCGCCATTCTAACTCCTCGAAAGCGGCCATTCAAAAAGGCAGGAACTTTATATTTTCATGAAAACAGTACACAAACACTCCCCCGAAATCCTCGTTTCTTTCAAAATGTAGACACGGATTTCGGAAAAATCCTTTGGACATAATATCCTCCAATACATTAACTTTCCGAAAATACAAAAAAAAATGATTTTTTTTTTTATCGAATTGAGATGATACTTTGACTTCAGGCGTTGTTTACTCGAAAAGTGTTTTGGTGGGATATTCCTCATGTCGCTGTGCCGGGTCACATATACCCTGCCGCCCGTCATTAAAGGGCCCATATTAAAACTGCTCCCGCGCTACTCACTCGGGGGTAATCTATCTTGAAGAATGTCTCCAGGTTGTCCTCCAAGTTGGTATCGACCCCGACCAGGGGCTTGAGGATGGAGACGCCCGGCAGGTCGTCCCGTATGACGTTGGTCGGGTGCCGGTACATGCGCAGTTTCCTGTTCGGGACGGAGAAGAGAAAACAAAAACAGACAAGGAAATCCGTATCAGTGTTTGCACCAGGTGCCGGGAGGGGGAGGGGGAGGGGGAGGTAGAGGTAGAGGTAGAGGTAGAGGTAGAGGTAGAGGTAGAGGTAGAGGTAGAGGTAGAGGTAGAGGTAGAGGTAGAGGTAGAGGTAGAGGTAGAGGTAGAGGTAGAGGTAGAGGTAGAGGTAGAGGTAGAGGTAGAGGTAGAGGTAGAGGTAGAGGTAGAGGTAGAGGGAGAGGGAGAGGGAGAGGGAGAGGGAGAGGGAGAGGGAGAGGGAGAGGGACAGGGAGAGGGAGAGGGAGAGGGAGAGGGAGAGGGAGAGGGAGAGGGAGAGGGAGAGGGAGAGGGAGAGGGAGAGGGAGAGGGAGAGGGAGAGGGAGAGGGAGAGGGAGAGGGAGAGGGAGAGGGAGAGGGAGAGGGTTAGGGTTAGGGAGAGGGAGAGGGAGAGAGAGGTGTACGCGACCGTTGGTTCAGGGCCCGCGATTGCCTTCCGCCAGAAGTGGCTCCAATGCTTTGAGGGCCCAGTACAACTTTGGGAAGATCAGAAAACGTCGATGTCCACAGATTTCCTTCTAATTTACACAGTTTGTAGATGGTCATGATAGAATCCTCATGTTGAAATCTTACGGTCTGGGATGCTGTACTTTCCGAGAAATCTTCACTCAAACATCGACAAATAGTTTATTACTCGCGAGTGATAAACTATTTCTTACACTACAGAACGTGACGTTGTTTTTTTTGCCCTTTTGTACTTTCTCAGATTACCATTTGACCTAAAACCTTACCCGTTATAATGTCACAGACATCTATAAAACAAGCGTTTGGTCCCAGTTTCTTGTTACCTACCCGTCAAACCAACAAACATTCAAATTCGGGGACAAACCATAGCCTGGATTGTCAGGTTTTGTCAGGTTTTGTCAGGCGGAGTCGAAGCCTGAGCCCGAGCCTGATCCATGGATTCGTAAAGGGAAAGGGACATAGTGTGTGCGGCACAGCCAGTAGTCAGTATATTTCCATTCACGAGGTGACGAGAGGACAGGTACCCTACCGAGAAAGCGAATCCAATTCCCTATTACTGGCAGTTTACGAGCAGATAGCCCCCTCCCCACTCCTCCCCTCAGTATCGTATACGTCGAGTTCATGTCGTTTACCAGTACTTTCTCAAAAAAAATGGCGGTGTGATACAGCGATGACGTCATCGCGTAAGGACCCGTAGCGATATAGGTCAGCACTATCGACCTACGCAAAAAGTAGAGCCCTCCACCGACCTGTGTACACCAGTATGAGGCATTCGAGTTATGTTGCCGTGTTTTCCCCCCACCATAACCTAATAAACTTATACTGTCGGTCTTTAAAAAACAAAACAACTAGAATTATTCTACCCGCACTGTTGAATTATTGCTAGCTCGATGTGCATAGTAATGAATATGGTCTCCCTTTATGCTAATGACCGCTCGTCCAGGGTAGCCAGAACGGGAAAAAAACGAACAACAATAACAAACAAAATACCTTACATGATAAACGCTTCGGGTGGATATGAACAACACTTTGGTCCGCAGTTTTACCTCGGCCGGATTTTGTTTCATGAAACTGAGATGAGAAAAGCTTATTCCATCGAACACTCTAGTAGTAATCTTTCTTTTTCTGACCAACGAATACGATTACCGGTACTGGATGAAAATATTAAGACTATAGTTGCCGTCATGGCAAGTTGGTAACCATAAGACATTGAGTATGAAGGGTTTGCGGGAACTTTGCCCTAGTCGACGTGAAATCAAACAGTGTAGCCTAGGTCCAGTGCTTTGCAAGATGCTCTGCTGAATGAAAAAAAAACAGGCAGCAATTGCACATTTCCTGCAGTTCTGGCTAAAGTAGATTCTTCTTCCCCACGCAAAACTCGTGTTTTATCCGTTATCAAAGTCCGGTTCTTAGCCCGGGATGAGATATTTCTCGTTTGTGTGAATACACTGAATATTACCCATGCTGCCAAATAGAAATACGCCGGCTCGTAAATTGTCGGGCAGAAATCGCCTGCCTACCACTTGAGTCTTGCTCTTATTTTATGCAAATTCGCAAAAAAAAATATATATATATATAAAGCCACTCAAGGATAAGGGCTAAGGAAAGAGGGAGATAGAGAGGGACTCAGGAAGGCTGGAGATAGGAATTGACTTTCCTTTTTACTCTTTCAAGGGAAGATAGGAATTGACATTCCTCTTAAAAAAGGGCAAGATCGTAGGCTGGGGGAAAAACATGAACCAGGAAGGGAATTCCAGAGAGAGGCTGAACGAGAGAAAAGAAGCTGTTCTGATACCTCTTTCTTCTATACAACTGAGATGTCCGGCGTAATTATTTTACATTTTCCACGGTCCAACATTTTGGACATGTTATTGTTCAGTGATGCTACCAGTACCAGTAGAGTGGTTTTAAGATAAGGGTAGCATATCGGTGGGTATGACTATTGGCTTACAATGAAGCGGGCAATTAACTCCCGAAATCCAACCCCCCCGTCACCAAAATGGTGCCAGTGAAATTATTATTCTCTCTCTCTCTGAACGCGTCTGCAGCACATAACATAATTTATTCTACTGTTGTAGATTTAATACAAAATAATAATAATAGACCGCTATACATAGGCTCTATTTATTATAATTGTCTTCGTATACTTTTTAACGAAATCTTCGATTACTGTTTTTGACAAATCCTTGCAATGGCGATTCGCCGCTGTTATTTGATTTTGAAATCAAATTATAAACGAGTTTAAAAAAACACCTATGTATACCAATGTTATTGGGTTGCAGGCTATTAATTATCGCAGTGGCTGTTGTTACGGCAGTCGTCCGTGTGGTTCCCTGACTTCACAGTATTTGTCAGGATGTTTAGCTCTTGGAACCAGACTATCAGCTAATAGACTGGTTCAACCATCCTGCAATGCTGACGAAATACAATCAAGTCAGGGAACCACACGGACGACTGCCGTAACAACAGCCACTGCGATTAATTATACCATGGAGTGTTTACTATTGTGCTGGCATAAGCGGTCTCTATACGGTTCCTTGCTTTTTTCTCTCATCCGTTGAGGCATTGTTCGTTTAGCCATAGGTTCATTCAGCTTAAACCCAACTGACTCCCAGCCCCCCGGCCCCCCGGCCCCCGGCCCCCCTCTCCTTTCAATCCCAAGGTCAGCATCGGCTTCGTGTATTCGCAGCTGCACCAGTGTTTGGGCCGCCAGGCACACACACACACGTGCGCGACCAATTTTTTGTAAGATATAATCTGAATCCTGCAAAATCATGCTATCCTACCTTGTTCAAAGCTCCAAGCGACCTGATTCCTGCCAAATCCTGCAGTACTGGCTACTGTGGGTCATAGCCTGAATCCTGCCAAATCCTGCACTGAGGTTATGGAGTTTTAGTCCACATTCTAAACAAAGACCTTTTTTCCAGCTTAGAACAATGGGCCCTTTTCGAACGGATAATCTCTTGACAAAAGCCACAACGACGTCCGAATTGTTACCAGCATCCTGCATTTTCCTACAGACAAAATCGCCTCATGCCCTCAATCCTGCACATTCCTACAGTGTGTCAACTCTCATGTGCCCTGAATCCTGCCAAATCCTTCTCCAGCACTTTGATACTATAGTAGTAGTAGCCTGTATCCTGCAGAATCCTGCAATGTGTCAACTCTAATGTGCCCTGAATCCCGCAGAATCCCGCAATAAGTCAACTCTCGTGTGCCCTGAATCCTGCAGAATCCTGCAATGTGTCAACTCTCATGTGCCCTGAATCCTGCAGAATCTTGCAAAAGGCAAATAGGATTCTGCAGGATTTGGGAAGGTTAGGGTTTTAATTTAAAGACCCAATACAACATTGAGAAGATCGGAAAACATGTCCACACATTTCCCTCTAACCCACACAGTCTTAAGACCTACAAAGTCTGAAAATAATTACTCGTTCGCAAGTTTGTGGACAGGCTTTCAGTTCATGATAGAATCCTCATGTTGAAATCTTTCGGTCTGGGATCCTGTATACTTTTTCGAAAAATCTTCACCCAAAACATCGACAAAATAGTTTATTACTCGCGAATTACAAACTTTTTCTTACACTACATGCTGGTGCGTAAACCGTGACTTTTGTGCAATTTTTCTACTTTCTCAGATTGCCATTTGAGCTACGATTTGAGCAGGATTTCTTTTTTGGAATGTTTAATGGTTCAACGCGCAAACTGTGGCAATCGTTTGACCTTTACCAATGGTTGTATAGGGCCTTCCAGATGCCGCAATTGGATTGGATTGATTCTGTACTCGCTACCGCCGCATCTCCTTGTTAATGGTTGACAGCACTAGAAGCAAAAGACGCATTGACCTCCGTGGTTCTCTCCTTATTCCTCCATGGTTATACCAATGCCGATATACCGATAACAACTGACCCGCAGAAACATTAGGCCAGGATACTGATAAGTCGAGAATGCTTTGCGTCCATAGCTTGCCTCGGAAGCCCCATACAAATTACAACATCGATAAAGGTCAAAAGATTGCCGCAGTCTATGCGTTAAACCATTAGACATTCCAAAGAAGAAAAAAAATCCTGCGAAAGTTTTATAGCTCAAATGGTAATCTGAGAAAGTAGAAAAAGGCAAAAAAACCGTCACGGCTTTCGCACCGTTCTGTAGTGTAAGATTGTTTTTATTACTCGCGAGTAATAAGCTATTTGTCAATGTTTGACTTTGAGCGAAGAGTTCACGAGAAGTACAGCATCCCAGACCGTAAGATTTCAACGTGAGGATTCTATCGTGATCATCTACAAACTGTGTAAATTAAGAATATGTGGACATCGATGTTGTATTTGGGCCGTGGTAACCGTCCACACACCGCAGGCATGCGGTATAGGCCTACTTTCCCGCGCTATTCCCTGAAAATTCGGCCCGGCAATGCCGCGCCATTTTTCGGCGTGGGCTCTGGCCTTGTTTGTGTCAAGTTCCCGATTGCCGAAGCGGCCCGGCTCATTCTCTTTCATTCAAGCCCGGCCCATGATTCCGTGTGTATCCCCGAACTCACCCGCAGGCCCATCGCAATTACGCTATGGTCAGTGCTCTTGTACAACACATCGCCGGTTAATAGATATTATGCATCGGCAATAATATACGCGCACAGCCCGGTACGGTGTACACAGTGAATAGGCCCAGCGTGAGACCATTCATAATATGTGACCCGGCACAGCGACATGAGGAATATCCCACCAAAACACTTTTTGAGTAAACAACGCCTGAAGTTAAAGTATCTTCACAATTTGATTACAAATCAATGTTCTTTTTTTTTGTATTTTCGGAAATTTTAAGTATTAGAGGATATTATATTTTGATATCATTTAAAAAGCTAATGGTATACTCTTTCACATCATTAGAAAACCTCAAAATCTCAAAAGTGGGGTTATTCCTCATTATGCCGTGCCGGGTCACATATGCACAATATATAACACCAGCACCACGTGCTAGCCGTGAAATTCAATTTATAACGAACTGACCCTCCAAGTCAAAAGGGCCCCCCAATCTATTCGTTGTATACTGGGTGTTGTATACCGATACTGTTTAAATGCAGATTCGCCCAAAGCAAGGCTATAAAGCCACCCAAGGTTGAGAGCCAGGGAAAGAAGGAGATAGATCAGGAAGGCTGCAAATTGACATTCCTTTTTACTCTTTCAAGGGACGGCCATCTGATTAAAAAAAAATTCCATAATGACCCTTTTCAAGGTGTTTCATGCAAAAGCCATTGTGTAATTGGGAACGCTATACTACTGTTTGTATTTGATGGTCTCCTTCGTAAAATGGAAATGGGATTCCGAAATTATATACTGTTTGTATTTGATGGTCTCCTTCGTAAAATGGAAATGGGATTCCGAAATTATATACTGATTGTATTTGATGGTCTCCTTCGTAAAATGGAAATGGGATTGCGAAATTATAATATCCTACCTAACAGAAAAATGGGTTTGCGAATAATAGGGCAGCACAGACAAGCCATATGTCCTAGTATTTCAATTACATCTGGGATAATTACTGGTACTCTGCACAAATATTCTATGCATAAATGAAGTGTATACATTTGTATCCAAATCACACTGATATAATCAAATTTCATTGCTGACATCAACGGAGAATAGAGTTTTAATTTATGCAAGCATAGAAACAGATGACTCAAACAAAATTCCTCTTTCATATTAACATAATTATTCCGATGAATATCTTTCTATATATTATGTTATATATTAGAGTGCTTTATATTTCATATCAATTTGTATTTTATTTTGTTTATTTGCTAGTGATAAACTGATATCTTATTTTGGCATTGCTTATTAGGATATTTTAATTTACTGGCAAACAAATCCGAAATGAGACCAATGTTAGCTGTACGAATGAGCAACGGACGAGAAACAAGATACTTTTGTCGACAGGCCAGATAATGATGGGTGTAATTAAATAAAACGCAAGCCAGGCAGCGAATGAGTAGGGCCTATATGAGTCCCATAGCTTCGGCCGAGCCATTATGTGCAGCTCATTTGCGATTCATTCAAGAATTTCAAGACTAAATCACAGAATCTGTGACGTAATTTCTGGTGTGTTTTTTTTCATCAGGCATCGGGCAAAGCACTGAGCACTCGGTGTTTATCGCGTCGAACAGTGAAAACACTCGTTGAATTACATTCTCCTCGACGTAAATATCGTGTTGAATATGTCGTACAGTCTCTATTTGATTGAAATTCATGTACTACTAGTCAGTCTTCTTTGTTTCATGCGGGCTTCGATCAATGCTCCAGTAAATAATCGTCGCCATGCCGACATGACGAGCGGACGTTTAATGACTATTGTCTATTATGTTACTCATCCTGCATCATCCTCATCGCAAGCTGCAACCCATTCCGACAAAACACAACAATGGGGTGCATGTATTGTAATACTAATACTAATAGCGTCCTATGCCTCATAGTACCAGTCATCCAATCATAGTTCTGCTACTGAATGAATAGTTACTATAGCCCGGCCTGTTACTCATTGCACAGTCATGGCATTATGCTTATCAGGACCTATTCAGACACGAGACATCTTACATTACGTAATCATTAGTGTTCACTACCCCATTCCGTACAACAATTTGTAAATTCTCAAAATTATAATACAGTTGATATACAAAAAATGTTGCAAACTGCTAATAGTTCTGCTGAAATGACGGTTGAATGAATAAATACTGATTTCTATTATGCTAACCCAGCTTCCAGCAATTCTGTGTGTCAGCGTATTGTACGACATATTCTCGCACAAAGGAGGTGTACTGCAATTCTGTGTGTCAGCGTATTGTACGACAGATTCTCGCACAAAGGAGGTACACTGCATGAATGATATTGTCACAGCGTTCAACGGAATGCACGGGACGTGTTCGAATAGTGAGTGTATAGCTATGGGCGGCCATTTTCGCAGCGGGATCTCGATCGGTGTCGGTTTCAAATGAGGTTCGTATCGCGTGACCGCTCTCGTCCCGTTCCTCACTAGTGCCTAACACTAAATCGTGCTCCCGTTGAACACTGTACAAAAAAAACACTCGCTTTCTAAAGCAAATTGATCCACACCCAAACGTTTCTCAATTCTTATAACTATATGCTGTAAATTGTAGTTTGGACCTTCATCTCTCAGATTCATTTCAATCTGTGTGCCCTTAGCCGATTAGATTTTTTTGCGCATCACCCCCTGGAAAATAACCCCAAAATGTGTAGCCATCCAAGCCGAATTTCTGCAGGGATTTTGGGATGGACCCCTCCACTTCTACACGGCGGCCAAATAGGGCCACATTTAAAGCCAGATATGTTCCAAATTACACACGAAATTGAAGAGTGAACCCCAGGTTGGCTTAAGCTTCACTTATTCCACAATATATCAGTTAATTAGCCTCCAGAGATAGGTACCTTACTACAAGTTGTGGGCCGCACTAATCTTTATAATAATTAGCTCGTCGGCGCCATCTTGGATTGATTTAGTGTGCTGCAATTTCGTGCAGCCTAGACGTCACTCGAGTCGTCGGAGGATGCAGCCACTCCCACGGCCCGAGTCCGAGCCGGCCGCGTATTTTTTTTTTCCCAGGACGGGAAAGGCCACCATTATCATAAAGGCGCGCTATTGGTTGCATTTTGTCGACGCATGGTGAATTATTCATAAAAATTATTCCAATTACCCACCCAAATCGTGATTTAAGTATGGTGTACACGTAGGCCTACAATCTGTACATGTACATGTACAGTGTAGGCCTACATATTGTAACGATACTAGTGTAAAGTACGCCACAAGCGTGTACCAAAGATGTCCGTGCGCAAAAATATCATGAATAATTCATCATGTCTGGATAAAATGCAACCAATAGCGCGCGTTTATGTTAATGGTGGTCTTTCCCCTCCTGGGAGAAAAAAAAAATCACGCGAGCCGGCCCAAGATGATGCTGCCTGTGGCTGGAATGGGATTTACCCGATCCCAGCGGTCTCATAGACAAAACTACCCCCTTCACAGAACCATCGAAAGCAGGTCTCTTCGCTCGAACCTACCGCTGCATCTGCGCGATGGATCACCGCTTGTATACATTATGTACATTGTGTGCTGTTCTATTGTGCCGTGGGTACACCGGCGTTCAACTAGAACCGTGCAGCCTATTCACGTAGTCAAGCAAAATAATAAAGGAACGCAAACCTGACAGGGAACTTGATAAATATGGTAAACTTTCACTGGACCGGGACGGGAGCCCGCGAGACACCTGGTTTTGCGTGCTGCCCGTAGCTTCGAAACACATGAAAGGTATTTGAATACATGGTATAGATATAGCTCAGGATCCCATAGCATGTATTTGAAAACCAGTCTGTCGAAGGAATACAATTTCTTGTGCCACATCAATGCATCATACAAATCAATGACTTATAGAACTCGGTCGAACCAGGCGTTAAACGCGCGGTGGGGTATATTGGCATAGCAACCTGTAGATCACGGTATAGGTATTTGAATAGGCCTATAAATATGTGACCCGGCACAGCATAATGAGGAATAACCCCACTTTTGAGATTTTGAGGTTTTCGTATGATGTGAAAGAGTATACCATTAGCTTTCAAATGATATCAAAATATAATATCCTCTAACACCTAACATTTTGAGGTTTTCTAATGATGTGAAAGAGTATACCATTAGCTTTCAAATGATATCAAAATATAATATCCCCTAATACCTAAAATTTTCGAAAATACCAACAAAAGAAAATTGATTTGTAATCGAATTGTGAAGATACTTTAACGTCAGGCGTTGTTTACTCAAAAAGTGTTTTGGTGGGATATTCCTCATGTCGCTGTGCCGTGTCACATATGTGACCCGGCACAGCATAATGAGGAATAACCCCCACTTTTGAGATTTTGAGATTTTCTAATGATGTGAAAGAGTATACCATTAGCTTTCAAATGATATCAAAATTATTTCCGTGTGAACTTTGTTGTAAATAGTACAAGGAGACTTCGCTCGTTCATTTGGCACCAGACGATACAATATAGCAGCGCCATTCTAACTCCTCAAAAGCGGCCATTCAAAAAGGCTGGAACATTTACAAAAAAAAAGAAGATTTTTTTTATCGAATTGAGAAGATACTTTGACTTCAGGCGTTGTTTACTCAAAAAGTGTTTTGGTGGGATATTCCTCATGTCGCTGTGCCGGGTCACATAATTATATCTTATTTGAAAGTCGGAATATTTGTATATTATAGCTCAGGAACTCATAGCACTCAGCCTGGATACTTGTACATGGCTTAGAAACCATGACAAGTACCCGGTATAATCCTGAATACCCGTATACCTTAGTAACTCATATCATGACAGGTACCCGAAATAGCAGGAACTGATACCTGAATATTCCTGTACAGTAGCTTAGGAACTCATGTCAAGTATTTTAATACTTGCATATTGTTTAGGAACGTTTGAATACTTGTATATAGCTTAGCACCTGTATTATAACTTAGGAACTCATGACAGGTATACCCGAATACCTGAATATATCTTTGGAACTCACAGCAGATATTTGAATATGTACTTGTAAATAGGGCTAAGGAACTCACGGCAGATATTTGAATATGTACTTGTATATAGGGCTAAGAAACTCACGGCAGATATTTGAATATGTACTTGTATATAGGGCTAAGGAACTCACGACAGATATTTGAATATGTACTTGTATATAGGGCTAAGGAACTCACGGCAAATATTTGAATATGTACTTGTATATAGGGCTAAGGAACTCACGACAGATATTTGAATATGTACTTGTATATAGGGCTAAGGAACTCACGGCAGATATTTGAATATGTACTTGTATATAGGGCTAAGGAACTCACGGCAGATATTTGAATATGTACTTGTATATAGGGCTAAGGAACTCACGGCAGATATTTGAATAATTATGTACTTGTATATAGGGCTAAGGAACTCACGGCAGATATTTGAATATGTACTTGTATATAGGGCTAAGGAACTCACGGCAGATATTTGAATATGTACTTGTATATAGGGCTAAGGAACTCACGGCAGATATTTGAATATGTACTTGTATATAGGGCTAAGGAACTCACGGCAGATATTTGAATATGTACTTGTATATAGGGATAAGGAACTCACGGCAGATATTTGAATATGTACTTGTATATAGGGCTAAGGAACTCACGACATGTATTTGAATACCGGGGCTTACTATAGCAGGTATTTTTGAATACTTGTTTAAACATGTAGTTTAGTAACTGTGGCAGGCACTTGAATCATATTTGAATACAAGTACAAGTTCATGGGTTAGGAGTACGATGCAGAAGAATGCGGCTTGCTGATGGGCATGGGCTGAGACATCCCGAACGGTGTCTGCACTTGTCCGCTACGAACCTGCCCTGCACAATGTCAATAGCAGACTTCAAGTCGTGCATGCATGCACGAGTGTCATCCAGACCAGTCCGTGCCTCCCACCCACGGCAGAGGACGCGTACAATATCCACGGCGAGCCGATTTGCCCCATTGGCAATGATCTTGTCGTAGCGCGAGCCGACAGTTTGACTGACACGAGCACTTAGCGGGCACCGCCACGCCAGCCATTTTGTCCGCGGAGCGCGAAGCCCATACGTTTATACGCGGGCCGTGTTGAGTGTTGACAATAATACGCGCCGAGTTTGAGAGATATTAAAAAAGAGACGGGTCGTTCATCAATTAAAGGCCCTATACAACATTGGTGAAGGTCAAAAGATCGCCACTGGCGGTCGATTTCACCAAACCCATTGTAACTTACGATTAATCGCAAGACGATGAGCGATGCACAGAAACCATGGTGTATCACATCTTACAATGGGTTATCCATCGTAAGTTCAGTTACGATACATCGTAAGACTGTGAAATCCACCCCGGTTTGTGTGTTAAACCATAAAACATTCCGAACAAAACCAATACTGCGAAGGTTTTACTTTTTAGCTCAGATGGTAATCTGAGAAGGTAGAACAAAAGACAAAACAAAAACCGTCACGGTTTTCGCACCGTTCGGCAGTTTATAACTCGCGAGTCATATAACTATTTGTCGATGTTTGAGTGAAGTACAGACCTTAAGATTTCAACGTGAGGATTCTATCATGACCATCTACAAACTGTAAATTAGAAGGAAATCTGTGGACATCGATGTTTTCCGATCTTCCAAATGATGCATTGGTCTTTAATTACAGAGGAATTAATGCGATGCGTGGTGTTTTTCGTTTTTGATTGTTTGTTTATTAATGTTTAGTTTGTTTAGGTGGGGTGAAAGCGAGCTGGTGCTCACTCGCAGAGGTACAATTAATTATATACAACACCTGCCTTGGCCGATATATCTACACCCCACTGTGACATGTAATTCATACGGCAGATATTTTTACAGACCATTAGCTATAGCGCACCGCGCACGTCTCGTTCAATTTCGTACCGACGACAATTTTCATTCATTCTCACGCGACTGGCTGCAAGTGTTGTGCTTTCCACCCCCCCCTCCACGACCGTGGGCCGGGGCAGCGGCAATACGTGTGAAGATTCTGAGCAAGCACGTGTGTGCCTGTGCTGGCGTATACTACATACTGTACAGTGCGACAGCCGCACGGGGCCAACCGATGCGACGGCGAAGCACGCAGTCCAATGGTGGCCGTTTTTTCTGCATAAACTCAGCATCGGTAATGCACAGCGCACAACGACATTGGCGCCATATTATAACCGCTTAAAATCCGTTCAATACTGTCCCAATCAACGGTATCTTTCCGAATTCCCCGTGCGCTGTGATAAATCAGCCAGCCATCTTTCTGGCAGTAATTAGACGAAGATAGTGCCCATTGATATACCCCTTTTCCCTGTGAAAAACCAAACTGGCTCTTGTAGAACCATTGGAGGTAGTAGTCCATTGCGCTCCGTGCATGTAAAACCATTAGGCAAATACGGGTTGGGTAAACGACCTTTGCACAATACTGTGGGCTCTTGCCAAACATTTGTGGATCGATTTTTTTTTCACCGACCTAACCCAACGGCTGATGGGCTTGCTTTGAATATTAACGCAACCCCAGTGGATATTGCGACCATGCATTGGCACATTGGCACAGCGTGCAGTGGAGGGTTTGGTATAGGCCCAATACTTCTTCTTCTTGTGTATAAGGCAAGCAATAATTAGAGGTGCTGCTGTCTCGATTTGTTGTCGTTCACCTGGGCTCAATCAGAAGAGCGAGACCAGTTACCACAGGGCCCACCAACTAAGGGGTGGACAACATAGGCCCCAAGGCCCAATACAACATTGACAAGGTCGATGTCCACAGATTTAATCTAATTCATACAGTATGTATAGATGGACGTGATAGAATCCTCACGTTGAAAATCTTGCGGTCCGGGATGCTGTTACTTCTCGAGGAATCTTCACTGCAAACATCGACAAATAGTTAATCACTGGCGAGTTATAAAACTATTTCTTACACTCACACTAACCGTGACGGTTTTCATTTTGACCTTTTCTACCTTCTCAGATTCTGAGCAGAAACCTTCGCAGGATTTCTTTTTTGGAATGTTTAAATGGTTTAACCATGGATCTATAAAAAAGAATAGCTCCATGTTGTATTAACTTGTATACTAGGGTCTTTAAAACTGCTGTCCAATGTGACCCACGGTGGATTTTAATCGTGTTCCTTGGGCTGAGACGAAGATGGCCGGCCTGGGCCCTTTTCCAAAATCCGGCTTAGGCTCAGGCTCCGGCTTTGTCACCATTTCTTTTGTCCATTTTGAAGTACAAGGCACGAACAGGGGAGGCCTTTGGCTTTGACACTGAATGTTATACAGCGTTCTGAAAAAAGATTCCAAAGCTTCAACTTCAACAAAGAACTCCAACCTGTGTTTTCAGCTTTTGGATAACAGAGACGAAGCCGGAGCCGAAACCTAAAAAGCCAGGTTTTGGAAACGCAGTGGCTGTTGTTACGGCAGTCGTCCGTGTGGTTCCCTGACTTGATTGTATTTCGTTAGCATTGCAGGCTGGTTGAACCAGTCTATTAGCTGATAGACTGGTTCCAAGAGCTAAACATCCTGACAAATACTGTGAAGTCAGGGAACCACACGGACGACTGCCGTAACAACAGCCACTTCGTTTTGCGCAAGGGCCCTGGATTGCACAATAAAGACATAACTGGTACCTCGCTCTGGGAAAACAGCGAACTATACCCCCCATTCGCCGACAAGTCCGCTGTAAGTGTAAGACATATCCGCGTATTAATTTACGAATCGCGTCGCCCGCAGCAATATCAAGAACAGAGTTCGTAATTCAATCGGTAACGAGAGACAGAGCGCAGGTCACTCGTCGTCTGACGATGATAATCATATCGGTATAGGTCTATTATAACTCAGGCGTGTGTCGCGTATTAATCATCACACGATTGCCGTGTCTTAGTAATGAAATGTAGTGATGCGTGCCGGCCCGTATATACAGGTATAAAACATATCGGATAATGTCACATACGGCGCAAAACCTGCTCCTGAAAAAAAAACCATACACGTATTCAACGCGAGAATACTACACAACCGAGTTATCCTGCTGTAGTACAGTAAACGCAGTGGCTGTTGTTACGGCAGTCGTCCGTGTGGTTCCCTGACTTCACAGTATTTGTCAGGATGTTTAGCTCTTGGAACCAGACTATCAGCTAATAGACTGGTTCAACCAGCCTGCAATGCTGACGAAATACAATCAAGTCAGGGAACCACACGGACGACTGCCGTAACAACAGCCACTGCGTATAGTAAAACCGTCACCGTGTTAACATGAACGACGCTCTGGCCGCGTTGGTACTGCGGCCTATGCCGGTCATGATAGCGTGGATGGAGCAGACACTGAAACTGTTAGTGTGTAGGCCAGTCTACTGCTCACTGATGCGGACTATCCCGACCGCAATTCCAGTGAAAACAACCTCATTCTATGATCGGCCATAATGTCGTGCGATAACGACGCTCTTTTTCGCAGGCAATTTGGAGGCAATCAAACGTGTGCTGCTGCACGTACGATCGAACATATACTTGCTCTAAGGTACAAACAGGTCCTTGTTCTGTGTAACAAACGAGCTCTTTCTAAAAGCACAAAAAGCCCATGCACCCTAAAGTCTCCCCTGTCAGAAAACTATTTCACTGTCCCCGGGCAAACGCACCGACGATTTCGAAGGTCGTACGGATTCGTCCCCTCCAAAGCTGTCAAACAGCGGTCTCCTGACGAGGGGCAGGCTGGTATTCACCCTGCCCCTGCCCGAAACGTTGAGTAACCGGCTCTTTTCAGGGCCACACTCCCATCTCAACAAGTCGCGATTTCACATGGTGTCACCGCAAACCTGCGTGTCACTGTGCACTTCCACCGTGAGCAAGATTTTAGTTGTAATAGTAACCCCCTCACTAGTACAAAAGTCTGGGGAAAAAACCTAAACTCTATGTTTGTAAACAACATCGATCCATTGTCTGGCACAACCACTTGCCGAAAAAGCCATGATTGTGTGGCGTGTCACTGCCGACCATCGCCCGGTTGACAAATACACGTCACAAAATCATGATTTTTGGGAATACCGGTACTGCAAGTCCAATTTGTTTGGGCAAGTGGTTGTGTCAGACAGTGTCGTTTCTCTATACATAATAATAGTTGGTATATTTGTGGATTCAGGGTTTTTTCCACCCTTTTACGGTGAGGGTGTATTAAACCAAACGCAGTGGCTGTTGCTACGGCAGTCGTCCGTGTGGTTCCCTGACTTCACAGTATTTGTCAGGATGTTTAGCTCTTGGAACCAGACTATCAGCTAATAGACTGGTTCAACCAGCCTGCAATGCTGACGAAATACAATCAAGTCAGGGAACCATACGGACGACTGCCGTAACAACAGCCACTGCGTAAACCAAAACCTCTCCCCATCGTTGCAATCTTCAGAACGTATCCTGGAAGATTGGCCCAAACCAATCGCCGGCCCCTGCACATTGCAGGACCCAGTAAGACTAAAAGCGGACAACTGACGCTTTTGACAAGGCTAAATATCCATGTAATACTAACAATAGAGAAGATTGAGAAGAGGGAGAACGAAATTCGGCACTGGGGGTTCATTCGAGTCGCTTAAAAAAAAATCCGGCAATAAAGAGGGAATAATTATTCCAGTTTAACTCTAAAACCTAGACATACCATTGTCGTCCGGTTGACACATTACGTGTCACCAAATCGTGACTTTGGGGAAAGTAGTAAGTAGTAGTAATTTTATAGTAGTTAAATCTATTTTATTTTTGGGCAAGTGGTTATGCCAAACAATGACCCTTGACAACATAACCATGTAGCTGGTGTGTTATTTTGTGGATTCGGGTTTTGTACTTTTGTTCCCCCTTTTGACGGGTGTTGGTATCAAACTAAAATCATGCCTCCGCTTTAGGTGAAGTCAGTTTGTCCATGCTAAAGCAGTACAATTTAGAATTGTCTCTTGACTTGAGCAAGTGGTTGTGAATGTGGTGGCAGGGACGCCCATTGTCAACATAGGCTAGTGTATTGCGGATTAACGTTTTGCCCACACCCCTTTACAGTGTATTGGTATCACTGAACTCAAAATCTTGGCAGGCTGAAATCTCGTCACGATTCACTGACTGAGTTTTGGGTGTTTTTTTCTTTTCTTGTAAATCGCAGGGAAGCCCTAAGGTCTACTCACGTGTATACAATTGCCATGAAGTGGAAGAGGTAGAGGCACACGAATTCCAAGCAGACGAAAACTCCGGCCAGTCCGTAGACAATATTGGCCACGTAGTAATCCATGGTGGCTGTCGATTATAATGTTTGTTTGTGTTTAAAAAAAAAAAGATGACGATATTAAAACTGGATATGACCACAGCCAGTCCACTGTCGTTGTTGGTGTGTAGAATAAGTGAGCATTAGCGATGCTTGTGCACGAGTCACACACCGTTTCACAGATCGTCGCATTAGCAACGGGTGTACTGCAGCACACAGCGTGGCGTATACAGCCGTTGCCGGCTCATCTTCGGTTGTGTAGTACTCCCAGCGGTGTGGCGGCACGCCCTTCGAAAAAAAAAATGCACGGGGGGGTCCCAGAGATATGTCACCGGTTTTTTTTCCCTCCTCTACATCACCTCACGGGGGAGAGTGGATGGTGTGGTGGTCACAAACAAGACCCGGCTGTCATCTCCGGTCGGCCTTCGTGTGGGTCGCCGGGGAAGGTCGTTCTGTCCCGATCCTCTGCGCTCAGTCGGGGTGTAGCCGCCCCTATCTCGTCCGCTTCGTACTGCGTGTGAGTTGCGATGTGCACAGATAATCTCTCGCCGCCCTACGGTCAAAGTATGTGTGTACACCGCTGCATATGCGCACGTGCAGTGTGCTTCAACCCACCGTGGTATACCACACGCACGTACATCCGCGACCCAAATCGTAACGTGTGGGTTTTTTTAAAATCAAAACTGAGAAGAAGAATAAAAACCCCGTCGTGTCTGTACTGACCGTTGCTCGTATACACACAATATACCAGAGGATCCCTAACCGCGGTACTGACTTCTACATCCCACTGAAGAGAAATTCTCGTTGGGAACGGGCCAGTTGGAACTGGTAGTCACCTGAGTGTAGGTGTATTGGAGAAAAAAAACCTGTACGCATACGGAGTGGGCTATCGGTTAATTGTTGATGCGCACGGTTGATAACGGTTCGTGGTGCGTGGAGTTTGCACAGCTATCACGTGCGCACCGCATGTAGGCCCCGCCCACTTTTCGGACGGCCTTCGGTGACGGCGTAATGATCGCACGCCCACACACAAACACCAACCTATGAATAATGCCCCCCTCATCCTCCCCCCTCTCTCTCATCTCTCCCTCCCCCTCCCCCCACCCCACCAGATCGATCCGATCGCCATGCAGTGGACGGTATTTCGATTCGGATTCCACTGTGTGGTAGTGGCTGAGCTGTGGGGAGTTTACACACAGCAGATAATTCGCGTGAATCGTGGAGTGGGGATTTCGTCGGACCGGACAATCCCACAATGGCGCCTTGCTAGGCTACGCGGACGGCCTCACTGTGTTGTTGTCACCGGAGCTAGCTGTGCGCAGTAGAAAAGGTGACTCATCCGCACGACGGGCTTATTATTTGCAGTCCAGTGATTGCAGTCTGGGGCGAGTGGTATACCTTGGCACAAGGGTTCCGCACGGTCGAGTTCGTGTCTACACAATCATGGAGCTCTAATACAATCCAGCCTGGATTCTCGACTGTCCTTGAGCTATTGGAGCAGCTTGTGGGATCTATGGGCGGCCATGGGGGCAAAAAAAGACCACCGTCAAATGAGGGTTTTTCTTGTTTGCCTCAATGGCCGCCCATAGGGCTCGCAGGTTCGCCCGAAAGCAGTTTGAAACTGCATTGTGTTATGAAGTAGATAAATAAATTTAAAAAAAACTGTTGCAAACTGCTGACTGACTGAAATGACCTGCAGTAGGCCTACATCAATCTCTAAAGTTAGAGAGCCTGACGTTTCGATCCTAGCAGGACCTTTCTCCAAGACGTTGTGGTTTGTTCGTGGAGGGTTATGTTCGAAGGGTCGGCCCGACACCAGAACTATTGTTCCGTGAGGGCGCTGTTCAATTCTTCCGGTTACCAAAGTCGCTTGATCGAGGTTCCTTAGAGCGCGGAGGAAGGATCAGTAACTTGGAACGAAGTACAAAAAACCCTCACTAATTTCGAGGCGAACACTAATTCCATACAAAAGGTTTCCCCAAAACTGACAATTGCAGTTTGGACCTTCATCTCTCAGATTCTCTTCAATTGTGACCCGGCACAGCATAATGAACAATAACCCCCACTTTTGAGATTTTAAGATTTTCTAATGATGTGAAAGAGTATACCATTATCTTTTAAATGATATCAAAATTATTTCCGTGTGAAATTTGTTGTAAATAGTACAGGGGGACTTCGCTCGTTCATTTGGTACCAGACACAATATAGCAAAGCCATTCTAACTCCTCGAAAGCGACCATTCAAAAAGGCAGGAACTTTCCATTTTCATGAAAACAGTACACAAATACTCCCCCGAAATTTTCGTTTTTTCAACATTTCGAGACGGATTTCGGAAAAATCCTTTGGACATAATATCCTCCAATACATTAACTTTCCGAAAATACCACATTTATTTTTTTATCGAATTGAGAAGATACTTTGACTTCAGGCGTTGTTTACTCGAAAAGTGTTTTGGTGGGATATTCCTCATGTCGCTGTGCCGGGTCACAATAAATTGTTAGTGTTCTTGGCTTGGATTTTTCTGCTAATTACGCCCACACAAACCAAAACCAATAACATCGGTAATTGTGTAGCCGTCCAATTCAAGCCGCATTTTCTGCAAGGATTTTGGGAAGCAAAACTACTACAGCCAAATAGGGCTACATTTAAAACCACAATTGTGACCCGGCACAGCGACATGAGGAATATCCCACCAAAACACTTTTCGAGTAAACAACGCCTGAAGTCAAAGTATCTTCTCAATTCGATAATTTTTTTTTTGTATTTTCGGAAAGTTAATGTATTGGAGGATGTTATGTCCAACGGATTTTTCCGAAATCCGTCTCTAAATGTTTAAAAAAACGAGGATTTCGGGGGAGTGTTTGTGTACTGTTTTCATGAAAATGTAAAGTTCCTGCCTTTTTGAATGGCCGCTTTCGAGGAGTTAGACTGGTGCTGCTATCATTGTGTCTGCATGGTGCCAAATGAACGAGCGAAGTCCCCTTGTACTATTTACAACCAAGTTCACACGGAAATAATTTTGATATCATTTGAAAGCTAATGGTATACTCTTTCACATCATTAGAAAATCCCAAAATCTCGAAAGTGGGGGTTATTCCTCATTATGCTGTGCCGGGTCACAATTGTGTAGCCGTCCAATTCAAGCCGGATTTTCTGCAAGGATTTTGGGAAGCAAAACTTCTACAGCCAAATAGGGCCACATTTAAAACCACAATTTGGGTCCGAATGACACAAAATTAAACATTTATCTCAGAAAGGTCCTGCAAGGATCGAAATGTCAGGTCCTCTAACTTTTGAGATTTATGTATTGCTTATTATTATTTTTTTAGTCAGTGAGCAGTTTGCAACAGTTTTTGTATCAACTCCAAAAATTAATTAACATTGATCACCCGGCTTGGCTTAGGCATTTACTTATTCTACAATAGATCAGTTAGTGACCAATCGTTTTTGTGAAGGCCCACAAAGTTGTCTTCACGCGTAATTTTGACCCACGAGTTGAGAAGCTTTGCAAGTAATTATTTTTAACATACACGAGTTGGCCCGCCGTTAAAAGCCACACATGTTTATTATGCACGCGGGTTGTTGTTGTGTTTGACGTACGGTGTTGCCACGACTGACTTATAGCTCATGCTCGCTATCCAAGCAAGGTTTTATTTTTGTCATACATTTTGAACGGCTGTTGACTTATCGTTATGTTTACCGGCACCGTAGCCCCCTCCATGCAAAACAGTCCTTGCCCTTGAAGCGCACTTCAAACGACCCAGCCTCGAGCGTTTGGTTCGTAACAATACATCTTTGTATTGGGGAGTCACGACTCAGTCCCGATATAAAGTACGCGAGTCTAGTTACGCGAGTGTTATTGCTGCAATGAATTCGTGTGAATGAGTCTCTTTCCCTTTCTCAACATCTCTCTCCCTCTCCCTCTCCCTCCCCCTCTCTCCCATCTCTCCCCTAGCTCGATCTCTCTCTCTCTCCCTCTCTCTCCCCCTCTCTCTCTCTCCCTCTCTCTCCCCCTTTTCTCTATCTCTCTCCGTCTCTCTGTCTTTATCTCCCTGTCTATGATTCTTTGCCTCTCTCTCTCTCTTTCTCTGTCTCTCCCCTCTCACTCTCAACTCTGTTTCCCTCTCTCCATCTCTTTCGCTCAGTCTCTCTCCTCTCTGTGTCTCGTTTTTATCTCCCTGTCTCTGAATCTTTCCCCTCCCTCTCTCTCTCTCTCACTCTTTCTTTCTCTATCTGCCTGTCTCTCTATCTGTCTCTCTGTCTCCCACTCTCTCTCTCTCCCTTCTCTCCCCCTCTCACTCTCTCTCGACCTCTCTCTCCACTCTCTCTCTCTTACGCTCTTTCTCAAACTCCCTATCTGTTTCTCTCTCCCCCCTCTCTGTCTCTCTCCCTCTCTCTTCCTTCTCCCTCGTGTCTCTTTCTCTCTCTTTCCCCACCCCTCCCTAACTCTCCCCCTCTATCTCTCCCTCCCCTTCTCTCCCTCCCCCTCTCTCTCCCCCTCTCACTCATATTACCCTCATCATATTTCTCTTTCTTTGTTTTAATCTAATAACAAATGAAAGTCTTCCTCAATGGCAAAGTGACGAGAATTTACAACAACAAGAAATAAACAGAGTAAGAGAGAGAAGCGACATTGTATATAATTATAGCGCTCTTCCTTTCCAAAAAAATAATGTTGTGAGATCCCGTTAGAAAGAAGTGAAACAAAAACAAATCGGCGTGTTTACGAAAAATATTCTTGGGACAATGGTGTTGGAAGGACCTATGTTGCCCCTACCCCTCGCTTCCCGTATACATTAATGCACCAGCTTTATCTCGATACCGACTTTTGCTTTTGTGTTGTTACTTTCACTTGGGAGATTTTGGAAGCATATTATGCGTCACGACGTATGACACTTAACCACCGTGGCTAAGCTATAAGTGCGCGTGCGCGAAGCCAAGTTTTGCTGAGGCCTCCCCCATTCATTCATTCATTCATTCGTTTCTCAGGTAGTTACAGGCACAAGCACGAAACAACCCTAACCCTTATCCTAATCCTAACCCTAACAACCCTAATCCTGAACCTAACCCTAATCCTAATCCTAATGCTAACCGTTCTATCAGTAACGCTAACCCAACCCGGACTCGAACTCTAACCGTAACCGTAAGCCTAACCTACGCTGGTTTACAAAACACGTACTTGTATAGTCCCCACACAATTTATTTACGAGGTACCTGCATATCTCAACGACGGTGGTTGAGTGTCATAATTATGTCTAGTGCCTTGTGGAGAAAGCTATAATCCAGTCAAAATGGTGGCTCATCCCCAAACAAATTGCAACATATTTTGTTTTGTTTTACTACAGCTATGCATTTTAGGGATGTCCATACTAAAAATATACTTGAACATGATTGGTGGAAGAGCTTCACATTTGCATAATATGCAAATAAGCTACCGCCATTATCAACCCAAAAAGTAATGTTTTCCCAAATAAATATGCATCGAACCATCCAATTTCGACCAAACAAAGTGTCTAGACCCATGTTTTGAGGGTTAGAGAATAAATTATTGTAATGAGCAAAATTTTCCGGATGGATGATATACATAATTATCGCATCTAACTCCATGATATTAATACTGAGAAGAGAATAGGTCTCCACAGGGAAATTCAAAAGGTGTATAGGTCTCCACAAGGGTTTCACGAAACTCATAAAGGGGAAACATTTTGATGCATAAAAAAAAAATCGTGTTTGATATGAGTGACATACGATCCGAATTCCTATCCAGGAAAGTGAATGTGGTTTAATTTTGTTTTTAAACATCGTTTCTCATCACTCGGTTGTGTTCAGTGCACGAGCCACAAGGATACATGATTCAATCACGTATTCAATCAACGTATCGACTGTCTGTGAAAGCATTATAGACTGTACGGTCCAAGGCTGTACGGGTACCGGTACGGTCGGGTTCAAACAGATTTTCTAAATCGTTGCCTAACAACACTGAACTTGATGGAGGCTCTGAAAGTTCACGTATAGTGCGTTGTGAGCACGTCCCGTACCTGGCACGGGTCGGTTAAAGGTCCAATACAACATTGGGAAGATCGGAAAACATCGATGTCCACAGATTTCCTTCTAATTTACACAGTTTGTAGGTGGTCATGGTAGAATCCTCATGTTGAAATCTGACGGTCTGGGATGATGAACTTCCCTAGAAATCTTCAAATAGACAAATGTGACCCGGCACAGTGACATGAGGAATATCCCACCAAAAACACTTTTCGAGTAAACAACGCCTGAAGTCAAAGTATCTTCTCACTTCGATACAAAAAAATCAATGTTTTGTTGTATTTTCGGAAAGTTAATGTATTGGAGGATATTAAGTCCAAAGGATTTTTCCGAAATCCGTCTCTAAAATAATGTTGAAAAAACAAGGATTTCGGGGGAGTGTTTGTGTACTGTTTTCATGGAAATGTAAAGTTCCTGCCCTTTTGAATGGCCGCTTTCGAGGAGTTAGAATGGTGCTGCTATATTGTGTCTGGTACCAAATGAACGAGCGACGTCCCCTTGTACTATTTACAACAAAGTTCACACGGAAATAATTTTGATATCATTTGAAAGCTAATGGTATACTCTTTCACATCATTAGAAAATCTCAAAATCTCAAAAGTGGCGGTTATTCCATATTATGCTGTGCCGGGTCACAAATAGACAAACATCGACAAATAGCTACTCGCAAGTCATAGACTATTTTTTCTTACACTACAGAATGGTGCAAAAAGCTTGACGGTTGTTTACCTTTTTTGACGTTCTCAGACCACCATTTGAGCTAAAACCTTCGCAGGATTGCTTTTTTTAGGGATGTTTAATAGTTTAACACACAGACTGTGGCAATCTTTTGACATTTACCAATGTTGTATTGGGCCTTTAAAAAAAGGACTGATGCAGCTACAGTTAGTTCAGTGTTACAGTATTGTTATTGAAATAAATTCCCCAGGTTTGTCTAAAAGTCACGAGACTCCGGGATCACCGATCACGTAGTGTCAACGTGACCATCCGATGGGCTGATTTTTTATTTTTTTTTTATTTAGGGAAGTGGTTGTAGAAAAAGAAACAAGCACCAAAACCCATTTTTTTTTTTTACAGACGAGCAAGTTTCATAGACTCGAGCGAGCTCACGTGATAGAAATGTAGATTTAATTCAGTGAGGGTTTTGCCCTGCCGTACTTTACATGCTCAGTGCTTTGTCCGATAGGCTGCCTGAAAAAAGGACACGGGCATTATGGTTGCTATGGCTGAGCGGCTTTGGTTAATCCGTTCAAACATGAACAGGATTTGGAGCAGGGTTTCATGGTTGCTTGAACATCGTACTGCCATGCGTCATAGCATCAGGTGATCGGGTTCACATCACGGTCGAGTTTAATTAAAATCTGTGATCTCGATAGATTGGGCAGATGTTTTCTGGTCACGTCATGTTTCTCTTCCATTGGTATTGGTCGTTTGTTTGTTTGTCTGCCTGGATGTCTATACTGTCTGTCTGTCTGCCTGCCTATCCTATCTGCCTGTCTGTCTACCTGTATGTTTTTGTTGTTGTGTTGTGTTGTTTGTTTGTTTTAGTTGTCGACTATCCATATATGACCCGGCACAGCGACATGAGGAATAACCCACTAAAACATTTTTCGAGTAAACAACGCCTAAAGTCCAAGTATCTTCTCAATTCGATTAAAATCAATTTTATTTTTTATTTTCAGAAAGTTAATGTATTGGAGGAAATGTTGATATCATTTGAAAGCTAATAGTACACTCTTTCACATCATTAGAAAATCTCAAAATCTCAAAAGTGAGGGTTATTCTTCATTATGATGTGCCGGGTCACATATACATGGCGTGAAAGCCAAAAATAATTGTGTTGAACTCGAATGTTGCACTACTATTATCATCTAGGAAAAACCAGACATATATTATACGGCTGCAAACTACACACGAGTCTATGGAAGTTGCCAAAGTAGCGGCTGCAGCCAATTCCCAATCACTTGCTGGTTATATCCGGCCGTAGCCCCCACAAAACTAATATAATAATAATTATTTGATACGGGTTTCAGCGGAATATTATTTTTCGTTTCTTACGCAGACCATGGAGGCCGGTGAGAAATCCGTAACGGTTTTTTGCCTTTTTCTACTTTCTCAGATAACCATTAATTTTGTGACCCGGCACAACGATATGAGGAATGTCCCACCAAAACACTTTTTGAGTAAACAACGCCTGAAGTTAAAGTATCTTCACAATTCGGTTACAAATAAATTTTCTTTTTTGTGTGTATTTTCAGAATTTTCAAGTATTAGAGGATATTGTATCTTGATATCATTTGAAAGCTAATGGTATACTTTTTCACATCATTAGAAAATCTCAAAATCTCAAAAGTGGGGTTATTCCTCATTATGCTGTGCCGGGTCACATTTGTGACCCGGCACAGCGACATGAGGAATATCCCACCAAAACACTTTTTGAGTAAACAACGCCTGAAGTCAAAGTATCTTCTCAATTTTTTTTTCTTTTTTCGGAAAGTTAATGTATTGGAGGATATTATGTCCAAAGGATTTTTCCGGAATCTGTCTCTAAATAATGAAAAAAAAAAGGATTTCGTGGGAGTGTTTGTGTACCGTTTTCATGAAAATAATTATAAAGTTCCTGCATTTTTGAATGGCCGCTTTCGAGGAGTTAGAATGGTGCTGCATAATTATAATTATATTATTGTGTCTGGTGCCAAATGAACGAGCGAAGTCCCCTTGTACTATTTACAACAAAGTTCATACGGAAATAAAATTTGATATCATTCGAAAGCTAATGGTATACTCTTTCACATCATTAGAAAATCTCAAAATCTCGAAAGTGGGTGTTATTCCTCATTATGCTGTGCCGGGTCACATTTGAGCTAAAAACCTTCACAGAATTGCTTTTTTTGGGGGGGGGATGTTGAGTGGTTTAACACACAAACTGTGGCAATCTTTGGACTTTTAGCAATTTTATAATCACTATGACGGCGACCATTTCTGATAATTATTATAAAAGATAATGATTCTCACACGAGCGTCTCCAACTTCAGGACTATAGAGGGCGCTAGTCACGGAGACCAATAATCGGATCGCCTTATGTCATACGATGCGTGTGCCGGCCGCGCCGGCCTGTCGATCGTAGATTATAAAATCGCACGTTATAAAATAGCCCGTTTATTTGTGGAACATCAACATTCACAGGGAATTTATAATGCGTGTACGAGTCAGTGCAGCGGACATCTCATCCACTGCCTTTTACTGGTAGAATCTCTCTGAGCCTCAATTTGGCGTACTTTATTGTCTTCAGCTGAACACACCGACAGGTAGGGCCTAGCTAGCTATGTCACTCACACAGTCTGTCACTGTCAGTGCAGTATGTGGTTTAATATGTAACTCCAGCCATAGCTAGTCCCACTTACTGGGCCGCTAGTACTACTACTAGTACTAGTACTAGTAAGTAGTACTACTACTAGTACTACTAGTAGCTCCCTTAACCAAGTGCGACAGATAATAAAACTCGTTTAAGGGAGCTACTAGCGGCCCAGTAAGTGGGACTAAGCCATAGCAATACCAAGCAAAACTACAATACTACTATTTACTAGTAACTAGTAATACTAGGCAATACTGATTATTACTTATTACTAGTATTACTGCTACTATTACTAGTACTAGTAAACTAATAATACTAGTCATTACTACTACTTTTACTAATATAATAGTAATACTTTTACTAGTAGCTAGTACTTTAGTAGTACTAGTAATTAGTATTACCATGCTATGTATTTCTACTTCTAATACTTAGTAATTAACTACTATTACTAGCAGGCAAGGGCATCACAGTTCAGTTCAATCCTAGGCTAAGTAGTACTAGTACTAGTAGTAGTAGTAGTACGACTGACACTAGTACTTTTATACTAGTACTACTAGTACTACTACTACAAGTACTAGCCTAGGCTGCATCATTGAAAGAATTGCATGTTGGACTGCCACTAGTCTGAGTAACTTGGACCCGACAAGTCACCCTTTTTTTATCGAATTTTGAATTTTTGATTTTCGGGTGACTGTAACCCGAAACTCAAAATTTCAAAATTCGATAAAAAAAGGTGACTTGTCAGGTCCAAGTTACTCGGACTAGACTGCCACTACATCCGATCGTAGTTACATCATGTTCATGACTGACTGTTAGTCGTTGGTGTTACATACAACTCAACTGTGTTCTTAATTCTTATCTAAACCTTTGATACGTCGGCAACCAAGTTATCTGTGACCTTTCTGCTAAATTCACACTCGGCCCCCAAAAGAAGTGGAGTATCAGTACTAGTAATACTATCAGTATCACATTCAAAGAAAATGTTATCCTAACTAGTCACTAGTCACTGAGGTTTTGCCCTACTCAACGTACTGTAAGCAGCACTGAGTATTCTGCTTTGTCCGATTGCCTGCTGAAAAAATTTCCAGGTAGCTCGGGCGGGATTCGAACCCGCAACTCCTGCTTTCGATTGCAGACAGCTTATAAACCACTGGACCACTGAAGTGGCCGAGGTCGTGTGGCGTGTTCGAGTCTGATTAACCCTAACGCTTTGCACCTCCCGCTCAGGACACACACTGTATACCGCAATGTACCACACTGCCCACAGGGTTGCAGGCTCACACACCACAGGATACCACAAAAAACCACGCTGTGGTATTTCGTGGTGCATGGCCCTTATGCTCCCACAGGAAAAACCATGTGTGGTTAATTGTGGTTTCAATGCCGTTTAGGGTTTTAATCAAATGTCATCTTCTCCTTTGTACCAGGTCAGTTTTTGTTTTGTTTTGGCGGCCGTGAACTGAACGATTGGTCACCATGGATCTCTTGAAATCAATCGCACATCCCGACGAGGTGTACGCCCTGATCAAGTACAAGTGCGGCACGGGACCTACCCAGCCCAAACATGACCTGGTGAGTGCTTTTCCAGACTCCTTCTGGGCTTGCTTTTTTTTCGTGTTCCCTTGAGAGTGTTTGCGAAAAAAAAATTAAAATGTCAAAACCATGCAAACAAATAATCCTGATTTGAATCGCGATTCGAAAACCAAATGTTTTTGCTCGTGTCCACACTCGCCAAATAGTCGCGACGCATACAAATCGCGAGCTGTTTTTGTTTGTTAGCAAATTGTGGTCAAGTGATGCGTGTGTCCTTGAGGGTGTCCCATGCAGAGTACTACCTGTCAATTCAGTACATTATGGGATAAACAAAAAAAACAGTGCAATTTCTATGTAGTGTTCCCCTAGCATGGCGTGGCCCAAAAAACGCATTTTAAAAACAAAAGTCGTAATAATATAATTATATGAGTCTGAATCGCAAAATTAAAATCTCACTAATAACCGTGTTTATTGTGATTCAAATCACGATCCAAATAATCACAGGTTTTTTTTGGATGGCGGGGGTTACATGGAAATGGTCCTCAGGTCAACAAATGTGTTGATTCGAAAGCAAAAAAATCAAGGAGGAACTGACTGGGGACTTTTGAACAAATTTTGGAAAAATGGCAAAATAAAAATTTGGCCAGACTGGTCCGTGAACCAGTACAGGCACCTCCATGTCCCTACCGCTACATGAACATTATACACTCAGTTGGTCTACCAGCAACTATTTTCAGTTGAAGAACCAAAAAAAATCAAAACAAATTCTGATTTTATTGGAGCCATCCGGAAGTGCGGAGTGCATGTGATAGGGAGATGCTAGTACCAGCAGATTTGTCCAGCTGTTCTAGTGGTGTTCCGTGTAGTTCTATGCCCGGTACATGTGGAAATGTGTCAAGCTGAATTATATTAAGCATTATTTTGCGATTCGTTGATAAAATGAATAGGACCGAATAGTTTTGTGAATTGCTGATTGGAGACTCTCTGCATGTACTGTAGCTGCAGCTGCTTTGTGCGATTTGCCGAGCTGCTGTAGCCATTTGGTTGATTGCGTCTGAATGAAAAGGGGGGGGGGGTTGCGTGATCCCTGCAGATATACGGCAGTCAATGGTTGAATGCTTGTGACCGGTCGCGTTTTGTTTGAATGCCTGCTGAAAAATAAAACAAAAATCATTGCAGCTGGGATTCAAACCCACAACTTCTGCTTCCTTGTACGGTGGAATGTCTCTATACACACAATGCCAAATAACGAACGCGGATATACCGAACATTTGGCGATAATGAACATTGAACAACATGCTCTTTGGGTCTCGACGCATACGTCCGTGGATAATGCGACGGCAACTGCTATTACAAATGACCGCTATAGGCCTACTGAAAAAATTTTCATGGATCCGGGGATGTTCGTTATAAATAAAGCGACGTCAATAATACAGTGCTAATTATGCATGGAGTTTGGTTTAGAACCCTAGTCCATTCTCCCTGATGGCAAAACAATTATCAACTATGGATTTATTTGGAAAAAAAATGGCAAAGAAAACTTTGACAGGACCGTGACTTGAACCCGAGACCTCTGGATTAACGTACTGAGTGCTCTTCCATCGGAGCTATCCAGCCCTTAGATGGTGGTCTCCCTAGGCATCAAATAGTCTTTGCTGGGATGGGGGCGCCAGTCAGAAGCAATTCAACCATTAACTGCCGTATACTTATACGGCAAATTGTTCAAAATGTTCCCAGTCAGATTTTTCCCTGACTTGTTTATAGTAAACGGCTGAATGAAATCACCCTTGTTCACGGTGATTTGCTCGATTTTGTTTTTTGTTTTTTTGGGACAGTTCTCCATGACGGACACTGCCAAGAGGTGTTACCGTTACCTCAACCTGACCAGCCGGAGTTTTGCCGCCGTCATTCAAGCCTTGGACGGGGACCTCAGGTCGGTCGTGTTTTTTTTTTTTTTTGTCCGGCCCAAAGTCGTCCGATTCCGTCTTGGCCATTTTGAGTCTGAGTCTGTGTCAAGGAAAATGTGGATTTGACTCTGACCAATTCCAAGTCCCGAGTCACGAGGCATATGTGACCCGGCACAGCGACATGAGGAATGTCCCACCGAAACACTTTTCGAGTAAACAACGCCTGAAGTCAAAGTATATTTTCAATTTGATTAAAAAAAAAAAAAATTGTGGTATTTTCGGAAAGTTAATGTATTGGAGGATATTATGTACAAAGGATTTTTCCGAAATCCGTCTCTAAATGTTGAAAAAAAAAACCGAGGATTTCGGGGGAGTGTTTGTGTACCGTTTTCATGAAAATGTAAAGTTCCTGCCTTCTTGAATGGCCGCTTTCGAGGAGTTAGACTGGTGTTGCTATATTGTGTCTGGTGCCAAATGAACGAGCGAAGTCCCCTATTTACAACAAAGTTCACACGGAAATAATTTTGATATCATTTGAAAGCTTATGGTATACTCTTTCACATCATTTGAAAATCTCAAAATCTCAAAAGTGGGGGTTATTCCTCATTATGCTGTGCCACATATGCACCTTTGTAGTTTGAACGAATCATTCCTCTTTTTGGGGGGTCCAAATTTATCACTTTTTACAAGCTCTTGACAACAGATTCCTACTTTTGGCTTGGAAATAAACATGTATTCCTATGTAGGTTTGTGATTCCTCTTCTTCTTTTTTTTAGCAGAAGTATTCCTAATTTCCTTTAAAATAAGATAGGTTGGCACCTATGCTGTAATTCTGCCTCCTATAAACTTTATAAACCCCATCCCGAAATCTGAAAGACATTCTGATTTAAGGTTTTTTTGGCAGACTGCAACAGGCGAACCTCAAAAAGTCGAAGTCGATTTTTTGAGTTTATTCCAGAAGGTATACCAATGAGACCCGCAGCCAACTATTTGCACTATTTGATAAACTCCCGCTTATCAGATGCTTGAATGGGTATATTTAGTAGTCCGCCTGTTGTCCGTCGCTTGTGAGTTTAAGTTTAGCACGCACCCTTTGTCCTCCTCAATACTATCTTATCAGAGGACTGTTTATGCCTATACTCTGTGAGATTCAGCAGTGGCCCAACTTGTAATAGACTGCCTGAACTGTTAGTACTTGTAGTTGTGCGACATTCCTCTGTTAACGTGCCATGTGCCAGTTTTGTTTAACAGGAAGTTGCTGAGTCCCAAATTATTTTGTTGGACAAGGGAAAATGACTTGGGGGTTTTATAAAAAATAGCAATGATGGAAATTTGATTAGATGGGGATTTGAACCTCAGCCTCTTTCTCATCTTTCTCTCCTTGCCTCTCTCGTGTCCTCTCATCGTCTCATCCTCTCTCCTCTCCTTGTCCTCATCTCTTGTCTCCTCTCTCCTCTTCTCTCTCTCCCCTCACCTCTCTCGTCCTTACATCATCTCATCCTCTAACCTCCCATCGTCCGCATCTCCTCTCCCTTCTCTTATCTTCCTCTCCTGTCCTATCCTCCCTCTCATCGTCTCATCCTCTCACCTCCTGTCATCCTCATCTCTCATCTCCTCTCTCCTCTTCTCTCTCTCGCATCGCCTCTCTTGTCCTCCTTCTCATCCTCTTCCTCCTCCCATCTCCTCTCTCCTCTTCTCTTTCTCCTCACCTCTCTCGTCCTCCTCATCCTCTTCCTCCTCCCATCTGCTCTCTCTCCTCGCCTCTGTTGTCCTCCTCTCATCCTCTTCCTCCTTCCATCTCCTCTCTCCTCTTCTCTCTCTCCTCGCCTCTCTCGTCCTCCTCTCATCCTCTTCCTCCTCCCATCTCCCTCCTCCCATCTCCTCTCTCCTCGCCTCTCTCGTCCTCCTCTCATCCTCTTCCTCCTCCCATCTCCCTCCTCCCATCTCCTCTCCCATCTTCTCTCTCCTCGCCTCTCTCGTCCTCCTCTCATCCTTCCTCCTCCCATCTCCCTCCTCCCATCTCTCCTCGCCTCTCTCGACCTCCTCTCATCCTCTTCCTCCTCCTCCTCCTCCCTCCTCCTCCTCCTCCTCCCTCCCCCTCCTCCTCAGACACGCCGTGTGCATCTTCTACCTGGTCCTGAGAGCGCTGGACACGGTGGAAGACGACATGACCATCCCGATGGAGGAGAAGCTCCCCATGCTCCAAACCTTCCACGAGAAACTCCTCGACCCGTCCTGGACGTACACCAAGAGCCAGGAGAAGGATCGCATCGTCCTCGAAGATTTTCAAGCTGTACGTCTAAAAAAAAAAAAGCAGATTCCAGACATCAAAATGGTTGAAATGGTATAGATCTGTGATTAGATAATGTGCTGTTGGCTCATTTGGAATGTCAGGCCGTGTCCGAGACGGGCTTCCAGAGCTACGGCTAGGGCTATTGTCTTCGCATCTCCGTGTATTTCCAGTAGAGGGAAGACCTAGACCTAGCTCTAGACACCCATTTCGGACACGGCCCAGGTGTAAGATGCGGTTTCACCCGCACATCAACTCACGAGGGCGCTATTTAAAAATCCAACCCAATCCGTTCATCTCTCACAGGTTTTTGCATAAAAACGTGAGTGTTTTGCCCTTTTTTCATTTCTCTGATTATCGTTTTTACAACCTAAAAAAAGTTGTTTTGTGGTATCTTTAATGGTTTAACATAAAAACTGAGGTAATCTTTCGACCTTTACCAATGTTGTATAGAGCATCTTTCATCACAGGTTTGTGCACAAAACCTGTTGGGTGTTTGCCCTTTTTCGCCTTCCTTGTAGATTATCGTTTAAGCTAAAAAAAAAAAAAATCACTGAGTTGTTTATGGGGGAGGGGGTATGTTTAATGGTTTAACATAGAAACTATGGTAGTCTTTCGACCTTTACGAATGCTGCATTGGGCCTTGTTGCTGAGTTTGGATTCATGCGTTGCGGTTTTTCTGTCCAGATTGCGCGGGAGTTCCGCGGCCTGGACGAGGGCTACCGGCTGGTCATCTCGGACATCTGCGAGAAGATGGGGAACGGGATGTGCGAGTTTGCGCAGCGGGACGTGGTCACCAACAAAGACTGGGATCTGGTGAGTAGCGGTGGCTGTGGGCTCCTTTCTCTTTTTTTTTTAGTCACTCTGTGCTGCGGTGGTGTGTGGGGGAGGGGTTGATCTGAAGACTGTTCACGATCGTTGGTCAGTTTTTCACTGGCATTTAGAATCTGCTTCCCCTCGTATTTTTTCCGTCAGTTTCTACCTCTACGTCGGCCGGTCATGTCGGCATCGTTCTGTCGCGGCCCATCTCGGCGTCCCGAGTTTGTGGAAGCTATCGTTGGCCAGTAGGTTTCCTGGCGGGGCTAAAGTTTTTGGTCCTGTGAATGGTAGACTGATTCAGTGCCACTTGGAATGTCTTTCCCTGCTCTCCCCTTTCCCTTTCAGTACTGCCACTACGTCGCCGGGCTGGTCGGCATCGGCCTGTCGCGGCTCTTCTCCGCCTCCGAGCTGGAGGAGGCCATCGTCGGCCAGGACACCCAGCTGGCCAACTCCATGGGACTCTTCCTCCAGAAGACCAACATCATCAGGGACTATCTGGAGGACAGCCTGGAGGGCCGAGAATTCTGGCCCAAGGAGGTACGAGCCGGTTTAGCTGTGAGAGGGCGGTTTAGCTGTGAGAGCCGGTTTAGCTGTGAGAGCCGGTTTAGCTGTGAGAGCCGGTTTAGCTGGTTCAGCTGTAAGAGCCGGTTTAGTTGTAAGAGTCGGTTTAGCTGGTTTAGGTGTAAGAGCCGGTTTAGCTGTAAGAGTCGGTTTAGCTGGTTTAGGTGTAAAAGGCGGTTTAGGTGTAAAAGGCGGTTTAGCTGTAAGAGCCGGTTTAGCTGTAAGAATTGATTTAGCCAGTTTAGCTGGAAGAGGCGGTTTAGCTGTAAGAGCTGGTTTAGCCAGTTTAGCTGTAAGAGCCAGTTTAGCCAGTTAAGCTGTAAGAGCCGGTTTAGCCAGTTTAGCTGTAAGAGCCGGTTTAGCTGTAAGAGGCAGTTTAGCTGGTTTAGCTGGAAGAGGTGGTTTAGCTGGTTTAGCTGTAAGAGGCGGTTTAGCTGGTTTAGCTGTAAGAGACGGTTTAGCTGGTTTAGCTGGAAGAGGCGGGTTAGCTGGTTTAGCTGTAAGAGCTGGTTTAGCTGTAAGAGCTGGTTTAGCTGTAAGAGCTGGTTTAGCTGCAAGAGCTGGTTTAGCTGCAAGAGCTGGTTTAGCTGCAAGAGCTGGTTTATCTGTAAGACCTGGTTTAGCTGTAAGAGCTGGTTTAGCAGTAAGAGCTGGTGTAGCTGTAAGAGCTGGTTTAGCTGTAAGAGCTGGTTTAGCTGCAAGAGCTGGTTTAGCAGTAAGACCTGGTTTAGCAAGTTTTACAATGAGCAGGGCAAACGCTCATTTAATTGCTGCTTTCCCCCCATGTTTTTTTTTTCCCCTCCGCAGACGTGGAGTAAGCACGCCGCGAAACTGAGTGACTTCCAGGCACCGGCGAATCGCGGCGCCGCCCTGCGCTGCCTGAACGAGCTGATCACCAACGCCTTGCACCACGTGCCCGATGTCATCAAGTACATGTCCAGGCTTCGCAACCAGAGCGTCTTCAATTTCTGCGCCATTCCTCAGGTAAGGGAGGCCCTGAAAGTCCTCTCCTATCTCTGACGAGAACTCTTTCTCTTTAGCATTAGTTTCAATTTTTTTTTTTAACTTGCCAGCCAGCCTAGTTTGGGATAGTCAAAGTTTTCTTTGCCATTTTTTTCAGTTTGTTCAAAAAGTTCCCAGTCAGTTTTTCCTCGATTTTATCTGATATAATTATGATGCCTTTGAGAAAGGTCCCGCTAGGATCAAAACGTCAGGCCCTCCTAATTTCTGATATGATATGTTTACATTTTTTTTAGTGATATCAAATCAGCGACACCCTTTTTTGATTGGTGTGGTAAGTCGTTGAGTTCTAATTTTGTTTTTCCCCTCACCCGTTAGGTGATGGCTATAGCCACCCTGGCGGAGTGCTACAACAACCCCAGGGTGTTCACGGGCGTGGTCAAGATCCGCAAGGGACAGGCCGTGGTCATGATCCTGGAAGCAACCTCCATGGACAGTCTGTGCAGCATCCTACGCAACCACACCCAGCAGGTAAAATAAAAACCACACACAGTCACGCCAGAGGCAGATTGAGATCCCCCCTCCCCCCGCCGAATTCCTAGGCCGTCTTGAATGGAAACCCTTTTCTTGCGTACTCTTGCATGATCGAAGCGTCATTGACATTAACGTGATGTTTGCATCGAGGAGACTGTAAATCAACGTGGGTTTGTTGCCCCCACGGTGTCACCGCAAACCTACTCCTCCTGCTATTCTCACCATGAAAACCTTTCAAATCTCAACAACAGCATAGATAAGTCTATGATAATTGATGTTTTGCATCTGCGAGAATGTAATTCAATAGGGGTTTGCCCTGCTCGACGTAACAAGCACCAAATGCTCAGTGCTTTGCCCGATGCCTGAAAAAAAAAAAATCAGGCAGCTCAGGTGGGATTTGAACCGGCGACTCTTGCTTTCTAGAGCAGACGTCTTAACCACTGGACCGCTGAACTGGTCTAGGTTATGTGGCGGATTTGAATATAGTATAGCGGCTGGTACCGCTTTGCCTCATACATATAACAGGATCAAAGTACATTTTGATCCTAGCAGGATCTTTCTCCAAGGCAGAAGGTCCTGCTGTATATAATTGAAACGTCGGAGCTCATAATTTTGTATTCAAATCGATCGGGCAAAGCACTTAGCACTCTGTGCTTATCACGTGGAGCAGCTATTGAATCACATTCTCCTCGACGCAAATATTGTGTTATATCCATAATTTTCGATATTCACTTTTTCGTCATTTTAGGTCTGTTGTCGAAAAGATCATCGGTTGAGTGCCGGTTGAATTCATCCGACCGATACAATTTCCCCCGGTAGAAAGCCGATTGAACTGGACTCTGGGGTGAAAAATACACGATGGCTATCCGGTGGAAACGACATCGTACGGGTCAAATCATCTGATACCCAACCGATGATCTTTTTGACAAGAGTCCTTAGTCTGTGAGCATTTTTTTTGGTATCTTACTGTTTTTTGTTAAAGATTGCTAAAGCCATTCCGTCGGATGATCCGTCGGCGGAACTGACGAGGACAATCGTCGCGAGCAACTTGAAGCTCTGCCAGGCCGCGACATCCGGGCAGCTGGCCAGCGCCAGCTACTTCCCTCCCCTCTACGTGTCACTGGGCATCATGGTGCTTCTGATCCTCTACAGCTACGGCAACCAGATCTTCAACTACTTGCAGCACTGAGGAGTGGGGCGCCCCCAGGCGGCGGTGTGAAGCCGCGACTCGTGAGAACGAGTATCGTGAGAACCTGCGATGCGTCGATCTCAAAAAGTTCGAGGGCCTGTGACGTTTCGATCCTAGCAAGACCTTTTCTCAGTTGCAGGAGCTCTCTCAATAGCAGGACCTCTCTCAATAGCAGGACCTTTGTCAAAGGCAAAGTCTTTGAGAAAGGAATGGTCTTTGCGTATCGTAGACCGGTAGGGGTTCGAGTTACTGTCTGCTCGCCGTGAGAAGAGCTTGACCGTTGTATTTTTCATAGCACCAGTCTGGTCTGTGTGCTGTTGTTCATGCGGCCGTGTTGGAAAATTGGCACCACTCCTCGACTGTCAGGCGATAACGACTCCTGTCTTCTACCATTGTATTTCTTTTACGGAAAGAAATCTTGGAAATGTATTCGTGTAAATAATCACTTTCAACGATCGTTGGGGGAAAAAATGGGGCATTCTCAAGGGCAGACCGGGCGGGCGCACCGTTTATAAACCAAAGAATAAATCGGGGAATCGTTTTATCGAGAAATTTCATAAAATTATTACCGTTTGATTGATATAAAAAGATTCGTCAAAGCCTTGAGAATTATTTATCAACTATTTTCATGAATAAAGGTAATTGAATGTAAAATCAGATTCTATGAAATCTGTCCCTATTATGTCTATGGTTAATTTTGTTTATTCTATTTTCTTATGAGACTCGAGGAAAATGTCCATAAAAATGGCATTTTTTACATTTTATTCTATTAATTGCAGCCACTACATAGCAACTCCCATAGACTCGTAAGCAAGTTGATCTAGTTCTAGCCCACGAATGCAGACACGATCATGGGCCGTTTACGAAGCCATGTATCAGGCTTTGTCTCCGTCTGACAAAACCTGAACATTCATGTTGTGTTTTTTTGTTGTTGCCAAATTTGAAGGTTTGTCGGCTTGATAAGTGCAGAGCATTCACCACGAAACTGTGGGCAAACGTTTGTTTTTCTAGACGATTGTGACAATTTATAACGGGTAAGAGACGGAAGCCTAAGCCCGAGCCTAAGCCTTCGTAAATTACCTTTAGGCTGCTTTCCATTCGGTGCCTGTGAAGACCTGAGCCACTGCTAGAATTCAATGGCTACAGCTTCAAGTTACACACAAGAAGTCTGCGGAAATCACCCAAACTGAAGCCTCCAAGCAAACTCCCGTAGACTCGCGTGTTACTCTCAGCCGCAGCCGAAGAATACGCTGCCACCGACAAGGTCACAGTTCCCCCCAAACCCGGCTTAGGCTTCGGCTCCAGCTTATGATCTGTTATCCAAAAGCTGAAAACCCCGGTTGGAGTTCTTTGCTGAAGTTGAAGCTTTGGATTGTTTGCTCAAAATTCAGTGTAACCTTAAAAAAAAAAAAGCCAAAGGCCTCCCATTTTCATGTCTTCTACTTTAAAAATGGACGAAAGAAAGAAATACAATGCTGGGGCCTAGCCTGAGCCGGGTTTAAAAAAAGGAAGGCCTTTGCCGTTAAAATGAAAGAGCGCCACCAAGAGTCCGGCTCGATTGACGGACCTTTCGCTATGAATCCTGGGTAATCTTCGGAAGTTTTACCGTATTGCAGAGTGAACGTGCAGCGCGGCCGTGACTGGAAATCTTCATTGCCGTACGTACATGAAGAATTACTGCAATTCACTCGTATAAACTAACATTGCATGCTCGAAGGGTTATAGCTGGATGACGGATTGGAAATTTTCCCGCGGGATGCCTGAGAAGTTAATGCCGGACTCGTGTTTTGAAATTGGCGCCGGATTCCCGCCGGACAATCAGTGGCCCGTTGCCATACCGTTGGACTTATCTAGCGCCCTCTCGCGACTGAGCCGGCTGCCTGGAATCCCTGCTGCGTGCAACCAGGTCTGCAGACAGTACAGCTGACGTGGTAAGTGAATGGTCGCCGTTTTGTTTTCGATTCGATTATCGTGGGCTTGATTTGAGACGGTGTAGCAGTGAAGAATATGTGACCCGGCACAGCGACATGAGGAATATCCCACCAAAACACTTTTCGAGTAAACAACGCCTGAAGTCAAAGTATCTTCTCAATTCGATAACAAAAGTTTGTGGTATTTTCGGAAACTTAATGTATTGGAGGATATTATGTCCAAAGGATTTTTCCGAAATCCGTCTCTAAATGTTGAAAAAACGAGGATTTCGGGGAGTGTTTGTGTACTGTTTTCATAAAAATGTAAAGTTCCTGCCTTTTTGAATGGCTGCTATATTGTGTCTGGTACCAAATGAACGAGCGAAGTCCCCTTGTACTATTTACAACAAAGTTCACACGGAAATAATTTTGATATCATTTGAAAGCTAATGGTATACTCCTTCACATCATTAGAAAATCTGAAAATCTCAAAAGTGGGGGTTATTCCTCATTATGCTGTGCCGGGTCACATATGGCTTGATTCGTACCATGTCCGATCTTCTTTTTTTTGTTTTTATATTTAAAATTGGCTGCTTAAAATGTTCTTTTAGGTTTACCTCAAAAAAAGTGGGTTTGTTA
This sequence comes from Luidia sarsii, assembly GCA_949987565.1. Taxonomy (NCBI): domain Eukaryota; kingdom Metazoa; phylum Echinodermata; class Asteroidea; order Paxillosida; family Luidiidae; genus Luidia; species Luidia sarsii. The sequence goes on from OX465121.1 coordinate 7,920,575, forward strand.
TTTTCCTAAACCGTTTTACTACTCATTTCGGGGTCACAGTCATCTACTTCCGCAGCCAACCCTTACCGCGGTTTCGGCCCGAAATACTCAAATTTCCACGAGGTTCTAATCGTTCAACCCCTGGGCTATCTTATGGCTTTCAGTCTAACTCGGATCCAAACCATCCCGAGCCCGCCCTCTATATCCAACTCGGACCCACCGTAAACTGTAATTGCCCGACTCATAATAATTATAATTTGCCAGAATCATCAAAAATGGATTCTTAAGAAATCTTCTCCCATCGTATGCATCTGTTATCGTGCAAAGAAGTAGCTGATCAGATTCCAAACACTCCTTCTGAAGTGCTGCGTGCTCATTTCATAAAACTCATTAATTTTCATAAAATCTTGTGCAAACGTGTATTTAGCTAGCGGCAAGCAGCCTCGTGAATAAACGGCTTACAGAAACGACGTCATACCAGTTTAGATAGGCCCATAATTATTCGTATAAAAGGGGAATATAACAAGCACAGCTCACACAGTATTCACAACACAAAGGAAATCCGGACGGATATGTTTTTTTTTTTATAATCCTTTATTAAATTATAATAATTAAGGCAACATAGATAAAGGCAATCATTCAATAAAAACACAATCTTTCTTTATTTTTTGGGCGTTTCGTTCTTTTCTCTTTTTTTTTAATATTTTTTTTTTTCGTCATTGGAGCACCTCTTTTTGGAAGTCCAAAAAAACCCAATATACTTCGCCGCGATCAGAATAGTATACACGTGATTTATATCAATCTCTCTAAACACGTAGAAACTCATTGCAGTGACTACTAGTTGATCTAACCACACATTTCTTTTTCACCTCGCTAGTTACACAATCATCAAAAACTGGATGCCGGTCGTGAGGCTCGACTCTCCCACTGGCAATCCACAAACGATTCCGTCGAAACTATAAGTGTAAAGTGTAAAGTGTAAAATTGTTATGAAGATACAATTCAAGTTATATCGTCTAACCATAGACTTTCAAAATCAAACAAGAGAATAGTACGATGCCCGTATTGGATTTTTTTTTTTGGCGGTGTCGAAATAAGAAAACACTAACATTCAATTTGAGCTTAAACAAGTGATCTAAATAATTTGATAATGCATTATATTTTACAATGAACGTGTGCTTTGGCTTACAAACTGATTGGTTTTTTTTTGGCCACCTTTGAAAAGCTAACCCGAGTTTGAAAACAAATCTTACATTTTTGGGGGAGATTAAACCCTCTTGATGATTTTAAGTACAAAGCAATAGATTGCCTTTCTGCAATGGGAAAATCGGGTGTGTTACAAGACCACCCGTTATTGACCCGTGGTTGGCGGAACGTGACGGCGGAGTGATTCCGTAAATGACTCGGATCACCTCGTGGGGCGTGACTGGTGCACCTTCAATATTACCGTACAATTCCCAGATGCGGAAAGAGCTTCATAGCGTGAGTAACGATTCACGGAAATAAAAAGTACTAAAATACAGACGTTAAAACGAATTTACTTAAACACACCGATGATGTCCTGATTCAACTACGGTACCTCAGCGCCCCCCCCAAAAAAAAAATGAAAATCAAAAATCAAAAAAACCAAAAAAGAGAAAAATGTCAACAATCACGATGAGTGAATTAACTGGCGAAATATTTACGTAATATCTGTCCATTGCACTAAAACAATCGCATCAATCCAGTCTAATTAGTGAAATTACTTATTCCCGGCCTGAAGTGCTCGCTTAACGATCTACAACCTGCAATTTTCAGAAAGGCAAGATCAGTCTCTCAATGGATGGGGGAGCCGAGGGGAGGGGGGGTGGGGAGTTCTTGAGTTACCGACAAATCCTACCGGGACAATAACGCAAGGCTCACCACCGTGCGTGCACTGACGGAATTTCCCTTTCCGTCGTGGTGTGCTAGGAATTATAGTCCTTTTTTGGGGGGGTTCCCTGCCAGAGTTCTCGCTTAACTGAACGGATTTTCCCGAGGCCCAAGTCGCTGATTTTCCCTCGAGTCGAGTCCCAAATCCCTGTCCCATCCTCACCATCCCAGATTTTTCCACAGAAAAAAAGAATCAATAAATTAATATCATCACGTTCCACTCGCATTTTTTCTTACAGTATAATACTTTTGTTTTGTTCAAAATAGTTTCCTTTGCCGTACATTACAGTACTAATATCACGATTGTCTTAGGTTACGTTAACTCTTCATTTCTCAGGCTATAATAACAAACAAACAAAAGTAAGCGGTCACTATTTACAATATCGTCGTTAAAAATTCGTAAACATCTTTGGTTTTTTGTCTAGAGTTGTATACAATAGTTTGGCTAACAGCTGTATGGCGTAGCGCCCTCATGCGTTCAAATATAGTAAGGCACTTTTCTTTGGACAACATTCTTTGGACTGAAGCTTTTATCAACGAGAAATGGAAGATCTTTTTTACAAACTTTGGTGGTTCACGTAATTCTTATGCTTATACCTTTGAATTAAAACAAAGAAAGGAAGGCACTCTGATTTTTCAACATTTTCAGTTCGGTTTCGGTTAAATTTAACGGCGATTATTTTTTTCTGATTATTCTCACTTCAAAATTGCAACACTTTTCCATGTGAAAGAAACTCCAAGTCAATCACTAACCGAATAAATCTTATATTGCATTTAAAAAAACACAACTACGAGGAGGTCTGTCATCGGTACGGACCTGTCAGCCGGTTTCCGGGCAGACACTATTCGAATCTGCAATTAATTATGCACGAGGTGAATGGCTTCTGAGCAGGCGCACGCAATCGACCATCATGAATAATGCAAATCAATGGTAATCGTCCTCATGAATAATCATGATGGGTGCGCAGCACGGTAAGCTTTGGTTGACCAATACTCTTACCAGTAGATGTAGGTCCATCTTTTTTCTTTCTTTTTTTATTCCCCGACCTTTTTTTACAGTGTGGTCGTGTTCAGGCGGTCTGTTCTCCGCGCGCGAACCCTTGGTTCTCAGCGCTCGAACCCGCATGAAAACGACCACAAGAACACTGTACTCGGATACAGGATCACACGCGCACCTCTCCGCTCCTCAGGGTTGTTGAACGAACAAGCCGAGAGAAAACGCGCGCACCCGAACTCGACCTCCGAAACAATTCTGACCCACGCAACCAGACAGACGAGGATTGGGTCGACCCAAAAAATACTCTCAACGGTAGATTTTTGTTTTGATCTTGGTTTTTCATTCCCCAAGAGTGTGCGCCTGACACTATAGAAAGAGCAGACTGGGTGGGTAGGTTCAGAGATGTGCGTAACCTTTTTAATCGGAGGACACGGCCGAGGCGATGCTATCGGTGTCCAGGGACACGGCCACGGCGGTGGGCGGGGACGGGTTGACGCCGGCGAAGAGCGTGTGCGCGGCCGCCTGGGCCACCGCCGCCGACGGCAGCGGGCCGGCGACGTGCCCGGCCCCGCTGCCCTGCTCCGAGCCCACGGGGCTCAGGTGGCTGAGCGGGCTGTGGCCGGTCGACGAGCCTCCCCCGGACGACAGGAGCCGGCCGGTGTGGCCGTTGCCCGCCGCTTGTTGCTGCTGCTGCTGCTGCTGCTGCTGCTGCTGTTGCTGCTGGTGTTGTTGCTGCTGGTGTTGCTGCTGCTGGTGTTGGTGGGTCTGGTCGAGGTGGTGGTGCGGGTTGTGGGTGGTCCCGAGCCGGGCCGCGTTGGCCAGGCCTGGTAGGGACATGTGGCCGGGCATGGTGGGGTGGATCCCGTAGCTGAAGGACGGTTCCATCTACGGGTGCAATACAATGACGAAAAGGAAAATCAGACTAGGCCTCTGAAGAGCAAGGGCAAAATATCTAGAGAGCCAGAGAGCAGGAGAGCTAGAGAGCTAGATAACTAAAGAGCCAAAGAGCTAGAGAACTACAAAACTAAAGAGCCAAAGAGCTACAGAACTAAAGAGCCAAAGAGCTATAGAACTAAAGAGCCAAAAAGCTACAGAGCTAGAGAACTAAAGAGCCAAAGAGTTAGAGAGCTACAGAACTAAAGAGCCAAAGAGCTAGATAGCTACAGAACCAAAGAGCCGAAGAGCTACAGAACCAAAGAGCCGAAGAGCTACAGAACTAAAGAGCCAAAGAGCTAGAGAGCTACAGAACTAAAGAGCCAAAGAGCTAGATAGCTACAGAACCAAAGAGCCGAAGAGCTACAGAACTAAAGAGCCAAAGAGCTACAGAACTAAAGAGCCGAAGAGCTAGAGAGCTACAGAACCAAGAGCTATCTATAAAGAAAACTAGAAAGCTGAAGAGCTAAATAACCAAAGAGCTAGAGATCTACGGACCTACAGAGCTAAGGAGCTACCTAGAGAGCTGAAGAGCTAAAGAACCAAAGAAAACCAGTAAAGCTCTAAAGACCCAAAGAGGTACGGAGCCAAATAGTCCAAATTACAAACACCTTCAGAGGGGAAACGGACCTTGATGGAAGGGCTGTGCATAGTCGTGGGCGGCAGCGAGGCGCTGAGCTGTGGGTGGGCGTCTTTGGGCGACTTGGGCGTGGCCGACTGCTGCTGCTGGCCGTTCACCTGCTGCTGTTGCTGCTGCTTGGACGAGCCCTTGGGCTTGCGCTTGCGCGTTTGGATGCCGTCCTTCTTCATCGCTAGAGGGCGGTTGACCTGTGATATGGCAAAATGAACAGAAACTCGTTACGATCAGTCTACAACGCGGGCATAACCTGAGACCTGAACGACTTGAACGGGGGTCATTAGGCTACGTCATTCCTGCGATATACACGGGTGTATGTTCACATGTACATGTACATGTATGTACATGTAGGTTACAGATACCATACATACACGGACAAACACGTATGAAGACTTACTCTTATATGAACTTTGAACTTTCTCCTAATGTATATAATTCAATGGCTAACTTCTTATTCACAGTAATGGTTATTTTTGAGTTTTTTTTTCTCTAGGATGAACCGGTCCATTTGATGATATCTCAACACAATGCTTTATTGCCCTCTTGAGTGTTCATGGGAGGACAGCTACGTTTTTCAACTTCAAGAGGGAAAATCCAGGGATGCTGTTGGGTTCAGGCTAAAATGGAAAGTGTATCGTGTGAACCACCCCCCAGTCTGGTGTAAGAGCCTGTTTTGAGCACAGAGGAAGGTTTGAGGTTGTACTGCCACCCGCGGACAAATCCCTTGATCCCCTCGCCTGATCCCGCGCCCCGCCAACAAGGCAAGCCCCCGCCGAGCCCGCCCGGCGGCGTCTTGAGGGGGGCGCCAGCCGCTGATCCACGGTCGGGGTCCGGGGCTCCGTGAGAGCGACGCCCGTAGCCGAGCCGTCCGGTGGCTTCCATCACCCCTCCCCCCCCCCCACTGAACTGATACGACCCAATCGCCAGCATGCCGTCGTCCGGTCCCATTCCAAGGCGTGGGAAGCATATAAGCGTCACGACGTATGTCACTTAACCACCGTGGCTAAGCTATAAGTGCGCATGCGCGAAACCAGGTCTTGCTGAGGCCTCCCCCATTCATTCATTCATTCATTTCTCAGGTAGTTACAGGCACAAGCACGAAACAACCCTAACCCTTATCCTAATCCTAACTCTAACAACCCTAATCCTGAACCTAACCCTAATCCTGAACCTAACCCTAATCCTAATCCTAACTCTATCAGTAACGCTAACCCAACCCGAACTGTAACTCTAACCGTAACCATAACCCTAACCGTAGCGCCCTAAGCCTAACCTACGCTGGTTTACAAAACGCGTCCTTGTATAGTCCCCACAATTTACGGGGTACCAGCATGGCTCAACGACGGTGGTTAAGCGTCATATGTCGGTCCTGTTATAATGGGCGTGGACCTTTTTCACGTGACGTCATGCAGGACCGCCTTACAATGGCAGCGCACAGTGTAAACATCAGTTGTACCATTATAGTTGTGCGTACACTTTCCGTAAAAAAGCGGTCCAACGTGACGGCAGTTCTTTTGTTTGGTCACGTGGGTGAAAAAGGTCTGCACGGTTACTGGGGGTCACTATTCACTAACCAAGACCAGACACAATTCAACCCGCCAAGCTTCCCGAACTAAACTGTGATATTGTCTGCCCATACAAATTACCACGTCTTTATACTGACAGCAAGGAGGCACTGCTGACAGCCTCTCTATCGACCTCCAGATACCGTGTCTCGTATACGATCCCCTTTGGTAATGTGCCTGTAATGGCTTCGTGTAATGGCTTCGGGACGACGACATCGATGTTGGTGAACCTGGATTTGACAGCCGACGCTACCCAAATGCCCCTTCCATCCTTCGTCCTCTCAACCGTCTTTCAGCTTTCAGCTCTCTCTCTCTCTCTCTCTCTCTCTCTCTCTCTCCATCTCCCTCTCTCCCCTTTCGCCCCTTCTCTTCCCCTCTCTTTCACTCTCCCTCTCCTCTCTTCCCTCCTTTCTCCTGCTCTGTGTCTATCTCTCCCTCTCTGTCTCTCCTCGCTGTGTCTACCTCTGTGTGTCTGTCTCTCTCCCCCTTCTCCGCTCTCCCTGCCCTCCCCTCCTCCCCTCTCTTTCCAGAAGATTGCGCCCCTCACTTTGAACCCGGGCCAAACCACAAGCACCTCTGCCACTGCGCTGACAAACAGAATCTCCGCCCGTTTGACGACCAACGCCCCCTGACAGATTTACGACAGGGGGGCATTTCCGAATGGATCGCTATTTATTATATCTCTGCTCCTTCTCTCTATCTCTCCCTCCCTCTCTCTTCCTCTCTCTCTTTCTCTTTCTCTTCCTCTCTCTCCCTCGCTCTCTCTCCTCTCTCTCTCCTTCTCTCTCTCTCCTTCTCTCTCTCTCCATCTCTCTCTCTCTCCCTCTCTCTCTCTTTCTCTTCATCTCTCTCCCTCTCTCTCCCTCTCTCTTCCTCTCTCTCTCTCTCTCTCTCTCTCTCTCTCTCTCTCTCTCTCTCTCTCCCCCCTTCTCTCTCTCTCTCTCTCTCTCTTTCTCTTTCTCTTCCTCTCTCTCCCTCTCTCCCTCCTCTCTCTGTCACACACACACACACCCTCCAAAACCAAAATGCGTTCCCGACCACTTGAAGGACCGATATGTGACGGATTAACGACTTACGTACTGCGTCCTGCGCGGGATGATTTACCGTCGCCTTTTTACGCAAGATTCAAGTGGTCCCTTTTTTCGGGCACCATTTAGGAAAATACCTGTCAAACTCAGACGGCGGACCTGCAGTTTTCGGGAAGCGGCGGGGTGGTGGGGGGGGGGGGGGGTGGTGGGTTGACCACGAGAACTCAAGTAAAAAAACCGACCACTCTAGAGCCTTCCCCTAGATCCGTCCACCGGTGGATTGTATACAATGGGTCTTTAAGTGCGACAGCGTCGCCCGTCAGCCAAGCGGCCGGGTTCGGGCAAGGGGTGGGCCCGCGCTTTGGCAGTGACAGATACCAGCGCACTCTCTCAAGGGGGGGGGGGGGGCGGGGGGGTGACGCTGGTCCCGTGGGTCCGGGGTCATACCAAGAGGTCACCGAGGTTGGTGAGTGGTGGGGTGGGGGACGTTGTTTATTGAAGCTAATCCTGAAGGAGTGGGGACGTTCCCTCATTTTTTTTTCCTTTCACAATTTTTATAGGAAGGTTTGCGGTGACACCATGTACAAGGTCTCTTAAAGAAGAGGTGCGGATCTGAAAAGAACCTGAGTGGTAACTCGACGTTTCGACCCGTATGCTCTGGCCGTCATCAGGACTCGGGAGTGACGGCCAGAGCATACGGGTCGAAACGTCGAGTTACCACTCAGGTTCTTTTCAGAACCACACCTCTTCTTTAAGAGACCTTATACCCGGTGTCACCGCAAACCGTCCTATATTGATTCGCCCACCATGCAAAGCCTTCAGTCTTATTCAACAATTTTTATGGAGCGCTGGCAATGAGCTGAATGCCCCTACGGCCTACACACACACCTTTTCAATTTCTCTGAGCATTTTTTTCTGTCCTTGACTGTATTCTTATGAACCCATCATCCCTTTGCCTTTACAACGGAACCCATGCATGTAGTGCTGCCGGTGTCAGTCCGTTTCTATCGCTATCACTTATCGATTTAGAGCAAGTTGAAATATTGGCATAGGACGCTTTTGACTGGACCGGGATTTGAGCCCGCAACCTCTGGTTTTGCTCTTCCCATCTGAGCTATCCGGCCCTTAGATGGTGACCTTCCCAAAAATAGTAAATTCTTTGCCGGGGTGGGGCGCAAGTCAGAAGCGTTCAACCATAATTCATAACTGCCTCAATTGGGGTTTGAATTTAGCAGTGGCCCTGTGGCCAAATGACAGGTGGAATTATCTGGGGCCAGTTGAAGGCCATCCTTTATGCAGGGTTTGAATCTAGCAGTGGCCCTGTGGCCAAATCTCAGTTTGAAATTGTCCGTGGTCAGTTGAAGGCCACCCTAAAGTATAGGTTTATGCAGGGTTTGAATTTAGTCCGTGTCCGTGGCCAGTTGAAGGCCACCCTATAGTATAGGCTTATGCAGGGTTTGGATTTAGCAGTGGCCCTGTGGCCAAATGGCAGGTGGAATTGTCTGGGGCCAGTTGAACTTGAAGGCCATCCTTTATGCAGGGTTTGAATCTAGCAGTGGCCATGTGGCCAAATCACAGTTTGAAATTGTCCGTGGCCAGTTGAAGGCCACCCTATAGTATAGGCTTATGCAGGGTTTGGATTTAGCAGAGGCCCTGTGGCCGAATGGCAGGTGGAATTGCTGGGGGCCAATTGAAGGCCACGAACCTACGACTGGTTCGTACGACGTATACCCTTCCTCGATATGAAGTACACCGGTACCGATACTCGGGCTGAGAGGAGTAAGAGAGTCTCGACTTACGCCGTGGAGTTTGTAGTAGAGACCGCAGGCGTTGCAGACCGGTTCGCCGTCTTTGTTACGACGCCACAGCGTGGTCGTAGTGGTGCGGCAATTGGCGCAGACGATCCCCTCTCGACGCGACCCGGATTGCTGCACAGGAATCGGACCCAAAGAGAAAAAAACCCACCACACACAGGTCAAAACGCGTGTCTACACTGTAAACAGGAACTGCACCTCATGCACTCCTGCAATGGCACATATCTGTCCCAGAATCATGAACACTTGAGGCACCTATACTGTACTTAATGCACATGAAATACTGTAGCTCAAGCACATGTGGCATTGTAATCACTTGAGCAAAAGTCGGATGAGGTGCATGAAGTGCTTCATGTACAAGAACATCTCCCTATTTTACTGTACCTCAAGCACATGGAGTGAAAGTGAGCATCACCTCGTGCGTGTATCGTGCACCACGTGTCTCAACATACTTCATCGATGTGCATGACGTGTGCACCGTTTAAAACTTTTCACAAGTGTGTCTATTACTTCGACCATACTTCAACGTGGAGTGCACATCTTTGTATACATGTGCAATGCGTGTTGAACACTGCACAGCGTAGGTCAAGATTATGACACCGTTGGTTGAAGGTACCACCTGGTACCATTAGTGGCCAACGAAACACCAAATGCTGGTTTATCCTGGTTAAAATCAATAGTACACTCCCGATCATTCTGATACAAAATCAAAGTGATGGGGAGACGATTTGGGCAAAATACGTTTTGTTCGAACTGCCTTCTTTTACATTTATAGAAACATTCCTTGCTCTATTGATAGAAACAACTGCGGGCGCTTGTTCAAGTGTAAGCTACTCGGAATGTGGTTCCGGAAATCTCGCAGGGCGGGTGGATTATCTATCGGGAGGAGAGGGCATTGGACTGTACTGTGGGCTGCGGTGGGCCCGGGGCCAGACACGAGGTTTGCGAGCCCGGAACCCAGACTATAGCCCCGTGAACTTCGGAGGGGGGGGGGTGGAACAAGATATAGGAAATGCGACACTGGCTCTGAGAGATACCAAGGTGACAACAGGCATGGGGATGTAGAATGCTGATAACATTAGTGTTAAAGGTGGAAATAATTTTTTTTTAAATGATCCAAACTAAAGCACAACAAAGTGGAAGGTTTTGCGGTGACATCATGTAGCACTTCTCTTTTTCAAGGAGGAGTGTGTGCCTCTTGAAAGATCCGGTAAGTCAACGTTTCGGGTAGTTTGTACTCTGATTGCAGACGGCTAGATTCCAACTGTCATCGCTGCTTATTTGCCCGACGAAAGAATCTTCCCCGCCCAGTGTGACCACCGGGGCGAGATGAGAACGGTTCACTCCAGAGTACACACTACCCGAAACGTTGAGCTACCCGGCTCTTTTCAGAGCCCGCACTCCTTCTCGAAAAGAGAAGTGCTGACATTGTGTCACCGCAAAAACCTTCCGCTTAGTGTTTCCAACGTGCAACCCCGTCAAGCCTTATCTAAAACATAACAAAGTAAGTTTCCTAAAACAGGAATAACCATAACGTGAATGGAAGAATGGGGCTAATGTTATGTTTTCACACGCAGATCTCGAGATAAGTAAGATGAGACATATCTGTCGATTTCGAACCAAAAACAAACGGGAAAGGAGCCACAAGGCCCACCGGGCCACTGTCTGTAGGAATGCGACCGCCGGAGACCGTTTTGGCCAGAAACAAAATATGGGTTCATCTCAGCGCTCTGAGTTTTAGTTCACCACGATTTTAGTTCACCACTTTTGGTGTGTGGTATTAGTCTTTTTTTTTTTTTTAATACTGACAGCGTATTTCTGACAAGGATTAGTACGCAGGAAAAAAAGACAACAGGCATGCACAATGCGGAAATTTGTCTCGATTTCCAATTGCTCTCCGAAATGGCCAAAAAAAAAATATATTAGTATCTACCAAAAGGAACAGAGCGGCTCTTTCCTCGTCCGAAAAAAGACTGAGTTACCAAGAACAGAAAATCCGAAATAAAACCAAACCGAAAAGAATGAGTAAGATCGCACCACTGACTCTCCAAAGGTATAGGTTCTTACATTCATTGTATCAGTTTTCAATTGTTTTTATTTTTTTTTGGCGAGGGGTTGATATTATTCGTCTAGTTTCAGGGGAGAGGAAAATCTGAGAGCACTGAGATTAGGAGTCATTTTGTCTGCGGCCTTACCGGTCTCCAGCGGCGGTCCTTGTAGCGCTGAAGGCTTGGCTCGATGCCTTCCAGCGTGATGTCCATCCCCTTTTCACAGAGCTCCGTCAGGTCGTCCTGGCCAGGGGGAATGGGGGGGGGGGAGGTGGAGGGGTAGAGGGGTGATAGTAGTCGATCATTATCGGTTCGTTGGGTCTTCGGTTGGGTCGCCATTGGCGGTGTTGTTGGTGGTGTTGACGGTGTTCTTGATGACGGCGTTGATAGAATTGGCTGTCGGGGGTGTGGATGGTGTTGTCCGGTGGTGTTTGCGGTGTGGCTGGTGTTGAATCTTGTCGGTGTCGGTTGTTGTCGATGGCGTGGGTGTCGGTGTTGTCGACAGGGGTGTCGGATCCGATGCTGTAGGTCTGTGTGTGTTGCTGGTGTCGGTGGCGTCGATGTCAGGGTATATGGGTCTTCCGGTGTCGGGGTTGTTGGTGACGTGTATGGGGGAAGGTGTTGTCGGTGATTGTGTCGGTGGTGTCGATGCTGCAGGTATGGGTCTTTCGGTGTCGGGGTTGTTGGTGACGTGTATGGGGGAAGGTGTTGTCGGTGATTGTGTCGGTGATGTCGATGCTGCAGGTATGGGTCTTTCGGTGTAGGGGTTGTTAATGAAATGACGTGTATGGGGGAAGGTGTTGTCGGTGATTGTGTCGGTGGTGTCGATGCTGCAGGTATGGGTCTTTCGGTGTCGGAGTTGTTGATGACGTGTATGGGGAAAGGTGTTGTCGGTAATGTCGATGCTGCAGGTATGGGTCTTTCGGTGTCGGGGTTGTTGATGACGTGTACGGGGGGAAGGTGTTGTCGGTGGTGTCGATGTTCTTGATACTGTAGATGCGGGTGTTGTCGACGGCGTTGGTGTTCTTGATGTTGGTGTTATTGGTGTCGTTCTTTGTAGTATTGTTGGTGTCGGTATTGGGCGCTGTTGATGGTGTCCCTGAAGTTAACGGTATCATCGGTGTATTTTGTGGGCGTTGTTTGTGTGCAACTGTGCATGTAGGTGGAGTTGGTACAGTTGTGATACCGGTACCGGTACTGTTTGTTTCAATGTCAGTTGTCTGTGTCGTTATTTTCACATCCACTACGACAGTCAGTGTCGTGTCCCTCGGCTGTGTCTTAATGTCGTGGTCATTACCGACACTGCCGGCACGCTATACATTTAGTTCAGTCTGTGGGTTTTTTATTATCGTTCTAGTTGGTTTTTTAATTTTAGGCGATATGTGGGCCAAACTGCGCTTTTCACTCCCAAACTCTCACCTCTCAGACAGTTTCTCATACGTCAAAATGATAAGAACCGTCGGCACGGCGTGCCCCCATTTTCTCGGTTCTCTCTGACAGCCGATCTAAAGGTCCCCTGTCTCAGTTATCGTCTCCGTTACGGGCGTGATATTACCCCCGACCCTCCCCGAGAATTCAGGCATGTAATGTCCTCCCATCAATCAAAGCCACGCGCCTGCATGTACTCCGCCCCCCCCCCCCAAAAAAAAAAAAAAAAAAAAAAAAAAAAAAAAGACGATTCCTCACTCCGATATTTTTGGGAGTGAAGATTTTTTTTTTTTTATGGAGGAACTGCCAAGTTTCTTATCGTCTCTTGGCCCATGTCTGGGGACATGCCAGGCCGCCCGATAAGACTTTCATCAGCCCGGTATACCAGGTCGTTCTGTAGCTGCGAAGGCTAGGCTCTTGTCCCCCCCCCTCCTCTGTTCTCTTTCGTTCGCCTTTCCACGGGGTATAGGGTAGACGAGTCAGATTGTCCGAGCCCGCCGTCCCGGCCCTGATAACCACTCCCACGTGCAATTGGACACCCCCCGTCTGCTGATACCAACAGGGCTCGCTTCGTCATTTATAGGCGAACGTGCATACGAGTAAAGTGTTTCTGATGAAGGCCCCGACTGAAAACTATGGAGACATCGGTGAATACTTTTAGGAGAGTCGTGTATAGTAATGCCCGCCTTGTGTCAGATTTTTTTTAACCCTGAGTAGATTCCGCAACGCGTTCTCCTTCACTTCAAGTTCAACCTGGTCTTAGATCATCCCTTATTTGATCCCTTCCCCACTCCCTGTCCTTCCCTTTGATCTCACCCTTCTCTGTCTACCAACTTTCCTCCAAAGGAGGTGAACTTTCTTTTGATGTTAGCACGAGGATCTAGATGGCCACACTTTTCTTTCACTTCTTCCCTGGCAGATTCGTTTGTTCTCGACATCTGTTTCCACGTGATATTGTGATTCCTAACAGTCTTCTCTGACTAGCAAGGCTATACTCGCTGTACGGGAACTTTCCAAGCGGTGCCCCGGAAAAAGAAAAGGTTGAGCGGGAAAGGACGCTCACTCACCGGCCGACGTTGCGGCTTGATCAGCGGCCTGCTCATGCCGTTCATCTTGTGGTAGAGCCCGCAGGCGTTGCACAGGTAGTGCCCCGTGCCGTCGCGCCTCCATAGGGGCGTGGACAGCGCGCCGCAGTTAACGCACTCCCTGCCGACTGAAGACAAAAAAAAAATCCACGAAGCGCATGAATACATGAATATATGAATACATGCATACATTAATAGATGAATATTCAGACGCTTAACGTGGCAACTGCTCACGGTCGTCCGTGCTGGGTTGGTGCATTCTCGTGGTGTGGTTTTCACACGAGATTTCAAGACGACGAGTAATGATTCTAAGTATTTCTATTCTGTGGCTAGATAAGACTTGAAGGTTTGCGCGGTGGAAATACTAAGTGGAAGGTTTGCAGTCTCCTGACGACGGGCAGCGTACACACTACCCGAAACGTTGAGTTATCGGCTCTTTTCAGATCCACACTCCTTCTCGAAAGAGAAGTGCTACATAATGTCACCGCAAACCTTCCGCTTATGTTTTGGTTAAGGGAAACGATATCCTTTTTTCTAAGGCTTTTCAAGTTGCGTTGACATGTTGTTTTTTTCGTCCAAAATGAAACAGTTTCTCGTGGAAACTTAACAGAAATGACTTCCTCCTTTTTAACTGATAATCGGTTAAGCATAATGCGCGTTAGTCAATCAAATATCGATAGATAACGAATGCGTTCAATATACTTACTCCCGAAATCCTGCGTCCACATGTCATTGTCTGCGAAAGAAAAATAGAAAAAGGAGTAGACTTTAAGTAACGTCATCATACAAGAACTTGCAAAATAGCGAAATGACCTCAATGACAAAAATGCAAATCTGAAACAAAATAATGTCTAGGGTATATGGCAGTTCGATCCCAGCAGTAGCAGGACCGTCCGATTTATTTTGAGAAAAGTCCTGCTCGGATCGAAATCTCGTTTTTGAGAATTTTGAGGGACTTGAACCCGAGACCACTGGTTTTTCGTATACTACCATTGGAGCTAGCCATAGCCCTTAGATGGTGGCCTTCCCAAATGGTCAACTAGTCATTTGCCGCGCGGGGTAAAATTGAAGATCGATTTGGTTTAAAGCTTTCAGCTTCCTAGGGTGAAACTTGTAGTCGTAGAGGTCGGCCATGCACGTCTTGAAAAGTCCCAAGACCACGAATCGAACCCTTGGGCGTTTAGGCTATACACATATACTCGTAAAGTAATAGAGAGCGCCGTGGTAGCGCAAAAATGTACACAAAGTAGAAACATTTGGAAGACAAACAAAAAGTGGAGCGAAGGGGATGGAGGGAGGGATGTTTTGACAGATGTGCGTGCATGGGGAAGGACGCTCTGGACGCTCTTGAGTTGTGTACGGGACCGGAGAGGAGACCGCGAAGACGGCGGGACACTGGGGGAGGCGAGGCGGTCAGGCGAGGGAGGGAAGGCTCCGAGACCACCCGGGTGTTCTAGGCCGGCCGCACCGACCCGAACAGACCGCTCCGCGATACTCTCCCCATTCCTCCCTTCTCATTCCCCCTCCTCCTCCTCCTCCTCCTCCACTCTTAACCCGCTGCTGTTCAAACACGGGATTATTATTGCAAGCTCTTGCCGGATTCTCCCTTACGCCTATATACCCGTGTCCTGTATCAACTGTCAAGTCTGTCTCCTTTCGCGTTCGCTGTTACGTAACGGGCGGGCTGTGTTATTATTATCATTCAATGGAGTTGCCCCTGCTCGATTTAATAAAGACAGAGTAGGTACTCAGTGATTGGCTTCGATGCCCGGCGAACAAACTTGAGCAGAAAGCAGGAGTCGCCGGTTCGAATCCCGCCCGAGCTGCCTGAATTGTTTTCATCAGGCAGGCGGGCAAAGCACCGAGCACTCAGTGCTGATCAAGTCGAGCAGGGCAAACCCTCTATTTATAATAGACCTATCTATGCTATTATTGAGATTTGAAGGTTTCCATGGTCTGAACAGCAGTAGGAGTAGATTTGCGGTGACACCGTGCAAAAATTCCCTCTCAATTGAGAGTATGCGATGTGGTTCTGAAAAGAACCGGAGGAACTCGACGTTTCGAACAGCATACCCTGTTCGTCTTCAGGAGACCGAAGACGAACAAGGGTATACACTCCTGAAGACGAACAGAGTATACTGTTCGAAACGTCGAGTTCCTCCGGTTCTTTTTTTTTTAGAACCACACGTATACATGTACTCACAAAAGACAATTGTGACCCGGCACAGCGACATGAGAAATATCCCACCAAAACACTTTTCGAGTAAACAACGCCTGAAGTCAAAGTACTCTTCTCAATTCGATTAAAACAAAAATCTTTTTTTTTTCTTTTTTCGGAAAGTTAATGTATTGGAGGATATTATGTCCAAAGAATTTTTCCGAAATCCGTCTCTAAATGTTGAAGAAACGAGGATTTCGGGGGAGTGTTTGTGTACTGTTTTCATAAATATGTAAAGTTCCTGCCTTTTTGAATGGCCGCTTTTGAGGAGTTAGAATGGTGCTGCTATATTGTGTCTGGTACCAAATGAACGAGCGAAGTCCCCTTGTACTATTTATAACAAAGTTCACACGAAAATAATTTTGATATCATTTGAAAGCTAACGGTATACTCTTTCACATCATTAGAAAATCTCACAATCTCAAAATCTCAAAAGTGGGGGTTATCCTCATTATGCTGTGCCGGGTCACAATTTTGCATGCTTTCACAATAAACCTACTCCTTGCTCAAATTTGCATCAGTCACTTGATATCGACATACCAGATGCTGTGACCAACTCATCGCGTAGATAGAAGCTTCACCAATACCACTGTGCGCGAATAATATGGCGCCCTGCTCACATTGTTGGCAAACCTCAATACCTGGCCTCTAATCATTCAAGAGAAGGGCACAGCAGAATCTCCCACAAGCTTGACCTCAAACACTGAACTTTGTAGGACAGCGACACACTTGATTGGTAGTGTGTTTTTTATTTTTTTATTATTATTCTGCGATTGGAGGTGCGGCGAATTAAGCCGAGAATAAAATTGTGACCCGGCACAGCATAATGAGGAATAACCCCCACTTTTGAGATTTTGAGATTTTCTAATGATGTGAAAGAGTATACCATTAGCTTTCAAATGATATCAGAATTATTTCCGTGTGAACTTTGTTGTAAATAGTACAAGGGGACTTCGCTCGTTCATTTGGTACCAGATACAATATAGCAGCACCATTCTAACTCCTCGAAAGCGGCCATTCCAAAAGGCAGGAACTTTACATTTTCATGAAAACAGTACACAAACACTCCCCCGAAATCCTCGTTTTTTTCAACATTTAGAGACGGATTTTGGAAAAATCCTTTGGACATAATATCCTCCAATACATTAACTTTCCAAAAATACCAAAAAAAAAAATTTCGAATTGAGAAGATACTTTGACTTCAGGCGTTGCTTACTCGAAAAGTGTTTTGGTGGGATATTCCTCATGTCGCTGTGCCGGGTCAAAATTGTCTTTTGCATTCTTGCTTTGCAGGACGATTGCTCCCAAACTGTGCACAGATGAGATTTGAAGGTTTGCATGGTGAGAATATCAGGAGAATCATTCTCCTGAAGACGAGCAGAGTATACTGTTCGAAACGTCGAGTTCCTCCGGTTCTTTTCAGAACCACACTTGATCACAAAAGAGAATTTACATGGTGTCTCCGCAAACCTATCCAAACTGTACACAGTTAGAATCGCTGACGAATCATCTTCGAAATAAAATTTAAGGGAAGGATACGTATTCGACAGAAATAGGAACTCCCTATGTTAAAACATCTGTATTGTTTTCACGATCATTTGCATAATGAGTTATGTCAACACCGACGTTAGGTTTATCCCCCCCCCCCAAAAAAAAAATGCCGTGTGGTTCAGCGCGCTTCACGATGGGAGTAATTTATGTTAAGCGGTTTCAGTTCATGGCAACGGTGGTTGGCATTGTTTTAATACTAACGTGCTACAGTAGATTTTGTGGGCCCAACGTTTCGATCCTCGAAATAGGTCCCCCCTCTCTGCGCTTGAATAATCTTCCAATCTGTCTCACCGGACAATCGTCAGCAGCACTTGTGAAGAGTGTATATCGATGTGGGTTTTTCGGTCGGTAAGATCTCTTGTCAAAAAGATCATCGGTTGAGTACCGGTTGAATTCATCCGACCGATGAAATTTCCCCCGGTAGAAAGCCGATTGTACTGCAGGACTCTGGGGTGAAAAATTCACAATGGCTATCAAGTGGAAACGTCATCGGACGGGGCAAATCATCCGATACCCAATTCCGATGATCTTTTTGACAAGAGGCCTAAATCATACGGTACGGTAGCATTGTTGGTCGATTAATAAACCCGGACTGTTGGATTCGGCCAGCCGAAATCAATCACAAATTGCCCCCGAGTAGATGTGTGACTCTCGAAACCGCTGTTGAGATCGCGGCTTGTCGCAATTGAAATTGATGTGCCATTAATTCGTACATCGCGGGACCCTTGACAACTACTCAAGCCCCCCCCCCTCTCTCTCTCTCCCTCTCTCGTTAACTTCCAATCAACGACGGTGAAATGTTCTGTGGGCCCTCCAATTAACCCCACAAACAACATGGATTGAAGGGCCCACTTGAGTCGAGAATGCGCCCGCGTTGTTTGCATTACGAGTTGGCGTTTGTTTCCGCATCGGAGCGGCTCGTTAATAACGTGAGAGAGGGGGAGACTATGGGAGAGTACGGGGCTCGTGCGGCTCGTCACCGCGCCGGTGCCTGGCTGCCCATCCGTCAAACGCGTCGCGGGCACGGCAGGCGAACCGGGATAAGTCACGCTCGGCGCGGCGGGGGGACCCCCGTTCAGCTCATGCCTTGCCGATACATCACGGCCCGGTCGCGGCGCGCTTCAGTTTCAGCACGTCGGGAATTGGATCATGATCACCGATGGTCGGACTTTCATCGCTAGTATAGATCCTTAGGACCTATCATAGTTCACGATAGAATCTCTCAAGGGTTCAACCTTTCACACGACGGCACTTTTTGTAAGATTTCTCACGCATGAGACATTTTCTCAAGCCTTGCGAGGTTTTTTTTTTCAGCGTCGTCTGAAAAGGCCTTCAGTGTGCCAATTTCGCTGCCATAAATTTGAACCTGCTTAGATTTCGTGAGGCTATCTACAAATCATGATGGGTTTCGTGTGCCAATACTTCTGCCACGATTTGAACCTTCTGAAAACATTAAAATAATCAAGTGGGCTTGACGTTTCGATCCTACCAGGACCGTTCTCAAATAAAGGCAGAGTCTACCGCTTAGAGAAAGCTCCTGCTAGGATCGAAACGTCAGGCCCACACAATTTTGAGATTTGCTTTTCGGTAATGTTAATCAGTAGCCTAAGCAGTTTGCAACATTTTTGTATGTCACTGTTACAAACCTAAAAATACCCCGATCCTGAGACAGAATAGGCACGAGAAGAACCTTTTTCCGGGTTCGAAACGTCGGGCCCACATATGTTTGCAGCGCGTTTATATAGGAAACACTGCATATACCACGAAATCCATCAGTCGGATACCTTAACCGCAAGCCAGCACACGAAATGAGAGAGGGGAAAAAAAACCAAACGCAAAAAACCACGTCAGCTGCAAGGAACGATAAGAGAGCGAGCGAGAGAGAGAGTGGGGGAGAAATTATTGTAAAAAGTACAAACAATATTCCTCCACACAGCGCTGTCTAAAGCATTATCTACAATCAGCAGGCCCAATACCCACGATAAGATTATCACAACATTTTTTTTAGCCCCCATACGAACGTGCATTGCTCCCAAGCCGTTCTTATTATTTTTTTTGGTTTTTTGTTTCTCCGCCGCGAGCGCTTTATTATTTGCACGAAATCAGGCACTGCTGTTACTTTCCATTGCTGAAGCTGAAGAAAAATATATTTCTGGGAAAATATGTGTCATAATCCAGCTGCTTGCCCGATAAAAAAAAGGAAAAGAGAAGTGAAGTTGAAATTAATGAACGAATTGCGCTGAATGGTGAGTATACACCATCATCACTGAATGTTGAACGGTGTGGTATTCCATTCATTGGTGGAATTTAAAACAAACACGATGAATTCGAATTCAAAGGCTGGTTGTCCGAACGGAGTCGGGTTGGATCCTCCTCCTCTCTGTATTCATGTCTTTCTCTCTCTCTTTCTCCTCACTCTACCTCTCCATCTTGCTCTCTCTCTCTCTTTCTCTTTCTTGGTCTAATCTCACCCTCTCTACCTTTCTCTCTCCATCTCTTTTTATCTTTTGTCTCTCCCCATACCTCCCCATCTCTCTCTCCAGTCCACCTCTCCCTCTCTCTCCCCCCACCCCCCCTCACTCTCTCCCTCCACCTCTCTCTCTCTCTCCCTCCACCTCCCTCTCTCTCCCCTCCCCTCTCTTCCCCCTCTCTCTCTTTCTCTCTCTCTTGCCCAACCCCCATCTCCACCTCTCTCTCTCTCCCCCCTCCTCCCCTCTCTCTCCCCTCTTCCCCCCCTCTCTCTCTCTTTCTCTCTCTCTCTTGCCCAACCCCCATCTCCACCTCTCTCTCTCTAAACCTCTCTATCTAAACAACTCTCTCTCCCTCATTAAAACTCGAAACAACTTTCTCCGATGTGTTAAAAAGCCAAAAAAAAAAAAAAAAAAAGGGGGGGGGGCAAAAAAACAACAACCGACCAACGCCTGGGATGATTCCCACCGTACACTCGGTATTTATTGAGTTCGGCCGTTTGGGGATTATTTGAAATTGTTGCTGTTAGCGACCCTCCATTACCGGATAATGAAAATATTCGCATGCACACAAACGCCGGTATCATACAATTAACTCGATAAGAAGTTCCAATATTTGCTCTTGATATTCATCACGAATTATATGATTAAAAAAAAAAAATTCACTGAATTGGTAACATACTTTTGTTAGTTGTGTTGGTTTCGGACGTAGCGAATAGTGGGATTGTGGAAACGAAGTGTGTGTGTGTGGGTGTGTGTGGGGGTGTGTGTGTGTGTGTGTTTATGGCCGTGGTTATGAGGTTATTCGGCTGTTTTTTTGTGGAAATTACCCAATGGTGGTCAGTCCAGTCCACGTTCTGTCTGTGGTCGGAGTTTTCTTGAACGACACCTTCAGTATCGCAAGCGATACCTCGTGACCCTTACCAGTCGTTGTGATTGGCTGGAAATGGTGCGCACGCCAGTTGACCGGCCGGAATCACGTGGTTGTTAAATATCGACAACGGAAGGTCTTAAGAATGTGCACAACACGGGGCAATGTATCCTTTAGGCATAGGAAATATCTGGAGACATAATTATTTTCTATTCAACATCCAGGAGGGTAATGACTAACACCATGCAGCTTTCTGATAACCCTTCTTTTGTGTTCAGTCCTTCACACTTCTCTCTTCGATCTTTCCCCCTCTTGTCACTTATCCCTACCCTACTCCTTGCCCTTCTCTTTGATCTTTCCCCCTCCTCTCACTAATCCCTACCCTACTCCTTGCCCTTCCCTTTGATCTCTCCCTTCCAGCTTCACTCTTTGTCCTCTGTTTCTCATCCGTGTACTATTCACTCTCTCCCCCCTTCCTTCGTGTACATGTATCTGTTTTGCCCTTGTCACTCTGCCTTTGAGAAAGGTCCTGCTACTGTGCTAGGATCGAAACGTCAGGCCCACTAAATTTTAATAATTTCTATTTAGAAATATCGGATAATTAATTAAGGGAAATCTACTTGTCTCACGAATACCCGCTGATTACTTTTGGAAAACGAAATTGTTTTCAAAGTAACAGATTGTTCTCAGATTTAAAAAAACCAAAAATGGCAAACAAAAAACTTTGAATGGACCTTGACTTGAACCCGAGACCCCTGGATTAACGTACCAGTGCTCTTCCCATCTGAGCTATCCAGCCCTTATTCTGGTGGCCTTCCCTGATAGTCAACTAATCTTTGCCGAGATTTTTGGCTCTCAGATATATCCTACATTGTTTAACCATTGTCCCACAATTTCGACCAAAAAAGTGGCGCTTTTACTGCACGATAATGGTACCTGTTTATATTATAAGCACGTGAACAAAACATATGCTAGTTAGAATGCAATGTAACTGAAGTTGAAGTATTTTGTGGCTCGTTACTTTTTCATTTGTAGATTATATTATTTTTTTTCTGGTTGACTAAGTCCTGTTGTATAATCAAAATAAACCCCTGAAGATGGCCACTATCTCTAAAGCATCGCGCGGCTGTCCGTATGAGAATTAGAGATGCGGTAGATAAAGCTTCCACGGCGACCGGTAGGCTATATTATATATACCGAGACCACGGGGCGCGCCGACCGAGCGTAGGCCGGGCGGCGGAGGGGACAGGGACCCACGCGAGCCAGCGGGCGCGGCATGCGTTGGGAACGGGGCCACATGCTGCGCGGGCCCCGCCGAGCCGGGCCGGCGCGGCCGCGGTCCCGGGCCGCCGTGGGGATCGGGAGTGGGGTGGGGCCGGGGGTGGGGGGTTGACTCGGCGGACGCCACAAAAGCCGTTGGGAAAAATCAAGCTGCAGTTAAAAAACCTACCCGAGTTCGTACACGTGTCAGTCAACAAGAACAAAATAAGCAGTGAGCATTATTCCCCCTTGGTGTGTGTACACGGCAGACCAATGGAAGCTGACTCCCATAACGCGAGCCCTTTAGATTTTGAAGTTTCAGTCTCTTACACAGAATGCGACGTGCAAACAAAATAAAAATGCTCTTAAGTGGTTCTCGCGATACATCGTGAAAGTCAATTGGCCGCCAAGATTGGCCAATTAATAGAGCGCTATTGTCGGGCCGTGTGATTGTTATTAATTGCCGGTAATTACGGGATTATGTTACCAGCTGAAATCCCACAGGGTACTGCAACACTTTCCCAGGACCTTCCGTTTGGTTTGACCCTCTTCAGGAGTAGCCTAGGCTACACAGGCGGTGCGCTGTTTGCCTCTCTCCTCTGCCCATTGTACATCGCGCGTCATAAAAAAAAAAATATCTAACGCGACCCTCGGTTTACGCGGTAAAGGATCCGGCAGCACTGCTGCAGTTTAAACAAATCGCTCAATTACGGAGGATTTAACTCCGGCGCTGTTTCTACGGGTCAACTTGTAAATGCAAAGTCGAAAGGGTTTCGAATTAAGCAAAACGAAGGCGAGCATTGTTCAGTAGAAAGCAGGGAAGTCGATGGGGTGAATTATTTGCTTCGAGGGGAAACCTATCCCATGTGGTTGAAGTTGAAAAAACCCCACCCGATTATTATGTCTTGCTAGGGCATCGATAAACGAATAGGCAAGCGAAAATATACTACCATGATTTTTGGTAAAATGCCAAAAATGTTGCAAACTGCTTACGGTACACGGTACTGACTTAAATTGTTTTAACATTGCAAATATTAAACAATTAGGAGGGCCTGACGTTTCGATCCTAGCAGGACCTCTCTCAAAGGCAAAAACATGGTCTTTGTATAAAACGTAAGGGAAGGAAGTGTACAAAGTCGATACAAAGTCAGGGCTGTTGGAATTAGGATTCGTCATTTGAGCCTTATCTGTCTGCTGCCACCAAGAGGCACAATAAGGAGAGTCCAGGAGAAACTTACGGCATCGTCCCTCCCTAATCACCTAATATACATGTAGTTGGTTTTAATCTTTTTTTTTCTCGAGGGGTATAATTAGCCTACCTGTCATTTTGGGAAGGATTTGGGCATTGCCGAAACTCACTTAAATCGCATCTACCTCCATGAATGGGGACCAATCCTCAAAAGCTGTGTTCAATACACCGGCATCCCGGGGCACACTAATCGCTTATCACTCGACTGTTATCGATAGCCCTATCGGCCAGGAGTGCCCTCCCCCCCCCCTCTTACCCCGATGAAACGGGCACATGTTATACCCTTTTCCCACTACAAACTGCTTAACCCCGAGATTTGCCGCCCCGGGTTTAGCATTCTGTACCCCGGGGTTCGTTAACCCTGAGTTCTGTTCCCATTTGTCGCGTTAACCCGGAGTTTCGCGAAACCCGGGGCGAGCTTGCCCCGGGTTAACGATGTGCGATTTCCCACTACACCCGCCCCGGTGTCCGTCACTGCCCGGACCGGAAATCCCACAGCGCGCTAGCTGGTCCCACAATGCCTCGTACCGCCTTGTCGCCCAGCAACCACCCGTCGGCGCGCGCTGCCTGACTGGATACATGTGGGCTGCACTCGATTAACGGCATAATCCGCACTCTCGTGTACGTGTACACTGCATTGAAAATGGCGTCAGATATAAATATAATATAGATATAAAATTTCGGCAAATCCGGGGCATCAAGGCAATTTACCGACTTTTTTTTATTAGTACCGATGCAAACACGCTGTAAGCACTTTAAAAAAAACTTTCAAAATAGGCGCTGAAGGCACCGAATCGTTGTTTTAGGTCTCCTACTAATATATCATCGTTTCTGTGGGACCACAATGCCTGAAAAAGATTATTTTCCAACATAAAAATGACGTCTAAAATAGGTTTCAGTCAGCCACCAATACGTATTCTCACGGAACATGAACAGTACCATTCAGGTATGGCCGGGGTGCTACTGCTATAGTAAGCGGGACGACAAAAATATCTGACAATAGATCCTCACAAAAAAATCAAAATAAAAGGGATTCTAAAGAGCCTACATGTTTTGTAAAGATGGATTTTTAAGCAGCTAGGTCCAACCTAAACGAGCATATTATCGGAGCTTATTATTGTATAAACTCGCACCCCTCTCATTCCTAATAGAATAGTCCATGCTGTCAAGGTATCGCGATGTGGGTTCGGTGTTCCAAAACCTTCTCATCAGTTCTCGTCCAAAAAATTGAGAATAACTACGTTCGTAGGCCTACCTGAAAAAAATAAAATAAAGTTTGCGACATTTTTGTGCTGTATCGTGAAGTAGTAGCTCGTTTTGCTGTTTAGCTTTCTCCTTTCGGGGCATGGTTACGACTTTGAAAAGGCACCCGCGAACACGCAAACCTTTGACAGCTCTTCGATTCTACTTTCGCACGCAACCCGACCACGTGCTGCATGCTGCGCAATCTATCTATCGTGCAACGCAAATCGCTCCCAACTACCGTTGGTACCCGTTGTTTGGTACAGCCAGCGATGTCCAAGATTCACTGGTACCCGCAGATTAAAAGTTTGTTGACATGAAACTGTCAGGATCGAACGCACTGTCCATGTACGTATCTGACATGGCCATGTAAGTACTGTACATGTACATACATGTACATGTACAGTACATTGATCGTGTATGTGTACGTGTATACATGTACATGTACAGTAGATGCACATGTACTGTACATGTACATGTACACCCATCCACAGTCCATACAGTTAGTTGTGCACAGAATGCGCAATGTTTAGCTGACAGTGCGCACGGTACAGTGAAGCTTCCATGTGTGCTGCACACACACTGCACCGCAGTCGGAATATTATTTCATGCGCGCTGCAGTGTGCTAAAAGGGCACGGCAATTTGTTGCCGTGAAAATCCTCCAAATTTAAGGGCACCGCGGCAATTGGTGAGGGCACGACGGCAACTGCCGTCGTTGCCGTCGTGAATTTACTGCCCTCTTGTAAATGCCAGATGTGCGTCGCATGCGGATTTTCCCGCCACGTATCCCACCTCTGACCGTCCCATTACGTAACGCATCCGGTGTCTTAACCCTGAGAATGTCCACCGGACTCGTACCCCGGCGCGGTTTCCCACTACAACGCCAACCCCGGGGTTCGGCCGTTACCCCCGAGATTTCCATCCTTAACCCTGGTCGCGAGCAGGGTTAACGAACCCCGGGGTAACGGCCGATTTTTCGGTCTCAACCCGGGGCGGGAAAAGTGTAGTGGGAAACGTCCTGGCAACCATTTCCAACCCGGGGTATCTCGGGGGTAAGGCTTGCCGTTACCCCCGAGATAACCCGGAGATTGCGTAGTGGGAAAGGGGTATTACAGGTATATACGGGCAGCCTCCTCGTAACAGGCAACACACACATGCGACAGAACTCTTATCGGAAAATGTCGAAGGCGATGATAACGAAAACCGAACTGTATCCCTCCTTCTCTCTCTCTCTCTCTCTCTCTCTCTCTCTCCCTCCCTCTCTCTCCTCCTATTGACACTGGTGCACGGAGTGGGTCCCTGAGTGTTTTTATCTGCCGTTTTCAAGTGCAGAAAAAGCGAGATTCTGAGGGAGAAATTAATCGGTGCTGGTACTGGTGGGGATACAGCCCTTTTGATTGCCTTCAGCCCGTGAAGAGGAACTTGGAAGTGGAACAGGCTATAAAAGTCCTCATCGGGCGAAGTGAGGTCGAGTCACAAGTGGGAGTTTGTATGTGTTTTCACGAAACTGATGATTATTGGGAAATACGGGAAATTTGTGATGGGTAAGAATCAGTCGCAAATAGAAGTGGTATTTAAAAAAGGGACATACGGTCCAAATTTCGGTCTATCATAACATACCGGTACCATGCGTTATCCATCGTATAAGTTGAGTTACGATGCGTCGTGATAAGGCCCGGTGAAATCCACCCCCTACCTAATGTTGGAAGAAGAATGATTTCGCATGCTTTGGTTGGCAGTTGTCCATCCACAGATGCTCACCTATTGCATATGATTAGTATGGGCAGTGACAGCGTATTGTTTTTACACACAGGGTAGACCTTCGCTGCCCTTTTCGTGGTAAATTCTAAACCAACAACTCCACACCTCCAGTTAGTTACCCCCTATTAGTATTAGTATTACCACGGCTAAGGTGTGGACGTAATACGTTTCCCCTTAGGACGGAATACAGCCTTTATTAGTCATCAGCCTCTCCGCTTCGTTATACGCCATTAGACACGCACCCAAAGAAAGAACAAAAACTTAAAAAGACCCCGAGGAAATTCAGGCACAACCCCCCTGCAACCTCCAACCTTGGTCCTGTGTGGTCCTCTACCCCAGGGAGACTTCCATTTCCTTCCTCCCTCTTCCCCCCCCAAAAAAAAGACTGGGCGCGAGGTTGACTGACAACGCCAATCACAGCGCCCGTACTGTATACAACCGACCGGGAGCCGAAGACAAGGACCCTGGGAATGAGGATGGCGGGAGGGGGGGGGGGGGGTCGGCGTCGTTGTTTCAGTGTGGCGTCGTCGTTGTCGATACATTTCTGTATAAGACGCAACGACAGATCGTTCGTGCGTAAGGTGAAGGTCGCCGTTGCTTCCTGCGGCTGGCCCGTGTTAATTCGGGAACCGACGACCGCCGATCCCAGACGCTCCGACACCGATCGCGGTCGACAACATCGCTCTAGTAATAATAGCCCGCATGTCCCACTGTTGCCCGATCTCTTGCTAACGACTACATGCACAACGAAACCCCTCCCCTCCCAAAGAAAATGCACGCCAGAACTCCTCTTGGAGAGACAAGGCTATAGTGCCTGACACGAACCCATACACGACCGCTGGGCTACTGGACGGCCGTTCCTCAATTGATCGAACGCCCAATTAGCCGACACCAATCGACACTTGCGATCGATCGCAAGGCGATGAGCGATGCACAGAAACCACCCCAACTTATCCATCGTATGTTGAGTTACCACCCCTGAAATCCACCTCTGTCTCTCGTATCTTAGCTGCGCACCCGTTCGTTGACGACTACCGGTACGTAAAACCGATGTACTTTAAACAACAACAACAGAAAAGGACCCACAAGACGAGAATGAGCCGAGGAGTGATTCAAGGAAATCGGTTTGCTCAGCAGCACCTTGGTCCGCAACTGGGCGACAATCCAAGGGTCTTTGTTCCGAAGCTCTGTGGCGCAAGCGACAAACACGCAGCAGCTTGCATCTCTCCATCCCCGTGACGGGCTCGGACAGTGAGGCCCACGGGCTTGACAGCGGTGCGAGGCTTCCTCTACTGCCCCTTGAAGCCCTCAGGGCTTGGGTAAAGGCTTCTTCTGTCTCCGACTCCCTCCCCGCTCTCCCCTTCCCCGCGGGGGCCGAGGTGTTGCATGTGGCAGGGAGGGGAGAGACACACGCTGTCAGCCCACCCCTGCATATACGCACGCCCTGTCAGCTTTTTTTTTCTTCTTGAAGGGGGGGGGGACTCGTCTGGAGCCCAGGCTATCAATCACGGGCCGATGGGGAGTGGACGTAGCCTTCATGTCAATTCCCAAATGGCTACTTGACGGTCGACTCGCCGAGGCCGGGACCACGCGTTGCAAATCAGCTCGCCAATTGACACAAATTAGTCCCTGATTGGTAGGAACTGATGGTCTGGACGGAGGGGAGGGGGAGAGGGGTGAGGCCCTAGGCCTAGGGAAGAGAGGAGGAGGGAGAGAGAGGGAGGGAGGGAGGGAGAGAGGGAGGGAGGGGGAGAGGGAGGGAGGGGGAGAGGAAAAGGGACGGAGAGAGGGAGGGAGAGGGAGGGAGAGGGAGGGAGAGGGAGGGAGAGGGAGGGAGGGGAGGGAGGGAGAGGGAGGGAGGGAGAGGGAGAGAGAGAGAGTAAAAGAGAGGTAGAGGAAGATAGGAAGGAAAGGGAGAGAGGGAGAGGAGAGGCAGCGAGAGAGGAGAGGGAGATAGGGAGGGAAGGGAGAGAGAGGAGAGGCAGCGAGAGAGGAGAGGGAGGGAAGGGAGAGAGAGGAGAGGCAGAGAGAGGGAGAGAAGGGAGAGAGAGGGAGGGAAGGGAGAGAGAAATTCCAGAGGTTGTAGCGCCAGTAGGGAGAGCCTGCGAGAGGGTCGTGGGGTACCCAGATTTGTTGACATTACCTATACTATACAGAGATGAGGTAATACTGTGGTTTCTTCGCAGCAACCAATGCCTCCCCCGGGGGGGGGAGAAGCAGATGCCATTCAGCGGGGTCATACCATACCATACCAAACCAGTCCAACGCCTTGCGCCCATCAGCACGGCCGCACAGGCAAACGGTGAACGCGCGCTCGCGCTCAATTCTCCCACCTATCCATCCGCCAACTCCGAGCCGGCCCGCCCGTAACTGTATCTATCTGTCCCCCTGGCGGGGCCATGCAGCGCGCGCCTCGGCTCCGCTGCTCGGGAGACCCCCGCTAGCACGGCTCTGACTTGACGAGATGTCAGTTTTTTTCACGCCTTCTGCCTCGGCCAACTCGAGACGCGAGCGCCTGGCGACTTAATTACCAGCGATTCCACACCCCCTACCCCCCCCCCCCCCCCCCCCTCCCCCCACCACCACCCCCCCCCTCCCCCCCCTCCCACCACCACCAGATAGCTCCGTTGATTCGATTAAGGCCTTATCTTAAACGAGGGAGAACCGACGATAAGATGTCTGGCACCCGATCTTTTCGATCAGGTCTAATTAGGAGCCGAGATCCCAGACAGTTAAGTAGGCGTTCGGTTTCTCCAGTCTTTTTTTTTTTTTTTTTGGGGGGGGGACCCAACTTTGGTGAAAGCCCCCTACACAACATTGGTCGAGGTCAAAGAATAGCATCCATACGTTGTCTGATCCAACATAATGCATGGAATAGCACGCCTGTGAAAATTTCAGCTCAATCCGCCAACCGAGTCTCGAGAAAATCGTGAAAATTTGTTTCGCGAAAATGCAGCATTCAACGCCGTACTGTTCCCAAAAATAGTTTAGATCTCGGTGAGACGTAAACTATTTCTTTTACTCATTTCTCCCAAAATACAACATTTTCAGGCAGAAACATTTTCAGTGAGAGGTTTCTACTATAACAATCTTCAAACTGTTTAAGTTTCATGTAAATCTGTGAACATTTATGTTTTTCGATCTTAACAATGTTGTGTAGGGGCTTTAAGAACGGTCTTTCAATTTCCATATTATTATTGCTAAACAACTGATTAGAATGCACCCGTGCTTTGTCTATGGGATTTATTGGCCGAAGAAGAAGAGGACGTAGATGAGGAAAAAGAAAACAAATCAGAACAAAAACATATGCCAACAAGAGAGATCTTTCGTCGGTTCCTCAAACTCAAAGATCCATCCAGTGCTTTTTTTTCTATGAGAGTTGATATCCTTATACATGTAGTTATACTAATTAGTTATGCTAATTAGGGATACTAATTAGTATAGGTGGAAGAAGTAGGCAGCACAAACGCCTAATTCTTCTTAATCTTAGATGTAATTTTTGAAGAGCAGCAAATAAAAACGTTGACTGGGCCGGGACTTGAACCCGAGACCTCTCTATACCAGTGGTGCGTACCGGCGCTCTCACCGTCTGAGCTATTATCCAGCCCTTAGATGCGTGGGTGCATCAAGTCTTCTCAGATTACTGAGTAGGATTTTGCGTCGGTGATGAGAATGAAGTCACCGGGGCTCGAATCCCGCCAAAATCGCCTGCAAATGCAAACCTTTGCAGCGTGAAGATCGTTCCCGACCCCAAGCAGCCACAAATGCTACAGATAGTCACAAATCGAGTATAATTCTGCCAAGCCCTCATCACCCGCAGTAGATTTCACCATCAAACCCATCGTAATTTCAGTACGATCCATCGCAAGACGATGGGTGATACACATTACTACTATATACTCATACTGCCAATCACAACTAACGACGGGTTATCTATCGTAAGTTGAGTTACGATGCACCGTAAGGCTTTGTGAAATCCTCCCCCGGTCCTATACGTGCTTGTTATAACTCGTGCTTCCGGTCCCGCCAAGAGAGCGCCACTTCTCCATCGATTCAATAATTGTGACCCGGCACAGCGACATGAGGAATATCCCACCAAAACACTTTTCGAGTAAACAACGCCTGAAGTCAAAGTATCTTCTCAATTCGATAGTATTTTCGGAAAGTTAATGTATTGGAGGATGTTATGTCCAACGGATTTTTCCGAAATCCGTCTCTAAATGTTTAAAAAAACGAGGATTTCGGGGGAGTGTTTGTGTACTGTTTTCATGAAAATGTAAAGTTCCTGCCTTTTTGAATGGCCGCTTTCGAGGAGTTAGACTGGTGCTGCTATATTGTGTCTGGTACCAAACGAACGAGCGAAGTCCCCTTGTACTATTTACAACACGGAAATAATTTTGATATCATTTGAAAGCTAATGGTATACTCTTTCACATCATTAGAAAATCTCAAAATCTCAAAAGTGGGGGTTATTCCTCATTATGCTGTGCCGGGTCACAATTGTGCATCATATTACATTCGCACGCCACCTTTTTGTTTTCTGTCAAGATGACGGGCTTCACGACTGCTGTTGGCTTCTAGATATTCCGGGGGTTCGTGTCAGAGGACACGGAGCACTTACCGTGTGGAGGGCAGATAAGAAGTGAAGGGGGGGGGGGCGGACTTCCGGTTAACACAACTCGCACAATCAACTACGGACGTGCCACGAGGACACGACCGTAGTAAAAAAAAGAAAAAAGAGCTAATTTCAAAATCATGCCCTGCGGTGATGCAAGTGGCTCTAAACAACAAAAAAGGAAGAAGAATCGGTTGTTACGTTACATTTCACTCGTGTGGAAAGGTGGCAGTGAGACCGTCTCTTCTTTTTTTCTTCTAGATGCCGCGTGGCTCATGAAGTAGAAAAGAGCCGGCAACTCAACGTTTCGGGCAGTGCGTTCTCTGCCCGACGTCGGGAGTTAGTGATAGTTGTGGCTCTCGTGGCTAGCTCTTGTGAGACGGTCTTTCACGCCAGACGACTTCCCCGGGGATTTCTCGAAATTTCCCCACCCGGGCGACTGTTGTACCCCCGTGCTCGGGGGTAGGGTTTAGAAGGGGGGGCGGAAACACGTTTTTTTTTTACGATTTCCACGGGGACAATAGAGTTCCCGGGAGTTTCCAAATGGGTCCAGCGTGAATGGTTGCCGGGGTGTACTGTTAGTGGGGTAAAAAGAATCCCCATGAATCGCCCTGTACTGGTGTGAAAAGGTCTCAAGACAGAGATGAAAACTTTACACACAGTGATTCCACCGTGCAAACTTTATCGAATTATTTCCTCTTCCAAAGCTCCTAAATTTGGCCACAAAGACCCTGGTACTTGGTAGATATAGGATGATATTGTTCATGTACGGCGCCTCTTTACTTTTGTTTGACCGACAAAACATGTTTAACGGACTAACTTAATGAATTTTTAAGGACTCCATTGAAACAGCCAAATTGCTCGTTGAATTTTGAAATCTCACTGACCTTGTAAGTGTGTGGTTAATTAATCGTTCGTTTTCTGACAGTCAACAACTTCAAATTGCTCATTTTTATTATTATTTTTTATTTATTTTTTATTTTGGTTTTCCCGACACCCGTGTTGAGGTTTGGACATTGCTACTTCGGGTCCGCCCGGGGGTTGTGCAAATAAGAGGGTTTATGTTTCCGCATGCCCGGACAAAAGACTGGAGTTCGTCCTCAAAAACGGTGAAGGGGGGGGGGTAGGGCCGGGGGTAGAGGTAGGGGTACCGACTCCAAGCTTAAACCAACACTCCAAAAAAAAAATGGGAGGGGAACAGAGGGATCTGGTCGTGACAACAAACATGGCGTTGCCCGAAAGGCGGCCATCCGGAGGAAATGATTAACTTTTTCTCTAAATCTGGCTGGGGACTTGACTGTATATTTCGCAATCTGCACCCTGTATGCGGCCAGGTTGGTAAGACACAAATTGAACGAAACCAAAGGGCCCACGTTTAAACAGAGGTGCCTCAAGAAACAACTTTTCTTCAGCACACACACACATACATGCCTCTCAGGAAAAGTCAGGTTGACAACAATAAAATATCAATTTGCGTTTCGTGCTGTGCAAAGAATTTGGCGAAGACAACTCAACAGTAAATAGGTATAACATGGAAACGTGATATATGAAATACGTGTACGTTGAACTGTACATGTACCCGGTACTGTATATAGAGACCTATTACGATTTTGCATCTGCAAGAACGTATGTCAATGGGGTTTGTACGACTTGGCGTACGTTTTGTACTGTGCTAATGTGAGGGAGAAATTACCATGTATATAATCAAGTATCTGTATAACCCCCTACACTACTGATGATCAGTGATTTGCACGTTTGCCTGCTCTGCTGGAAAACAAATACTACAGGCAGCTTGGGCGGGATTCGAACTTGATAGTCCAGCAGCCTGCGTTCGTCGGCTATAAGTTATCTCTTCAGAACATTATAAGTAGATCACGAAATGAGACGAAACGAGACGAACATTCGAACATCGGCAACCGATGAACGAACATGAATCGTGGCTGTTCGAGGCTTTGAGCTATCCACAATTCCTGCAGTATCCACTCTCCTTCGGGCTCCCAGTCCCAATTCCCACCACGGGGCAGACACTCCAGTCCAGTCCCTGGATGCTAACGGTATTATCCCTTACAGCTCCAAATAATTAGCAGACCAAGATATAGGTTTTTTTTCTCCCTGCCGCCGGTTTATCTTGTCAGCCTTATCTCCCGAGGCAAGTGCCGTGCACTTTCGTGCATTCCTCGACAAAGCCATTTTTTCTAGATTGCGTAACATTTGTGGAAATAAGAGAGAGAGAGAGAGAGAGAGAGAGAGAGAGAGAGAGAGAGAGGGCGTGAGATAAGAGTACATTCGTTTGCACGGATTAGGAAACCTGAGAGTCGGGGTTTTATGGCGATCATAGATCAAAGGTCAGCCCACGAACATTCCGAATATTATTTCCAAGGAGGAGGTGGAGGGAGGGAGGGTTGGCGATATCGCTGAACCATCGGATTTTCCACGAAGATCAGTATCGTTGAAATCAGCGTCAAATTATTCACTCCGGTTGTGAAAACCGGTCACGCGAAGGTAATTTACGCCAAGGTTTCAGCGGTACATGGTTCAAATATAATTATGTGACCCGGCACAGCATAATGAGGAATAACCCCCACTTTTGAGATTTGGAGATTTTCTAATGATGTGAAAGAGTATACCATTAGCTTTCAAATGATATCAAAATTATTTCCGTGTGAACTTTGTTGTAAATAGTACAAGGGGACTTCGCTCGTTCGTTTGGTACCAGACACAATATAGCAGCACCAGTCTAACTCCTCGAAAGCGGCCATTCAAAAAGGCAGGAACTTTACATTTTCATGAAAACAGTACACAAACACTCCCCCGAAATCCTCGTTTTTTTTAACATTTAGAGACGGATTTCGGAAAAATCCGTTGGACATAACATCCTCCAATACATTAACTTTCCGAAAATACAAAAAAAAAAAATGATTTTTTTTCCATCGAATTGAGAAGATACTTTGACTTCAGGCGTTGTTTACTCGAAAAGTGTTTTGGTGGGATATTCCTCATGTCGCTGTGCCGGGTCACATATAGGCTACGGCCGTGGTACAATTCTGTGTTCAAATTGGACATTTTGGGGGCTAAGTACCGAGCCATTTCGCTGAAAAAATGCCAATCACATCCAACGGACTTATCCGCCCTTAGGTAAACCATAGAGCGAGGAACGTTTTGGGTAAACCAAATCCTCCCGTTAGTGTTAAAGTTACACTGACGTAGACGTTAACACTAACTTGCTGATCTTGAAAACGTCAAATAGCAATAGTGATGATTAAAAAATCCATTTGATAACACCCTGGTACGTGTGCCGCCTTTTCATCTTGGAACTAATCGATAATAATCGCAGTGTACCTTTTCAGTACCTCATCAATAAGGTAAAGTGTTCAGAAAAAAAAATGCTTATAAATCCAGGGCAGTGCTTCTAGCTGCAGGCCCAAAATGTACCCGTCGCCCTCAGAAGGGTAACCGATTTTAATAATTTATAGGGGGAGGAGACCCGGGGGTTAATTCGCAAACGGGAGGTCACTCTACCCTTAGATCGAAGGATAATAAATGACTCTTAGTCCACTGGGAAAATATTGACTCAAATTGTTTGTCCCGCACAGAAACGGGGCATCGGCAAATAGACCCCCTCCCCCCTGGGTCGGCTTAGAAATATATATATATATAAAACAAGGGAGAGAGAGGGGGAGAAATAGTTACAGTACCTAAGAGCCATTGTTTGAAGTTCGGCGATTCGGTGGTTGTGGGCTGGTTGGGGTTTGTTCAGTGAGTCTGTATAGCCCTGTCCGTTTAGCCGCAAGCCGGGGAGACTATTTGCACGCGATCCGATGGACTGATAGGAGGAAGAAGCTTAAACCTTGGAGAGGGGGGAGGGGTGGGAGGTACCGAAACAGAGAGAGAGGGGGAGGTAGGAAGGGGGAGAGGGAGGGAGAGAGAGAGAGAGAGAGAGAGAGAGAGAGAGAGAGAGAGAGAGAGAGAGAGAGAGAGAGAGAGAGAGAGAGAGAGGAAGGGAGAGATAGACATACATATAGAGAGACAGATGGAGGAAGGCAGAGAGACAGAGACAGAGGAAGGGAAAGAGAGAGAGAGAGAGGAAGGGAGAGATAGACATACATATAGAGAGACAGATGGAGGAAGGCAGAGAGACAGAGACAGAGGAAGGGAAAGAGAGAGAGAGAGACAGAGGAAGGGAGAGAGAGACATGCATAAAGAGAGACAGATTGAGGAAGGCAGAGAGACAGAGACAGAGGAAGGGAGAGAGAGAGGGAGAGAGAGAGGGAGGAAGGGAGAGAGAGAGAGGGAGGAAGGGAGAGAGGAAGAGAGAGACAGAGAGAGTAGAGAGGGTGAGGCGACAGAGAGGGAGGAAGGGAGACAGAGGGAAGGGAAGTAATGGAAGGAAAGAAAGAGAGGGAGGGAGAGGGGGAAGTAGGCAGGGAGAGAGAAGGGTAGATAGATGGGGAGGGAGATAAAGAGGGGGAGAGGAAGAGACACGGACAGAAAGATGAGAAGGGAGACGGACACAAACTGACAAAGGGAGAGGGACAGACAGACAGAGGGGCATAAAGAGATCTATACAGATCTACACAGAAAGAAGACAGACAGAAATGGGGAGGGATGGACGGAGAGACACAGAGAGAGAATGAGAGAGGGGCAACTCGCTGACTGATAACGGGGCCAAGAATACACACCACCAAAACCTTTATCACCAATTCGTATCTGGGTTCTGTGAGAATTATTCCTTAATGCTGTGTACACAGTTATTAATCCTTCGGTCCCAAGGGGAGGTAGGGAGGATTATCATTCCCCAACAATGATTCTTTTCGTGGGAGGGGGGGTGGTGGAGAGGTGGGGAGTTAAACTCAGCATGGCGAAACAATTGATTTCGAAACGATATCTGTCTGTGGGTAAATAAATACCATTCAATGCGCGAGGCCCCTGGCCTCCGAAATGCAGCGCAAATACAACTTCGAAATGGCTAGATAAGAAACACTGTTGTGAAAAGAACTGCGTTTAGAAAATTATGTCGAATACACTTGGTAGGCCAATGGTTGGCCAATGACACTGACAGTTGGAAGTGTATTTGGTCAGTCCAGTCGAAGGCCATACCATTACCAATGTGGCTCGGTTGGCAAAAAAGAAATTGCGCAATGTAGTGATACAGATAGGCCCATGCAAGGGCGCATCGCACAACATCAAGTAGCAGCTATCCAAAACGGTCGGCAACCAATGAAGGAAAGCTGGTTGACAGACCAGGTTGAGATCAAAGGGAAGGGCGAGCAGTAGGGAAGGGATTAAAGGAGGAAAGCTGGAAGATAGACCAGGGTAAGACCAAAGGGAAGGGCAGGCAGCAGGGAAGGGATCAATGGAAGAAAGCTGGTAGACAGACCAGGGGGAGATCAAAGGGAAGGGCAGGCAGTAGGGAAGGGATCAACGGAGGAAAGCTGGTAGACAGACCAGGTTGAGATCAAAGGGAAGGGCGAGCAGTAGGGAAGGGATCAAGGGAGGAAATCTGGTAGATAGACCAGGGTGAAAATCAAAGGGAAGGGCAGGCAGTAGGGAAGGGATCAATGGAGGAAAGCTGGTAGACAGACCAGGGTGAGATCAAAGGGAAGGGCAAGCAGTAGGGAAGGGATCAAAGGAGGAAAGCTGGTCGACAGACCAGGGTGAGATCAGAGGGAAGGAAAAGCAGTATGATCAGAGGCCGAGGGAGAAAGGTCGGAGCTGTTCAGACTTAACATCGGGCGGGTGTTCCCCTTTAACTATCGTATTCGCATTCCTTCCACTCGAGCTGACGATTTCGTTTGCCAATCGGAAGGAATAAAATGATATAAATCAGACATTCCTCTCTGCCGAACGATCAAAAAGGCACCAGCCAATGGTTCGTCGTTTCGAACAGCGACCCGTGCGGCGTGTGCTCACCACAAACTGCACTCAAAGTCTACAAAAAAAATAATGATTACCGATACTAGTCATTATTTACGACTGAGACAGACGTGCACTACCCTAATCGCACAGTGCAACCCCCATCTCTCTCCGCAAACGAATTCACAGGCGGTTTTTCAAGTGTCGCAGTTATCGTGTATGGACATTTTCACCAGCCGCCTCATATCGCGAATTCACGATAGAAGAAGCGTGCGCTCCAACGGTACAGACACGCGATTTCGCATTCGTCCCTATCCTGTATACGCGCTAACTCAATTGGTATACGATCGTGGTTGTGATAGCCCTCAAGATACAGCCACCGCTCAGACAGATACCCACGATAGGGGTGCATTATAAAGACCCATTATCAGGACCGAGGATGGATAAAAAACCAAAACAATAACAACGCCCGCCTGACATTCTGTACCGGTTTTTTAGGGCATGAACTTGAGATCGACGCCGCGCCGTGACCGGGAATTGGTGGGGGAATCTCCCCACGAACTTACCGGGGCGCGCGCGCCACTCCTAGGCTGTTTTACGAGCAGGAACTCGCCCTCATTATACGCAACCCTCCCCACAACCACAAGCCGTGAAATTGATCGCTTTAATCTGACAGTTTGTCGTCTCGAAAGCCACTTTGCAGCGAGCCACTGTTTCAATTGGATTCTTTGCTGTATTGGAGGGTTTGCGTGCGCTGACACCCTGTATGATACTTGTCTTATAAGGTCTCTTTATAAATTATAGAGAAGAGGTATGGTTCTGAAAAGAAACTGAGTGATAACTCGACGTTTCGGCCACAGTATGCTCTGGCCCTTCATCGGGAGACAGGTCTTGTTGTACTGATGACTACCTACCAGAGTGTATACTGGCCGGAACGTCGAGTTATGACTCAGGTTCTTTTCAGAACCATAGCTCTTCTCTAAGACTAAGTAAGAGACCTTATATTACACATGGTGTCACCGCAAACCCTCCTATACTGTTTCACCCACCATGGATTCTGCTGCATGGAATAAAGTCAAGTGAATGGGGGGAGAGGGAGTCACATTGGGGGGGGGGGGAACTCCTCGGTCATTTAAATCAGTAAACAACCTTTTGTAAGAATTAAATATGTTAGTTTAGACAAACAAATGTGACCCGGCACAGCGACATGAGGAATGTCCCACCAAAACGCCTTAAGTCAAAGTATCTTCTCAATTCGATTAAAAATCTTTCTTTTTTTGTATTTTCGGAAAGTCAATGTTTTGGAGGAAATGTTGATATAATTTGAAAGTTAATGGTATACTCTTTCACATCATTAGAAAATCTCAACATCTCAAAAGTGGGGGTTATTCCTCATTATGCTGTGCCGGGTCACAAATGTGACCCGGCACAGCATAATGAGGAATAACCCCACTTTTGAGATTTTCTAATGATGTGAAAGAGTATACCATTAGCTTTCAAATTATATCAAAATATAATTTTCTCTAATATTTAAAATTTCCGAAAATACAAAAAAGAAAAAAAACATTTGGTAATCGAATTGTGAAGATTACTTTAACTTCAGGCGTTGTTTACTCAAAAAGTGTTTTGGTGGGATATTTCTCATGTCGTTGTGCCGGGACACAAATATACAATTATTACAAACTGCATTGATCTTAAAAGGGCTGAACATTCATGGGAGACAGAAAAACTTTGCCTTTGAGAAAGGTCCTGCAAAGGATCGAAACGTCAGGCCCTCTAACTTTTGAGATTGATGTATTGCAGGTCATTTTATTCAGTGAGCAGTTTGCAACATATTTTTTTGGGGGTATTTAGTTCTATTTACTTCATGGAGACAGAACGATTGGGACAAAACTCCCTAATGTACAGGCAGAGAAACTGCCCTATAAATATTAGCAGGACATTTCTCAAAGGCGGAACAATGCGTTATAATTAACAAGTGGAACCGCAACTATAGGCAATTTAACACAACAATTTGTGCGAGTGCAGTAATTATCTCTAGTCTCCTGAACGACACAAATATCAGTTTGTTTTAGTTTCTTTCCTTCTCGGGGCCGGTCGAGCTCGCTCGCTTGTTGTTGTTGTTGATGTTAAGCTGTAAGATTGTTTTTTTTTAGTGTTGTTCACCTTGTTAATGTTTGTTTTCAAAGAGTGCTTTTTTTTGCCCTCCAATAACCCCGCGCCGAGGGCAGTCCGACTCGCTTGAAGGAGTCGACGGTCTCTTAGAAGTATGGGGGCCAGTGAGTTTGCCTAGTAATTATTGACACTCGCGTCTGTACGGGAGGAGGTGATGTGAGGGGCAAGAGGTGCACCGTGCGCCGCTCGGAGAGTCCGAGGGGTGGTTGTGGGTATAGGGTGGAGGTGGGTACTAGGCTACTTGGGGTGGTGGTGGTAGGGGGGGGGGCGGGTAGTTGTCGGCACAAGCCTTTGGGTGTCTTTTACCGGCCAGTCCTCGCGGTCAATTGACCGTAGGGATAAGACGTTTGATCAACCGGTCCCTCTTTTGTCCTACGAGCTTTTTTTGTGAAGTGTCGCACCGTCTCTTGCGGTCGGACGAGGTTCGAAGTCGGTTCCCTAAACCATCCAAGCCCGGCCATAGGACGGAACAAAGGAGGCCGATTTGTATGACTAGTAGGTGCGAAGGGCTCTCCGAATTGCCGCTAGACACAATAGACTCGCCCTCAATAGAGGGGGGAGGGGGGGTTAAGAAACAAAGTCATTAGACTCATTAAGCTCCACATAGATTAAGAGTGCCGCTTTCCGAAGTCACCTTCGAGATGGAGACCGCTCGAGATCATCAGGAAACAGTCGTCGCGGCGTGTGCGACTTCTTCTTGCAACAGCCGTCGTGTCGTGCGCTGCGGCGCTTTCTAAGACCGTCTCAGCATTCATTGGAACGAAAAGCGTATGATTTTTTTTTTTTTTGCCCTAGCAACTTTGGGGAAAGAAATCGCTCGTGGCCACGAAACAGTCGTCGGGGCGTGTGCGCGCGGCGGTTTTTGATTTGTTTCTCCAACCATCAGCGGTCACTTCGTAGAGTCTCATTAACAATAAGAGGATCACCATCACATGGCCAGCGGTGTGGGGGAAAATCCTCTTAAACGGATACGGTACTTCGCTGCCCGCAAAGTGACTAAAAAAAATGTTATGAGCAATAATCGTTCGGTCGGCTGTGTTGCCACAAAGTATCAGATACGTACTATAATATAAAGCCTTCATTAAACTAATTGATTTCCAAATACATTAATGACGGCTGTTGTTTTGACGAACTCTGGCTCAGTCATGGGGAAAACAAATATCGGTAGTGTTTGGCGGCCCTTCTAAATCATGGTTTTTAGAACGAGCTTCTTAATCTTCTCCGTAAGCTTATGCCCCGTTTTTAATGATTTACTATAGAGGGCCTGACGTTTCATGCAGGACCTTTCTTAAAGAAAGGTCACGCTAGAGGATTGAAACGTCAGGCCCTCTAACTTTTGAGATTGATGTATTGCAGGTCATTTTAGTCAGTGAGCAGTTTGCAAAAGTTTTTGTATTAACTTCATAATAATTGTACTATCTTAAAATTTAGTGGGCCTGACGTTTCGATCCTAGCAGGACCTTTCCCAAAGGCAGAGTATATCACCAATATTTCTTTGAGAAAAGTCCTGCTAGGATCGAAACGTCAGGCTCACTAAATTTTAATAATTGTACTAGTTAGTTTATTGCCCACCTGATGCATCCTCTGAAAATGTCCAAGCAACAACATTTTGTGATTTTACAGAATACACTACACGAGAAAGTTCACGAAACAGGGACAAAGGTTACTTCCATGAAATACATGATGACGCGTGTATGAAGCGACCTGCGTGGTATGTCTTCACCAAAAGCAAGGTCACACCATTTAGATTCGTACCTTCGTCAACTCGTACTTTAGCCAAAGCAAGTTCGAAACCAACTGGTATCTTCGCCAAAGCATTAGAGCAAGGGCCAAAGCAAGGTCACACCAACTCGTCCGCTAATGGGCAACTTTTATCTTCGCCAAAGCATGGCCAAAGCAAGGTCAAACCAACTCGTATCTTCGCCAAAGCAAGGTCCAACCCAATTCATAGTACCTTGGCCAACTATTACCTTCCTCAGCTCGTCGTATCTTCGATTGAGATAACCGATATTTTGTAACCTCTTTTTTTTTTTTGGGGGGGGGGTGGATGGGACACAAATGACCGACATCCGTGGTTTTTTTTTAATCATGCCTTACCTGGACTGGATCGCCTGGCGATCATGTTGGGGTGCAGCGCCACGGAGCTGTCGAAGGAGGCCGACCATGAGGCGATCTCGGGGCTAACGTAGTAGGCCCCCAGTCCGTTGTGCGCGGCCGGGCCGGCGTGCCGTCCGCCCAGCGGACTGCCGGCGCTCGTGATGGGCGGGCTGGGCGGGAAGGCGAAGCGCTGGCCCCCGGACGGCGGCACCGGCGGCGCCGGCGGGTGGTGCGAGGCCGTGGTGACCGCGTAGCCGGCCGCCTCGCCGGCGGCGGCGGCAGCGGCGGCCGCCGCCTGCTGCTGGCCCCACACCGCGGCGGCCACGGGGTGCGCGCCGGCCGCCTGCACGCTGGCCTGCTGCGGGGAGCCGCCGGCGCCGGCCGGTCCGCCGGTCTGCTGGAGGTACTGCGAGTGGGCGTGCGGCGGCATGGACAGCACCGCCGGGCGGGTGGTGGGCACGTAGACGGGGCTGCTGGCCGAGTGCAGGAAGGAGTTGTCGTACGAGTGCTGGATACCCCCGGCCCCGGCGCCGGCGGCGCCGGGGGCCAGGCCGGCCATGGAAGGCTGGTACATCATGGACGCGTCGTAGTCTGGTTGCTGCTGGGACGCCGCCCGAAGAGGTAGACCCTGTTGCTGCTGGTGGTGGTGGTGGTGGTGGTGGTGAGAAGGAGATTGGAGAGCGGTCTGGTGCTCGGTAATGTCCGGCTCTGTTTGCAGGCCGTGCCGGTGCTGAGGCGGTACCGGTAGCGGCGGCCGGGGGTCGGTCGGGGGCGGACGGCCGTCAAGGTTGCTGAAGAACACCTCCACGTCTTCGCTCTGCAGGAGCTGCGAGGGGTGGGCCAGGCAGGCGGTGGCAGCGGCGCCACCCAGGAGCCTAGGATCCGGGACCGTGAGCAGCGGAGGAGCCCGACGGGGCGCCGGCGGGGAAGGGACGGACGAGGGGGAGACGGAGGGAGACGAGGAGGAGGAGGAGGAGGAGGAAGCGGCGGTGGAGGAGGACGGGGAGACGGAGGAAGGGATCAGGGTCGCGTAGACGGTCGTACCGGGGCTGCGTTCGGCCCGGACGCCCGCTTCGTCTTCGTCGCCGCTCGGGCGTGACTCGCTGCTCGAGCTGTCCCCGGCGCTGTCTCCCTGCTGGCGGTCGTCGGCGGCGGCGGCCGTCGGCGGGCGGTAGGCTCGCGGGGCTGGCAGCTCGGCGTGGAGGCTGGTGCTCAGCTGCTGCGCTCCTCGGTGGGGCCAGACGGGGTCACTGTGTTCCATGAACATCCATATAGGCTACTCAGGCCGCCGGCGTAGAATCCTCAGTGTCCGCGGCGGAATAAGTGTCTTCTCTGAGAGAAACCAAAAAAAGAAAGAAAAATGCTCGACTTGAAGTCTGGGGTTCCCAACACAACAGGAATGGCTGTCGAAAAGAACTCGAGAAAGAGAGAGGGGGGACAGAGAGAGAGAAAGAGAGGGGGCAGAGAGACAGAGAGAGGAGGGAGAGAGAGAGAGAGAGAGAGAGGGGGGGGGGAGACAGTCAGACAGAGAGGGAGAGAAACAGACAGAGAGAAAGAGATGGGTAGAGAGAAAACAAACCCAAAATAATCACTTCAAATAGCCACTGGTTGTGATAACCGTAATACTCCCCCGGTATTCTCATTGCGGTCCCCGGTCCAAATTGATGGAGAAGAGTTTTAAAAAAAATCAAAGAGGTAGCATACCGTTAACTCCGGGAACTCTACCCGAATTCTAAAGAAAGAATCATTGACCAAACAAAACGGCTGTTCTAAGCACTCCGACAGTGTGTCGTACCGTGGAGGAAGGAATGGATGCCGCTACGTCGAGACTAGTAGTAGCAGAGGTGGACAGGGCGCGATGCAAGATACTGGATGGACAGAAAAAGAAACACACTCGGCTTTCAGCGAACTGAAGTTTACTGAACTGTCCAGCGGAGTTATCAGCGGTACAAGTGCCGGTGTACAAACCGTGCGCGCATATACGCGTTGTCACTTTGCGTGACGTCCGGACGCGAGCCAGCGGCTGAACCGAACCATATGGTGTATCGGTGCGGTTACGCCTGCCCAATGATCGGCGAGCACGGTGGGGATGGGGGAGGGGGGTAGTGGGGTGGGATGGAGAGAGGAGAGGAGGAGGGGGGGGCAGAGGGTGGATTAACCACCTCCATACACGCCCCCCCCCCATAACCCCCCCCCCCCCCGACCCAAACCTTCCGGGGGTCAACGCGCCTCAACCCACCCAGCAACTAATGCACCCCCCCCCCTTCCTTGCGTATAACCACAACACCCAAGTCCGCACGGATCGTATCAAGCTTCCAGCTAAC
Source organism: Luidia sarsii (assembly GCA_949987565.1). Taxonomy (NCBI): domain Eukaryota; kingdom Metazoa; phylum Echinodermata; class Asteroidea; order Paxillosida; family Luidiidae; genus Luidia; species Luidia sarsii. Next base: position 7,963,685 of record OX465121.1, read on the forward strand.
ACCTTTATTTGACATTAGCTGGGACCCCCGGACCCCCCTTTCGGTAAACCAGGAGGATGAGCGATTTGCTCTTTCTATACATCTCCCACGCGCTCTTCACGGTGTGTCAGAAGGGTGCCAAGACGACCGCTCCTGAGCTGAGACACAAACCATGCCACCGGTGGCTTGTCATCTACGCGCTCGGGTCGATCCATCGCCGTCAACTACACGGTGTCAAAAATCCCCCTTCACCGGCGGGAACACTCCGTGTACGCAAGCGGCGTTGCAAATAAACATTATACCAGGCAGTGAATCAAGCTATAAAAACCAGCTTTCAAGGGTTTCATAAAAAAAAGTCATACCAACAAACAGAACCGCTGCAAAGCGCTTGTATAGTACAGACTTCAGAGACCCCACTTGCAAACGTCACGGGGAAAAACCGCATGCCAGAGTATCTAGTACCTAGCGCTACGAGATCAGGCCTGGAAGTTCACTTCAGCCTCAGGGAACTTCCTCAAAGGCAGAATTGGCGAGGATTAAAATAAAGAGTCTGGAAGGACGAGAGGCAAGGGGGATGCAGATGCCAGGAAGGGGAAAGGGTGGGGGAAGCTGGTAGTGGTAGACATTTTTTTCTTCAAGTGGGTATTCTGGTGTCCATCCGGGTGGATCAATGTAGATATAGCCACTCATCCGACACGAGACGAACTGTATTTATAGCACAAAGAGGTTGCGAGGGTTGGTCTCGAGCAAATCAGAAAGTATGGGGCGAGAGAGCGCAGTTTCTTCATTCGTGGACGATTGGTGATGGTGGGGGTGGCGGTGGTGATGGTGATGGTGGTGGCGGTGGTTGCGGTGGTGGTGGTGATGGTGGTGGTGGTGGTGGTGGTTGTGGTGATGGTGGTGGTGGCGTTGGTTGTGGTGGTGGTTGTGAACTTGGGTGGCGATGGTGGTGGCGAAGGTGAAGGTGAAGGTGGTGGCAGTGGTGAAGGTGTCGGTGGCGGTGGTGGTGGTGGTGATAGTGGGGCGGTGGTGGTGGTGGCGATGGTGCCTGGTTGTGGTGTCGGTAATGGCGGTGGTGAAGGTGAAGGTGGTGGCAGTGGTGAAGGTGGCGGTGGTGAAGGAGGTGGTGATGGTGGTGGCAGTGGTGAAGGTAGTGGTGGTGAAGGTGGCGATGGTGCCTGGTTGTGGTGTCGATAATGGCGGTGGTGAAGGTGACGGTGATACAATAACGACCACGTGCTCCACTGTAACTGTACACTGTAAGTACATCCGCATTGGGCCCGGAAATAGGCACGTGAGGAACACCAAGGACACGCGTACAATTTGTAAATTGTACATGGTCACAGGAACACTTTGAAGTGGACAAAAATGCACCACAAAGTATGCACCGAATAGCATGATTGCAAAGCAAGAAGACAAGCACAACAAGCACCGTGCTCGCCCCACAAGTTCTGCCTCGGTCACTTCGCTCCCAAAATTCCCCAAACACACTTTTGCGTCCCCGCAAACTATCCACTTTGTGCTTGTAAAGTTGTAACATGTAGGCCTACCACCATGCAAACATTCAGATCATATCGTATGGTGACGCTACCTCACTGTAACGCCCGCACCGGCGCACCCACGCACTCTGTACATCGAAGTACATGTCGTGATGCACATGTACATGTACATTGTAGTACAAAATCCACATAATGTTTCGATTCTGGCCGGACCTCGCTCAAAATTGCAGACCCTTGGAGCAATGTCCTGTCTACTCTAGTCTGCATCGAAACGTTGGTCCTCGCTATTTTGTTGACGGTCGTGTTTCAGCCATCCAAAGTCAGTATTAAAGGCCCAATACAACATTGGGGAAGATCGGGGAAAAAAACATCGATGTCCACAGATTTCCTTCTGATTTACACAGTTTGTAGATGGTGGTCATGATGGAATCCTCATGTTGAAATCTTACAGTCTGGGATGCTGTACTTCCCTAGAAATCTTCACTCAAACATCGACAAATGGAATGGAATCTTATATATACGGTCTGGGATGTTGTACTTCTCGAGTAATCGTCACTCAAACATCGTCGTAGAATAGGTTATTACTCGCGAGTTAAAAAAACATATTTCTTACACTGCAGGCAGGTGCGTAAACCGTGGTGTTTTTTTGTATTTTCCCACTTTCTCAGATTACCATTTGAGCTAAAACCTTCGCAGTATTGCTTTTTAATTTTGGAATGTTTTATGAATGGTTTGGTTTAACACACAAACTATGGCAATCTTTTTACGTGATAGACAAAAATGTTGCAAACTGCTTTCTGACTAAAATTTAGTGGGCCTGACGTTTCGATCCTAGCAGGACCGTTCTCAAAGGCAATCTTTTCACCTTTATCAATGTTGTATAAGGCCTCTATAAAGCAGTCTATCTGTGGTTGTGCATAACTCAGAATCCAAAATGGCTACTTTCCACACACGCCACTTCCTCGTTTCTGTCTAAGTCTATACGAGCATAGGGCCTTACAGAGGATAGATGTGTATAGGTAGGCCTAGTAATAGTTTCTCCCTCTCGAGCTTCCGTCAGTGTTGTTCACTTCACACTTTTCCTCGAGGCCGGCAACGAGGGATGGGATGCGGTTACGTAACATCCACCGGAACCCACGGGATGTGTGGCCGGAATGGTTTGGGCCCGTTGCCAGGCACGGACGAAACCATGGTCAAACCTCACGCCGCACGCTGCATCCGGCCGGCTGCAGCTTGCTCTCGGCCGTGGGCGCTTGGCCGTGGTCAGGTCTGCAAACATCTCCTTATTCCTCCGTGATACAAACTCCGGACTTTCGAACCAAACCAAACTAGTGCAACAATCATCGTGTGCTTTACAGTAGCTGCACCTTGGTACGGGGGCCGCCATGTTTGGTGGTTCTTTGATACCCACTATAGTATAGGTCCCGGCTCCCCTGTACTACTAGGCCGCAATCGGTCAATTTGGGGGCCGTTGACATTAACTCATTCCAGTGACATTGCTGCGAGTGGTAAACGCGTTCGTTTAACCTTGCTCTATACTTACTACAGCAAGGAAACCTTGTTCTATTAATAATACAGCAAGGGAACATTGGTCTAGGATTTCATTCAGCTATGCTCATCAACAAACCCGTGGCACTGAGTGAGAGACACAAAAGAAGTTGTAAATACTTGGTGACCAAAGGCGCCCTTTGACTTTTAGCAAGACAGTTTAGCAAGACTCGCGAGAGAGAACATTTGATCTGTGACCAACTAGGGCTTACATGATTAAAATAATTTATCATAATCCTAGGTATAGAGTGATACACAGAAATAAAACTGCAAACTGTTGACTGACTAAAATTACCAAAAATGCAAATCTCCAAAAAAGTAGAAAGCATGACGTTTTCATCTTTGTAGCGGAACGGAACGGAATTTTAGAGAATTGCGCGAGTTGGTCATTTCAACCAAATCCCAGTTTTTGTACCAACAAAATCCCAGTTTTTATAAAAAAAATTCCAAAGGTCCCAGTCAGTTTTTCATAGATTTCTTTGTCATTTCTTTTAATTTGTACCAAAGTTCCCAGTCAGTTTTTCATAAAAAAAATTGGGCCATTTTTTTTTTCAATTTGTTAAAAAATTCCGAGTCAGTTTTTAAGCGATTTCTTTGACATTTTTTTGTCAATTTGTTCGTCAAGTTTCCCGTCGGTTTTTTCCAGCGATTTAGTTGCTATTTCTGTCAATTAGTTCCAAAGTTCCCAGTCAGTTTTTCATCATTTTTTTGGGGCCATGTTTGTTTTTCAATTTGTTCAAAAATTCCGAATCCGTTTTTTAAGCGATTTCTTTGACATTTTTTGTCAATTTGTTCACAAGTTCCAAGTCGGATTTTTCATCGATTTCTTTGCTATTTGTTTTTGGTACAGTTTGTTCCAAAGCTCCCAATGAGTTATTCATCGATTTGTTTGACTTAAACAGCCGTGTCAAAGTATCGAGCCCAGTGCTCGGCTGAACACTCCACATCACGAACAAAACAAAGATAATAATATAACCGCTCTATACTGACGTCACTTAGGCTTCGTGGCGCCTATATCACACAGCACGCCAAACTTCTCAACACGTGGGTGCGTTCACGCCATAGAAATACTCTATTGATTTATTCATTCAGGGGTGTGTTTTCTTGCGGGGAATGGTTGTTGCAGAATTCATTACAGTATCGCTTGGTTTTCATGAGAGGCGTGAGCATACATAATGCATGCAAAGCCTCGAGTAAATCAACAAACTTTACGCCAGGCAGAAATTAAGAGTTCGCCATCAAATTATTATGATACAGACGTTCAACTTTTTTTTTTCAAATACATTTACGTGGGTTATCTTTGTACCTGACCTGTACCTTGAAATAGGGCTGTCTTTCGGATGGCGAGTCCGAGTTTTACAGGGATAACAAAATTGTGACCCGGCACAGCATAATGAGGAATAACCCCCACTTTTGAGATTTTGAGATTTTCTAATGATGTGAAAGAGTATACCATTAGCTTTCAAATGATATCAAAATTATGTCCGTGTGAACTTTGTTGTAAATAGTACAAGGGGACTTCGCTCGTTCATTTGGTACCAGACACAATATAGCAGCGCCATTCTAACTCCTCGAAAGCGCCCATTCAAAAAGGCAGGAACTTTACATTTTCATGAAAACAGTACACAAACACTCACCAGAAATCCTCGTTTTTTAAACATTTAGAGGCGGATTTCGGAAAAATCCTTTGGACATAATATCCTCCAATACATTAACTTTCCGAAAATACAAAAAAACAAAAATTGAATTTTTTTTTATCGAATTGAGAAGATAGGCCTACTTTGACTTCAGACTATGTTTACTCGAAAAGTGTTTTGGTGTGATATTCCTCATTATGCTGTGCCGGGTCACTTATGTGACCCGGCACAGCATAATGAGGAATAACCCCCACTTTTGAGATTTTGAGATTTTCTAATGATGTGAAAGAGTGCACCATTAGCTTTTAAATTATATCAAAATTATGTCGGTGTGAACTTTGTTGTAAATAGTACAAGGGGACTTCGCTCGTTCATTTGGTACCAGACACAATATAGCAGCACCATTCTAACTCCTCGAAAGCGGCCATTCAAAAAGGCAGGAACTTTACATTTTCATGAAAACAGTACACAAACACTCCCCCGAAATCCTCGTTTTTCAAACATTTAGAGACGGATTTCGGAAAAATCCTTTGGACATAATATCCTCCAATACATTAACTTTCCGAAAATCCCCCCCCCAAAAAAAATAGATTTTGTATCGAATTGAGAAGATACTTTGACTTCAGGCGTTGTTTACTCGAAAAGTGTTTTGGTGGGACATTCCTCATGTCGCTGTGCCGGGGCACAATTGGACACCGGAGTCACAAGTTGCGCAAGTCTGTTCTTAAACTTTGCAATCAATATCGCAGTCAAGCTCATTTTCTGCTGTCATCTAGGGATCTGAAGTGTGCAAACATATTGGCAAGCTTCTTTTTACTTAGTGGAGTCAGAAATAAAAATTCAACAATATCCTTTTAAAAATGAGGGGGCTATTGTAAGGTCATATCAGGAACCCACAGTTTTAAAAAATAAATATATATAAAAAGTTTAACTTTTAAGTTTAACTGCAAATTAATCCCTCTGGATTAGGTTTGATGCAAAACTCCTTTACTAATTATTATGAAGCATACATTTTGACAGTAATTTAACAGGTTTAGGGATTGGTCTGCAGGAAAAAACTGACTTTTTTCACAAACGCTTCCACACAACCATTTGGGTTTCTGTTGCATGATCCTGTGACGACATCACAAATGTGCAACATTGTTGGCAACACTGCAAAAATAGTTCTGAGAAGCATGGATTTAAATCGGGGAAGATCGGAAAACATCGACGTCCACAGATTTCCTTCTAATTTACACAGTTTGTAGATGTTCATGATAGAATCCTCATGTTGAAATCTTACGGTCTGGGATGCTGTACATCTCGAGAAATTTTCACTCTAACCATCGACAAATAGCTTTTTTTTTTTTTTACTCGCGAGTAATAAACCATTTCTTACACTACAGAACGGTGGGAAAACCGTGACGGTTTTCAGATTTCTCAGATTGCCTTTTGAGCTCAAACTTTCGCATGATTTTTTTTTGTGTGTGGAATGTTTAATGGTTTAAACTGTGGCAATCGTTTGACTTTTTTTTTACCATCGCTGTGTAGGGCCTTCAAGTGATAAAATGTTTATTGCAGGGACCCAGGTTGACAACCGTCGAACTTTACCCGCACGTTCGTTGACAGTCCCTCGACAAATCGGTGTGCAAGCGCTGGTTGTTCTAAACTATTTAATAAGGACCTGGGTAGTGTTCAAAACATGCCGGCTCTGTCCCAGTCCGAGTTGTGACAGGCAGGTTGCACCCCCCCCCTCCTCCCTCAACCTCTCCGGGAGATTTTTTGACATATTATACACGCGAAAAGAAGGGAAAACTCCATCTCGGAAACATCCGAGCGGTTCGCCGACCGCAGAGTATTTTGAAGTTCCACTTGAGTTCTATAAACGGTTTTAGACTAAACAATGGAGTGGGCGTCAGATGGACCGTGTTGGAAGAGAGGCCAGAGAGGCAGTTCCATCCAAAAACCCAAAACAATATCAGAGAGAGAGAGAGAAGGGAAGAGAGAGAAAAAGAGAGAGAGAGAGAGAGAGAGAGAGAGAGAGAGGGAGGGGGAGAGAGGGAGGGGGAGAGAGGGAGGGGGAGAGAGAGAGGGGGAGAGAGGGAGAGAGAGAGAGAGGGAGAGAGAAAGAGAAACAGAGAGAAACGAGAGAGAGAGAGGTGAGAAAGAGAGGGAGCTAGAGAAAGAGAGGGATGGAGAGAAAGAGAGAGAGAGAGAGAGAGAGGGGGAAAGAGAGAGATGGAGAGAAAGAGAGAGAGATGGAGATAGAGAGGACAAAGGGTGACAGAGAAAGAGGGAGAGAGAGGAAGGGAAAGAAAGAGGTTGAGAGAAAGTGAGAAAAAGAGGGGAGAGAAAATCTCAGCAAGCACAAATCTCACAACGATCACCTGAAAAAAACAACAACCAAGAAATCAAGTCTGGCACATTGTTTTAGAAATGGCTGACATATTACGGATGCGGCAATAACACAATGATCCGTCGGCTATCCACTCACTCGACGTCACGTGCTCCATTGTCTCTCTGCCTGTCTTTGACCTCTGACCTACCGACCCTCAACCCCCCCCCCGTCTCCTCAGGGGAAAAAGGCAGGTTACGTAATCTCTCTACGCTCAACAGGGACGCGGCGGTTATTTATCAGTACACAGGCAATCACGTTTATAAAATTGAAGTTGAACACACTTTACGACCAAAAAGGCACTACTGACATCATGACATGTAATATTATAATCGATCGTATAATCCTAGAGTGATACACAGGATTGTTGCCAACAGCTTACTGACTAAAGCGACCCGAATTTCAGAAACCAAAATAGAGGGCCTGACGATTCGATCCTAGCAGGACCTTTCCCAAAGGGGTCCTACTAGACGCCTGTATACTTGCTCACGATCATCAATCCTATATTCAGTAGATCAACCATCCTTCCAATAGAAACGATGGTTTGAAATCAAGTACGGACCTTACTTCGACTGGGAAAAACAAAGGATAGAGGGGACGATGAGAAAAAGAGAAGGGTGGTTTTTGAGAAAGAGGAGTAAACGATCGGGAGTTGAAGCTGTTGGTGTAAAAGAATGCAAACCACGGTCAGCGCCGCCAATAGATATCACCTAGGCTATAGCGAAAGAGTTGAATAGTGCCTCCGAGAACTTGAAAGAGAAATAATATAGGAAGGTTTGCGGTGACACCATGTATAAGGTCTCTTAAAGAAGAGGTGTGGTTCTGAAAAGAACCTGAGTGATAACTATATAGGAGGGTTTGCGGTGACACCATGTATAAGGTCTCTTAAAGAAGAGGTGTGGTTCTGAAAAGAACCCGAGTGGTAACTCGACGTTTCGACCAGTATGCTCAGGCCGTCATCAATAGTGCAATTGCCAGAGCAATTACTCCCCGCCCCCATAAATTGCTATGCCCAATATTGCAGGGTTTACCAACTGCTGTCTAACGGTTTAGCAAATATCAAAATTTAGTGGGCCTGACGTTTCGATCCTGGCACTAGCAGGACCTTTCTCAAAGGCAGAGTGACAAGGACAAAGCAGATACATGTACACGAAGGAAGGGGGAAGAGAGCGAATAGGACACGGATGAGAAACAAAGGACACAGAGTAAAGCTGGTAGGGTGAGATCAAAGGGAAGGGCAAGGAGTAGGGTAGGGATTAGTGAGAGGAGGGGGGAAGATCAAAGAGAGAAGTGTGGAGGAGTGAACACAAAAAGAAGGATTATCAGAAAGCTGCATGGCGTTAGTCATTGCCCTCCTGGATGTTGTACTTGTAAATACAACAAAATGGTCAGTGACCGAAATGACCTGCCATACATGAATCTCAAAAGATAGAGGGCCTGACCTTTCAATCCTAGCAGGACCTTTCTCAAAGGCAAAGGCACTTCTGAGGTCTATACGATTAGAAAAAAAACCGTTTCTAATTCTATCCTTGCTGGAACTTTCTCGATTTTGTTATGAATTTGTGTTCGCTTGATTCAGCAATTACGTTTGTATTTCTGCAAGTCTGCATTTTTAGAAACGGGCTTTTTTCAGAGCAATACTCCGTCTCTAAAAGAAACGTGTTACTTACATATTTCATGGTACCACCGAAAACATTCCATATTTCATATAATCGGTCGTGGGTTGAACAGCGTACTGCAAGCTCTATTATGGTTGAACCGTGTATGCTGTTTTCATACGAGAGTCGACTCACTAGAGGTGTATACCTTCACACACGCGCTGACAACACAATGAGAGTTCAGAACGACCACACACAAAAAAAACCCACCGAGAATAAACATTGGAGGTTTACCGTGTCGATGTTACCAACCCAACCGTCCAGTGTCGGCATTTTACGGGGGGCGTGCAGCAGCCAGCGCGGCACCCGCCGCCAACAAAAAGTCCACCGTGGGGGGAGGAGGAGGAGGAGGAGGAGGAGGGGTATGAGATGGGCTGGGAGGAAGGGAGTCAGTCAGCAGAGGTATAGCCTCCAGTCTGCACCGTCCACCGGCGGACAGTTCGTTAGCTGGTAACAAAAAATCGGATATTCTCCGCTCGACTCCCGAGTCCAGAAGTCAAGTGCACGGCAGAAGTGCTCACATACACACACACACGCACGCAGTTACGATAGTTCAGCCCAAAACGAGCCGTCGTCAGTGTAGAATACACACCGCAATGGTGAGCGATCGGCTAGTCACCGTGGGTCATGTTTTACAACCGATGAGAGGTGGAGGGGAGGGAGGCAGGCAGGCAGGCAGGGAGGCAGGGGGAGGCTATGTAACATTTTTTTTTATCGCGGCAGCTTATAGCAGAGATAAGGGTGGTTTTGAAAAGAAAAAAGAGAAGAAGTCAGAAGAGAATAACCGGGAACCACATGCAGGTCTATACTGGGTACTGGTTACTTTTTTGTGTGAGAGATCACAAAAATGGGCCCGCGCGTACTTTATCGCTGTTAAAATCTGATCTACACACTCTGGGGCGGATAACAGGAATGTGCCCAGCGCAACATGAAGAGCTACATTCCTTCACTCTCTTCCCAAGAGCGCAACAATGACAGATACGCCGACTATAGTTTCATTATAAAGTCATAAATTACTGTGCCAATTCACCCACCAAATGACAGTGACATGAAATATTTTTTTTTTTACCAGCGTGACTTCTAATATATACACACACGTGTACACAACGTATACCGTTCGAATCTGATCCCAAGCACTGTCAACCATTTCGGGCCAACATGGTACCGACTTTGCTAACTTGAAAAGGCCCTGTGCAACATTCGGTAAACTTTAAAGGTCAAAAGATTACCACAGTTTGTGTGCTGAACCATTAATAAACATTCTAGCTCAAATGCTAATCTGAGAAAGTAGAAAAGGGTAAAAATAAAAGGCACAGTTTTCGCACCGATATAATAAATTATATATCACTGTTTGAGTGAAGATTTCTCGAGAGGTACAGTATCCCAGACCGTAAGATTTCAACATGGTGCTTCTATCATGTCCATCTACAAACTTTGCAAAATTAGAAGGGAATCTGTGGACATCGATGCTTTCCGATCTTCCAATGTCGTATTGGACCTTTTAGATGGTCGATGCAAACAAACAGAAGTCTGTTTGGGTTGTGTGGGCTAAAAAATAAAAAAATAAATAAACCAGAACCTGGCACGATTTCTGACGGTTGTTCTCAAGTCGTGAACGAACAGCGCTAAGACCGAGTCACCCATACGCCGGTCCGGTGCGACCCGTGACGCCGTCGGCCGGGCCGACGGGCCGCGGAGACCCCCGCCCGGGGCCGGGGACCGGGAACGCCGGGGCGAAGCCCGTCTAGCCGAGACCATTCTTATCAATTTATTATAATGAGGCGCCGCTCAGTAATTAAACTCACGGGATCGCACCTTTCGAATCAATCAATGTTATTATAAATAACCTCCCTCGCTTGAGGTCTGCCCTGTTCGACGCGATCAACAATTGAGTGCTCAGTGCTTTGCGCCCGATGCCAGATCAGATATTCGGGCAAAGCACTGGGCACTCAGTTGTTGATCGCATGGAGCAGGGCAGACCTCAATGAATTTCATTCTCCTCGACGCAAACATCATGTTACATCTGTGATTCCTTCGCTTTGTCAAAAAAAAAAAAATCCAAAAACGGATTTTCAATCCCCACCGTGTTTTGTTGGGGGGTGGGGTGTGATATCATCTACTAAAACTGATATACAAAAATGTTGCAAACTGCTTACTGACTAAAATTACCAAAATGCAAATCTAAAATTTAGTGGGCCTGACGTTTCGATCCTAGCAGGACCTTTCTCAAAGGCAGAGTGAGAAAGGTCCTGCTAGGATCGAAACGTCAGGCCCACTAAATTTTAGATCTACTAAAACTGTGTAAACTCCGTTTGGTAAACTTAAGTTTAACCTCTCTTCAGTGGAACATTAAAACATGACTCCCCGGTGAGGAGTCGGAGCAGATGTCTCCTCTCCGTTCCGACGACCAAAGTCAATCAAGTTGAACCCCCCCCCCCCCGACCTCCCCTCCCGACAAACCCACCCGACCCCCCCCCCCTCCCCCTGTCTCCACCACCGTCCCCATCGTACCTGCACTGTCCCACCATGGTCCCATCCCTCTGTTGTTTGTTGGCCGCGCTGTCCATGCCCATATTTGTCGAAATAAAAACCACCCCACAAACACCAAAAGGCGGACGAAGAAATAACCCAGCGGTGCGGAGTGCAGTTGGGAGGGAGGCCGCCGTGAGATAGAGTTAAAACACGGCGCGTGGTATATTCAAGGTTTATCCGGCCAGCGCAGCCGGATAAATCTCGGCCCGGAGGAGACCTACGGACGAGCCGGTCTAATTAGCGGGGCGACGAAGCGTGAGGAGCCAGGGGTGGTGATGGGGGTGGGGGGGGGGGGAGGGACCAGGCCCTGCGGCCTTGGCACAGCTGCGCTTCCCCGTCAAACCCAAACGGACATCCTCCTCTCACGGCCTACTTAATTAGTTTTTTTTTTGTCTTCCCAAGACCGGAGGAATGTCCCTTTCCGGCGCCATAACGCGTACATATAAGCGCGGACAACCCCCCACTCCACTCCGACGAATGGACAGTCAATTGCTGATTAGGTGAAAACTCCACTCCACTGGTAAAACCAAGGAGGTGCTCGCCTAATACCTCCTTGGTAAAACAGTGGAGGAAGAAGGGGGAGTTGGAGGCAGAGGTAAAACCAATATTGTGTCTCACCGTGCCCCCAAAGCTCCTTTGCCCAGTCGTGACCCGGCACATCATAATGAGGAATAACCCCCACTTTTGAGATTTTGAGATTTTCTAATGATGTGAAAGAGTGTACCATTAGCTTTCGAATTATATCAACTTTACCTCGAATACATTAACTTGTCACTCTGCCTTTGAGAAAGGTCCTGCTAGGATCGAAACGTCAGGCCCACTAAATTTTAAAATAAAAATTAATGTTTAATCGAATTGAGAAGATACTTTGACTTTAGGCGTTGTTTACTCGAAAAGTGTTTTGGTGGGACATTCCTCATGTCGCTGTGCCGGGTCACAATTAGAAGTCGACCCATTATAGCCGTATAAAACTATTAACGCTAACTGCGTGCTGTGACGACTCTGCAGAAACCCTTTGCAGTACTGTTGCACTTCATCATTTTTTTTTTAAAGTGATACACAAAAAATGTTGTAGACTGCTTACTGACTAAAATTACCAAATTGTAAACCTCACTATTTCTTAAAGTGATATGCACAACTGACTAAAATTACTGCTTACTGACTAAAATTACCAAAATGCAAATCATAACATTTAGTGGGCCTGACGTTTCGATCCTAGCAGGACTTCAGTTATTTGTTGTTGGAACCACAGGCAAATCTCCACAAGTTAAATATAAAACGGAACAGGCTCTTAATTTGTGTTCATTTTTTTTATTATTTAGTTTTGAGTGAAGAGAATCGAAACGTCGGGCCCTCTAACTTTTTCAGATTAATGTATTGCAGGTCATTTTAGTCAGTGCGCAGTTTGCAACTTGTTTTTGTTTTATTCACTTCAATTTCAGACAATGTCACCACTGATTACGTCGCTTATGTTATATGTTATCGTAGGTCCCGATTCAACTGCGATTGAAGTTGTGTACACACAATTAGTATTAATAAGGCGAACTGGTTAACGAGTTACTTGACCGAAATGCGGAGCACGCAAACGGAGAGAGGATTCGTGAAGATAATGCCAGCCTGTAGCACTTGGACCTTTCACGAACTAGGCTAGAATGGCAAGGGCCCTAGATTGATAGGATTTATAGGAAAGGGGGAGATTCGAGGCAGCAGGGTACAAGAATGGCAGACGGCAGAACAAAAAAAATGGACCAAGAATGGCCGTCGCGAGACTGGTTTTCATGTTTAATGACAGGCCAATACTCAGAGTCGGAGATCCATCCAGTTGAATATCGGAAAACTCCTCAGCTTTTTGGCACCCATGCACGCAGAAGAATAGATGCGTTTTATAATAAATCGCCCTCAACTTTTATTGGCATTCACATTGTTTCGTTCGTCTTTTCAATAGGCATTGTAAAAAAGAAAAAGGTATTCTTGCGATGCGTTTATCTGTAAGGTTAACACATACTCATATCAACTGTGGTTTTATACTTATTTACATTTGGAAACAGATTCGTTACTTCGTAAAAGTGCCGACGAGGTAATTATAGAGAGGGGCTACTAGTACTACTGCAACACTGGATGGCTATGAAAATGACATGCATGCATGGAAACAAAAGGTAAGAGGTAGTGACCTTTCTCAAAGATCCTGCTACTAATACTGCTATGGATCGGGACCCCCCGGTCAGCATACACCTTCGGACAACTGTGACTAACTCCTCCAACAGAATACCATCGATATGGCATGATGTTTGCGTCGAGGAGAATGTGATTCGATGAGGTTTTGCCCTCGCTACAACCAGGAGGCAAAGCATGCCTCGTTGACAGTGGCCGTGATTGCATGCACTAGGCCTAGTACCGAACAAAAAACCCCCAAAAAATCAAAGCGCAGTCGCAACGTGCTGTCAACACGAGGCAGAGATAATTTCGATCATTCGGCCCACCGATCGGCCGTTTGAACGGCAGCAATCGACCGATTCCAAGCGACTGCTATCTCCGGACGCACCACACGACTAGGCACCAGATAAAAACAAAAAGAGTATTTGTTGTACAAAAAAAAAGTGAGAGACAGGGACCGAAGAGGAATACTAGAGACGGTGTTTGGTTATCAAGCAACGCCTATGGTCTGCCATCCCGCGCATGACATGTCAATTACTAGAGCTATAGGCCTCTACTCCAGAGGCTATGTTCAGACACCGTACTACGGAGACCGAAAAAGGTCTATCATTTGCGGTCACAGCGGGAGGTAAACATTTCATTGCAAACCCCTTGCGTTCATACTCACTGAGTTCAACTTAAAAAACAGTTTATCTCTGGTCGGCGGTCTAAGATAGACCGTTTGTAGATACCCAAAACGGTCTACGTCGACCGTTCAGACACAACTGGATAGACCCTTTTCAGTTTAAACCGAAGATAGACCACTTTTAGTACGGTGTCTGAACGACCCTCATACGAGCAATGACAATTTTCACGAGTTGCACTGTTTTCAATACACGCCTGTCATTCCACAGCCTGGCCTACAGTCGTGGGCGATGTTTATCAGGCGAGCGTTTCGCGTGAAACAACTCGGGGACGCTGAAAAATGAAACAGGGCACGTGCGACGTGTCAAGTGGTCGGTTTCTGAGACCGGGTCCCGGGTCTCCGGTTGTGAATCTCCTCCTATACCCTGGGCGCACTATTTTGAGGACAAAAGCCTCAATCACCGCAGTCATATCTTGACATTTCTAAACATCCACTAGGCCTATCTCCAACGATAAAAAAAAAAGACTCGACACGAGCAATAGCCAATAGTCTTTTGCCGGTGATAAGCGACACCGGTCTCTTTTTGTGTGTGTGTGTGTGTGTGTGGCTATATCGCTTGTAAAACCGTGAAGCTATCAAACTATCAAACCGAGCGTGGCGGCGGTTGTTGTTTTTGGGAGATACGGGTGAAGGCAGCGCGCACTGCCCACTCTCCGGAGCGGGCGTCGCGTGCCTGTGGCCCCGCCGGCACTTACCGGCCGGCAGCCGCCGACCCGCCGCCGTGGAAAGCGACCGATTCCCCCCCCCCCTTCCACGGGCGAGCCTCAGCGTCGCATGCTCCAACTTCCCCGCTCTTGTACGCAATGTCTCCCATTTCCCTAATAATAGGGGCCCGCAGGTCCCCTTTCCAAGTCTATAGTGTGATATTTGTGGCCGGCGGGGATCCGGATAGTTAGAGGGAGAGAGAGAGAGAAAGAGAGGGAAGAGAGAGAGAGAGAGGGGAGAGAGAGAGGAAAGGAGAGAGGGAGGGAGAGAGGGAGGGAGAGAGAGAGAAAAGAGAGATAGAGAGGGAGGGATGGAGAGAGAAAGAGAGACAGAAAGCGAGGGAGAGAGGAGGGAGAGAGAGAGGGGGAGAGAAAGAGAGGGAGGAGGGAGCGCGGGGAGAGAAATAGAGAGAGAGAAAGAGAGAGAGATGGGGTAGAACTGAAGAGAGAGGTGAAGAGAGAGAGAGAGAGAGATAGAGAGGCAGCGCTTGAGAGAGAGCTGAACCGACAGACAGACAGATAGGCCTAGATATATAGATAGAGAGGGAATAGAGGTACTTACGAATTAGTCGCGAGAGCTGATACTGTAGCGATAACCAATGATAACTGCACATCAGCTGGGTCAGTCAATCAGCACATTGTCCGGGACGAGGTGTCTAACTACAAAAGCGTTGACCGACGGATCGAGCGAAGAAAAAACAAAAAACCGGGCACGGGTGCATCGATCTAGAGGTGTAGCGACGATGGGGCAATGCGCGCAGCTATAGCTATAGCTCACGGCTGAGCTGTCTAACTTTTTGAGTGCGTCTGTAGCTGTCCAGGCGCCGTCGTCCACGTAGCGTGCGTGTCGTCGGTCTCCGCACCTCGTTCTGCATGAACCCCCTATGAAATCAAGTGATTTGTATACAGTGTACACAGCACTACACTCACACGCACGCATCAAGTTCCACGGAACCAGATCCACAGTTTCGCTGGTGTCCGCTTGTATTATATAGATAGGACTCCCCCTCTCTTAGTCTCTCTCTACCCCTCCCTCGCTCTCTCTCTCTCTTTCCGTCCAACCGCGTACAACGGGGTAGCATAACAAGGACCGTCAGTCGAAAGAGTGATGAATATGCAAAACGAGTCTTGCATATTCATCACTCTTTCTACTGACCTACCGTACAACGGCACGACGGCACAAGACCACCGTCTATATACCGGTAAGCCGCCACCGCTGTGCCGTTGAGGGGGGGGGGAGGGACCAGGGAGACAGGCGGGGCACCAGCGAAGTTAGTGACCAACTCACCGCGCTTATAGTCACACTCTGCACTTTTCGATTGGCTACTGAGCTTGGTGGTTTTTTTCCCTCTTTTTTTTTGGGGGGGGAGAAGGGGGTTGGGGAGGGTGGTGGCTTTCTTGGCCAGAACTTTTTTTTATTCATTTTTTATTTTATTTAGGAGAGCCATTACAGTTACATCAATCTGCCACCCTCGAGAAATTAGAGCACCTCCGATTATCGGGGCTTGACGCTGTTTAAGAGGAGCGTGCAGGACTAAGGTCTCTTGTCAAAAAGATCATCGGTTGAGTACCGGTTGAATTCATCCGACCGATGAAATTTCCCCCGGTAGAAAGCCGATTGTACTGGACTCTGGGGGTGAACAATTCACGATGGCTATCCGGTGGAAACGACACGGGACGGGTCAAATCATCCGATACCCAACCGATGATCTTTTTGACAAGAGGACTAAGAAGACATTCCTCCACGCGAGGAGAAAGTCTGGCTCGAACTGGAGTGAGGATTTCACGGAAACAAAATCAAAGATCGTCAGGACGGTGACCTGTAACCCCTTTAACCCCCAGCCCACGAGCTCTTCCGCTAGGAAGCATTGCATACTTTAGTCCACTTTAATTTCTAACGTCTGCTCGCGGTTGTATTGGTCAGTGGATATACTCGACCTGCCCAATTGCAACAGGCCTGCTGCGGACGCCCGACAAGCTATTTTAAAGGCCCAGTACAGCATTGGGAAAATCGGGAAAAAACTTCGATGTCCACAGTTTCCCTACCAATTATACACAGTTTGTAGATGGTCATGGTAGAATCCTCATGTTGAAATCTTACGGTCTGGGATGCTGTACTTTTCGAGAAATGTGACCCGGCACAGCGACATGAGGAATATCCCACCAAAACACTTTCGAGTAAACAACGCCTGAAGTCAAAGTATCTTCTGAATTCGAAAATAATATATATATTTTTGTATTTTAAGTTAATGTTTTTGGAGGATATTATGTCCTAAGGATTTTACCGAAATCCGTCTCTAAATGTTGAAAAACGAGGATTTCGGGGGAGTGTTTGTGTACTGTTTTCATGAAAATTTAAAGTTCCTGCCTTTTTGAATGGCCGCTTTCGAGGAGTTAGAATGGCGCTGCTATATTGTGTCTGGTGCCAAATGAACGACCGAAGTCCTCTTGTACTAGGCTATTTACAACAAAGTTCACACGGAAATAATTTTGATATAATTTGAAAGCTAATGGTATACTCTTTCACATCATTATAAAATCTCAAAATCTCAAAAGTGGGGGTTATTCCTCATTATGCTGTGCCGGGTCACAAATCTTCACTCAAACATCGCCAAACAGTTTATTATCACTCGCGAGTAATAAACTATTTCTTACACTATGCAGAACGGTGCGAAAGCCGCGACGGTTCTTGCCTTTTTACTACTTTCTCCGATAACCATTTGAGCTAGTATTTCTTGGTTGGAACGATGGGATGTTGAACGGTTTAACACCCAAACCGTGACAATCTTTTGACCTTTACCAATATTGTATAGGACCATTAAACTTATAATCGTTAACTTAACTTGCATTATAATATGTGACCCGGCACAACGACATGAGGAATATCCCACCAAAACGCTTTTTGAGTAAAAAACGCCTGAAGTTAAAGTATCTTCACAAATCGATTACAAATCAATTTTTGTTTTACTTACGGACATTTTAAGTATTAGAGGATATTATTTTGTTGATACAATTTGAAAGCTGATGGTATACTCTTTCACATCATTAGAAAACCTCAAAATCTCAAAAGTGGGGTTATTCCTCATTATGCTGTGCCGGGTCACATGTGAAGGGGCATTCACACTAGACGAAAACCCCAGGGATTTCTCGAGAAAAAAAAATCCCCGGGGATTTTGGTCGGTCTGTTCACACTACCAAAGAAATTCCCGGGAAAAGCTATTTTTTCCCCCGCTGAATATTTACCCCTGCTCGGGAGTAGGGTACAAGGAGAAAACCCCGGGGTTTAACGTTTTTTTCCCCAGGGGAAAAGCAACAAGTGGGAACGTCGGCGGGTTTTTACTTACCCCAACTTTTGTTTGCGCCCATTTGGGAACTTCCGAAAGGCCCCCCCCCCCCCCCGTTTACACATTCCCTAGGGATCGATTGCCAGTGTGAAACGACCAGTGTATATTTCCGGGAAATGTGTGTCCCAGAGAGTTACCAAATGGGTCCAGTGTGAACGGTTGCGGGAGTGTTGTTGGGGTATAACAAAAAAATCATCGGGATTTTCCTCGGGGGGGGGGGGGATTAATTTCCAGTTTGAAAGTTAATGTGGTTTTTTTTTAAACTGTGGGTTCCTGACATGACCTTATACAATAGCGCCCTCATTCGGATAATTTATTTTCAAGGTAAAAAAGATGAACAATTTCTGTCTCCACTATGAAAAAGAAGCTTGCCAATAATTATCATTGTACACTTCAGATCCATAGATGACAGCAGAAAATGAGCTTGACTGCAGAGGCTATACAAACTTCAAACTTCAAACATTCAGGCAGGACATTTCTCAAAATACACAATGGCCTGGTGATCATACAAACTCGTCCACTAGCTAACCGCTCACTTACCAACATTCTTCAAATCGCTTCAACAACCAACACTCAGAAAGTCTAAAATCTCGATCCTAGCGGATCAGTTTTCTACCTTCGAGAAAAGGGAGGTTAGGCCTACACGTCTTACTTTTGGATTGTGGTCTACATTAGCTGTAGTAAACTCCACCGATTATCGCGATGAAAACAGTCCGAAAATTGGGCCGACGCTTCGGGTTTGTTTCCCCCCCCCCCAAATGCCCCCACCCCCACAGACGAAACAAACGTCGAGCAGAAATCTCGAGCCATACGTGGGCCAGCAAGACCGTCTTTCCCAAAGGCGGAGAACGTCGAAGTTTTTGGTTCCATTTGACCGACAGCACTTTGGCCAATAGTTGTTAGCGGGAGATGGACGGACCGTGGAGGAAAGAACTCAGTCCTTCGTGGTCGTCGATGCAGCCCGATCCAATCTGA
>OX465121.1:7987773-8002773 GCA_949987565.1 Luidia sarsii
GACTTTTGTTCTCTCTACGGTACACCGTCGGGGACATTAAAGGCCCAATACAACATTGTGAAGATCGGAAAACATCGATGTCCACAGATTTCCTTCTGAATTTATACACAGTTTGTAGATGGACATGATAGAATCCTCAAGTTGGAATCTTACGGTCTGGGATGTTGTACTTGTCAAGAAATCGTCACTCAAACATCGTAAAATAGGTTATTACTCGCGAGTTAAAAAAAACACCTAGGCCTATTTCTTACACTACAGAACGGTGCGTAAACCGTGGTTGTTTTTTGCATTTTCCCACTTTCTCAGATTACCATTTGACCTAAAACCTTTGCAGTATTGCTTTTTTGAATGTTTTATGGTTTAACACACAAACTTTGGCAATCTTTTGACCTTTACCAATGTTGTATGGGGCCATTAAGATTCAAGACTTGGCTTCGCTTAGAAAAAAAACAATATAAGCAATTTGGTCTCTCAAGTCTTCACAGACACACTAACACACACCCACACACACACACACACACAGACACCCCTCCCCCATTTTCGTATCCTTGTGGAGACATTGCTTTGTTCTCGTGCACTACCGGTATTAAACAACCGAGTGAGAAACGATGTTTTTAAAATTCTCCCCTTTCAACCACATTCACTTTCCAGGGTAGAAATATGTCCCCTATATAATTATACACCACTACAATTTGCGACAAATTTCCCATTTTTGGGTTTCATTATTCCCAAATACCAGTTTCGTGAAATCATTGTGGAGTCCTATACACCTTTACAATTTCCCTGTGGAGACCTATTCAACCTATTGGACTAGGTCTTCACAAGGCACTAGATTCACGCCCATATGTGACCCGGCACAGTCACATGAGGAATATCCCACCCAAACACTTGGCGAGTAAACAACGCCTGAAGTCGAAGTATCTTCTCAATTCGAAAAAAAAAAACAATTGTTATATTTTCGGAAAGTTAATATATTGGAGGATATCATGTCCAAAGGTTTTTTCCGAAATCCGTCTCTAAATTTTGAAAAAAAACAAGGATTTCGGGGGAGTGTTTGTGTACTGTTTTCATAAAAATGTAAAGTTCCTGCCTTTTTGAAAGGCCGCTTTCGAGGAGTTAGACTGGCGCTGCTATATTGTGTCTGGTACCAAATGAACGAGCGAAGTCCCCTTGTACTATTTACAACAAAGTTCACAGGGAAATAATTTTGATATCATTTGAAAGCTAATGGTTTACTCTTTCACATCATTAGAAAATCTGAAAATCTCAAAAGTGGGGGTTATTCCTCATTATGCTGTGCCGGGTCACATATACACACACGCACGCGCGCATGATTTTCAGGGAGTCTTGAACTTGGAGCAGAGTATTGTCAAAAGTTACAAAACAATCTCTCCCCGACACCACGGACGGGAGAGACAAAACAGACGCATGTTTATTATACACTCCCAGGAAGAAAAAAAGGTAAACTCTGTTAAAGCCCCTACACAACATTGGTAAGATCGAAAAATAGAAATGTTCACAGATTTACATGAAACTTATACAGGTTGAAGATGTTTACAGTAGAAACCTCGCACTGAAATATTTCTGTCTGAAATGCTCTATTTCTTTTTTTTTAGAAAAGAGTAAAAGAAATCGTTTACGTCTCACCGGGATCTAAACCATTCTTCGGAACAGTACGGCGTCGAATGCTGCATTTTCGCGAAACAAATGAAGCAGTTTTTCACTATTTTCTCGAGACTCGGTTGGCGGATTGAGCTGAAATTTTCACAGGTGTGCTATTCCATGCATATGTTGGATCAGACAACGTATGGATGCTATTCTTTGACCTCGACCAATGTTGTGTATTAGGGGCTTTAATACAGCGACAACTTCACAACCGGGCGCGTACAACTGCCCATTGGTTTTTAACTGTCAGCAGTTTGCTGAAAAGTTGGTACTTTCTGAAGGTTTGGAGATTTACCTTTCGGCCGACAAACAATTTTCATGGGGTCATGTGCTTGAAATCGAACGATTAGGGGAAGTTTTAAAGGTCCTATAAAACATTGGCAAAGGTTTATTTAAAGAGCTCTATGGAAAAGGTCAAAAGACTGCCACTGTTCGTGTGTTAAACTATTAAACATTAAAACAAAAACAATACTGCGAAGGTTTTAGCTCCAATGGTAATCTGAGAAAGTAGAAAAAGGCAAAAAAACGTCACGGTTCTCGCGCCGATCTATAAGATAACGGTTTATTACTCACGAGTAATAAACTATTCGTCAATAAATAAATAAATAAGACTTAAGGCTTTGCATGGTGGGTGAATCAATGTGGGAAGGTTTGCGGTGACACCATGTATCAGGTCTCTTAAAGGAAGAGGTTTGGTTCTGAGTTACCACTTGGTTCTGAGTTACCACTTGGTTCTGAGTTACCACTTGGTTCTGAGTTACCACTTGGTTCTGAGTTACCACTTGGTTCTGAGTTACCACTTGGTTCTGAGTTACCACTTGGTTCTGAGTTACCACTTGGTTCTGAGTTACCACTGAGGTTCTTTTCAGAACCAAACCTCTTCCTTTAAGAGACCTGATATATGGTGTCACCGCAAACCTTCCTGCATTTAAACTATTCGTCGATGTTTGAGTGAAGATTTCTGGTAAAGTACGGCATCCCGGGCCGTAAGATTTCAACATGAGGACTCTATCAATATATGACCATCTACAAACTGTGCAGATTAGATGGAAATCTGTGGGCATCGATGTTTTCCGATCTTCCCAGTGTTGTATTGGGCCTTTAGTTTAAGTTTCACTAAACAGTTTTGGGTACACAATGTACTACTTTGTTACCGGTATGATGTCGTCCGCCCGAGCCGATAGAAGCCGTGAGTCAAGCCGTGAGTCAAGCGCCTATTAGTAAACAGTGTACTCATTGAATTTCTGTCCCCCTGCATCGTAATGTCTCTCTCCCATCTTGTCTGATGCCGTTTCTCCTCCAGAATCCGACGGCCGTGCATATACCGCATTTTTGTTTGGGAATCAACTTTTCGACGAGCCTGATGCCCCAGATACCGGTATCGCATTCCTCAGTCCGATTCTGCTTTGGCGATGCCTCAGATGTCCTCCCCGCTCGAGCTCAGTAACTGGGAAAGTCTGCACACCGTCTTCAAAATGCCATCCGTCATATTCACCGGGCCCCAAGCCAGGGCGCAACCCCCCCCCCAAAAAAAAAAAAAAAATTAAATAAATAAATAAATAAACAATATACCCACCGCTCATCGTGCACTCTTCAAAACGTCATCTAATACCGCGGTCACGTCTTCGATTGGTGTGTGTGTGGGGGGGGGGGTGGGGCGGTGGGGAGTGAAGAATGTAAATGGGTCCTTCGCTTACAAATCACTTAACGTTGGTCCGGAAATTATACGCACATACATCATCCGCTGACGGATTGACGGGTTGAGGAGGTGGGGGGGGGGAGAGAGAAGAAGGAGGCTGGGTGTGCTTGCGATTGTCGAATCCCTCCCTTGATACCATGGTGTCTGTTGCTTGCAAACACTACTTTTATAAGGTTGGTCATAATTATCTTTTGAGGTTTCTGGTTGATGCAATGTACGGAGCCCCCGAAGGGACATTCGTTTGAAAACCAACCAATTCGTTCGTTCATGAGACTAAGGATAAATAGGTTTGCGGCGACACCGTGTCAATTAGTGGTTGGTTTTACGTGAGTGTGTGTGTGTGGTTCTGAAAAAGAACCGGAGGAACTCGAGGTTTCGAAAAGTTGTACTCCGTTCGTCTTCCGTAGACTGCTGCAGCCGATTTCACGAAACTTCAAATGTTGCGTACGCAACATTTTGTTGCGTAACTTACGCAACATTTTGCTGCCCTTTCTAAATATAGTGCACAAAAGAGCCGTTGTGGCGCAAGACTTACGCAGCATTTGTACGTTGCGTAACTTACGCAACCTTTTGTGAAACGCAGTGGCTGTTGTTACGGCAGTCGTTCGTGTGGTTCCCTGACTTGATTGTATTTCGTCAGCATTGCAGGCTGGTTGAACCCGTCTATTAGCTGATAGTCTGGTACAAAGAGCTAAACATCCTGACAAATACTGTGAAGTCATGGAACCACACGGACGACTGCCGTAACAACAGCCACTGCGTTCTTGAAATCGGCTGCCGGATTCCAACTTGGATGCGGTGTGGAGAGGGAGAGGGAGGCGGAGAAAGGCAGAGAGGGGGATCCTGGTGAGGGGGTGGGGGGGAGTTAGCCCAGTGAAGGGTGAAGGCGGGAACAAGGGATGCTTCACTGGATCCTAGTTCTGGGTATACTGTGAGTGTAAAAGAGCATTTTACATAATATGGTGTCACCTATCAATCCTCACCACGCAGACCTTCAAATATCATTTCGTAGGACGAACTTGTAAAAAGAAGACAAGAAGACAAGCGAGGCTTCTGAGGCTTTCGTAGATACCATTACTTCATCGGGTCGAGACGACTCGTTGGTGCATTCGCTGCACCGATTGCGCGATGTAGTGGTCTCTTTGAATTTCAAGATGGCGGCTGCACGATCATGCTGCCCGCTTAGACCGAAGTTCAATGCCGGTTGTCGAGTCCTCGTGACCGCGTGAAGCACCCAGCATGTTCCCTATCTCCGCCGCTGATAGCGCTGCAATTAGACGGTATGGTTTTACTCTCTGCCTCTCTCATCCAGCCCCCCTCTCTCTCTCTCCCTCTCCCTCCCCCTCTCCCTCCCCCTCTCTCTACCCCTCTCTCTCTCTCTCTCCCTCTCCCTCTCCCTCTCTCCCCCTCTCTCTCTCTCTCCCTCTCACTTTCCTATCTCCCTCTCTCTCTCTCTCTCTCTCTCTCCCCCCTCTTTCTCCCCCCTCTCTCTCTCTCTCTATCTCCACCTTTCCCCTCTCTCTATCCATCTCTATCTCTCTCCCACAATCTCTCTCTCTATATAGGCCTGCCTCTCTCTCTCTCCCCTCTCCCCTCTCTTCTCTCTCTTCTCTCTTTCTCCCTCTCCCCTCCCTCTCTTCTCTCTATCTCCCCATCTCTCTCCCCCTCCTCTCTCTCTTCTCTCTCTCCCCCTCTCCCCCTCCCTCTCTTCTCTCTATCTCCCCATCTCTCTCTCCCCCCTCTCTCTCTCCCCCTCTCTCTCTCTCTCTCTCTCTCTCTCTCTCCCTCCCTCTCTCCCTTTCTCTATCTCTTTATCTCTCTATCTCTCTCTTCCCCTCTCTTTATCTCTCCATCTCTCTCCATCTCTCCCCCCTCTTTCTCTCTCTCTCTCTCTCTCGGGCGGGATTCGAACCCGCTACTCCTGCTTTCTAGTGCAGACGTGACCATTGTGAGCTGGTCGAGGTCGTGTGGCGGATTCAAAATAATGCATTGCGGTGGGTACAGCGTTGCATCATGGTCGCGTCGAGGAGAATGTTATTCAATGAGGGTTTGCCCTGCTCAACGTGATGTGCGCCGAATCCCCGAAACGACTCCGATATCTGAAAGAGGTGAAAATTGAAGAAAAAAAAAACAGAAACAGACAGACCGACAAAACAATAGCCTACGTTATAACAACCAAGAAGATGCGCCATATAAAGAAACCCCGAACCCATATAAGATCGGAAAATATAGGCCTAGGTCATATCTTTTGAGGTTTCTGGTTGATGCAATGTACGGAGCTCCTTTGAGAACCGAAGGAACTCGATGTTTCGAACAGCTGTACTCCGTTCGTCTTCAGGAGCCTAACTGCCGGATTCCAACTTGGATGCGGTATAAAGAAACCCCGAACCCATTATAAGATCGGAAAATAAGGCGTCGCGTTGTTTACCTCAGATTCCTGCATTTCCCAGGCCTATAGTTTCACAGCGATGGGCTGTGCGAGAATAAGTCGCAGAAGGTCAAACATCACAATCATACTCTCTGAATGCAAAAGAGTGAAAGATTCGCTCTCTCAGTAACGTGTTTTTACTGAGCACCCGGTATTTCTTGATCCGGATCACCGACAAACGCCTGTTTCTACTCGGTACGGAAAAGGCGGGTGTCGCCCACAATCGACCTTCGTCGAGGGTAGACCGGACGTGCGGAATGAATCGGGTCACGCCGCAGGTCAAAGCAAGGAATTCACTACTTCTGTTGCATTTCCGGTACACCCGGTGTCATGCCAAATAGTGTCCCCTGCCAAATAGTGTCCACTCATTAGCATACTGATCGCTGATTGGTCCAATACGTATGACATTCAACCACCGTGGTTGGGGTATGGTTGCGCACGACACACGCATTGTGTATGGTTGCTGGCCTAACACACGCAACGCTGGGCACTTTGGTACCGTTGGACCCTAACTGTAACCGTAACGCTAACCCTAACCCAAACAACCCCAATCCTAACCCTAATCCTAATCCCAATCCTAATTCTAATCCAAACCCTAACCCTAACGACCCTAATCCTAGTCCTAACGCTAACCAATCAGCGATCAGTATGCTAATGAGCGGACAGTATTTGGCAGGGACACTTTTTGGCAGGACACCGGCAACCAGCAACCGCGTGTGTTTCTACTGCGAGTGTGACCCGAAGACACCCGGCAAGATCCACCTCAATAGGTGGTTGTTGGCGAACGTTTGGTTGCCGGATGACGTTCGGAAAATTCGACGCCCGGTTGTGTTTCGACTGGACACTCCACCCAGAAACACCCGAAGACGCACGGAGACACCCGGCAACCTTTCGTCAGTAGAAACACGCTGAATGAGTGACAATCGCTCTCAAAAGACAGCGACCGATCCAAAGGAGTGACACACTCTTAAAAGATGTGAACATCGCTCAGAGTGCAGGAGTGAAATCCCACTCTTGTAAGGAGCCATATGGAGGACAACTCGAAAAAAAAAAGAGTTTGTTTCTAAAGAATGAAGACTCGGAATAGGACTTCGAAGAAAGCATCGAGAGGGGAAAACTTTAAGATTTGGACGAGGAAAATTAAAACCTCATCCCCTAACTGCCGTCAAAAAAGACCATTGTGATGTTGTTAAAAGACCAGAATTGAATGAGCTTTTCTTTTTTAGTTTTTCGTCTGAGGTCAAGTGCTTGCATTTAGTGGAACTTTATAACTCGCAGCTACAAACAGATGTAAAAGTCGACAGTGACCAGCAACAAAAACGGATGAAGGTCCAACGATAATTTTAATAATTTGTTGACCAGACCCCCCCCAAAAAAAAAAAAAAAAAAAATTAAAAAAAAAATTGGAAGGCCACGCCATGCTGTCTAAAGTATCGTTATCTATGGCCTGTTATCGCACGGCATGGCAATTAATAATTAACAATGCGCTCAGCCGAACTGTTTGCCGAAGTCATTTGCGAGTGTGAGGTGGAGGGAGGTAGGCTGTTGGCTTATCCCGTAACGAAGTTTAAACCGCTACTTTGGGTCCGACAAGAACGGTGTGTTTGTGGGGGTGTGTGTGTTATTGCCCTGGCGGTGTCTTTTTTGTCAAAGCTGGCTCCCATTCCGTCAGGGCAAGCAGACAGAGCGCCCATGGTTCTGTAACCCGCGGGGGGGGGTTGTAACCCCGTGAACTTTAGCGTTCCATAAAGAACGTCTCCCGTTCGGTTGTTTGCTTTTGGTTGTTTTTTTTTCTTTTCTTCTTTTTCGTTCGGGAAATTAGGTCTCGAAATATCCACTAGACCGTGTCTACTGATTTCATCGTCTGTCTAGTGCCGAGTGTGACTGCTCTGGACAGGCTGTCGATTTTTTGTTTTGTTTTTGCAGCATGAAGAAAATGGCACTCAACTATAACTTTGACTTTGACCTGTACAAGTACACAGCATTTTTCTCATGACTATTCCTTTCACGGCGTGCAAAATTTGTGGGTTTTTTCCCCCCTTCTTATTTATGGCACAGGTCTTGTAAAACAAAAATAGTTCAGTGGTCAATTTTTTACGAAACCCATCGTTACTTACGACCAATCGCAAGTCGATGAGCGATGCACAGAAACCATACGGCAGAACTTACGATTCCGGTTAGTAAGACAGTGAGTTACGATGCATCGTAAGGCTTTGTGAAAATCCATCCCATGTCCGGTAAGAGTCTTCAGTTACTATAGTCTCTGAAATTCCAGCCCCTTGAAGGGTGGGTGGGGGATTGAGGTTGATCGAGTCGAGCGTGGCCGACCGACCGACAGGCACCGTGCGGAGCGGCGACCGCACGGTCGGGCGCCGAGCTGAAATCACGCTGCTGCGCGCGTCCCCGTACATACGGACACGGCGGGGAAAACGTACAAGAACACCTCACGGACGAGTTCCCTTCTGCAGCATTGCTGGGTCTTCAGTTCGTTCTCCTCTTTTGATTGTCTGCCATTCACGTTTTCTTTTCTTCTGAGTCTATACAAGGAACTGGTGCCCGCGGCGTTGTGCTATTTATGTCCTGAGATGTTTTGATGTCAATCGATGGTAAAAGATGGTTACCTTCGAAGGAGGTAGTTTTGCGTATCAATTTTTCCGTCTGAAATTCTGAGATGGATGATATCGTATCACCTAATAATTATTAACTGGTAACAGTTTGATCAACCGGAAATGCCAATCTATTAGACTACATTTGTCTGGTGGGGAGAACCACACAAAACTACTCAATTGTGTAAATTTTACCTACTAGCCAAAACGGGATATCATGAATCTGTCATATATCTCCCCCTCTTTCTCTCCTCCTCTTCTCTCGCTGTCTCTCCGCGTCGCTCTCTCCCTCTCCCTGTCTCTGTCTGTCTACCCGTCTCTCTCTCCTTCCCTCTCCTTCTCTCTCTCTCTCTCTGTCTCTCTATGCACCTCTCTCTCCCCCTCTCTCACTCTCTCCGTCTCTCTCCCACTCTCTGTCTCTCTCTCTCCTTCTTTCTCTCTCTCTTCTCTCTCTATCTCTCCCCTCTCTCTCTATCTCTCTCTCTCTCCCTCTCTCTCTCTCTCTCTCTCTCTCCCCTCTCCCCCCGGCCTCTCCCTCTCTCCCTCTCTCTCTCTCTCTATCTCTCTCTCTCTCTATATATATATATATATCTCTCTCACTCTCCCCCTCTCTCTCCTCGAACGAACCAAAAAGGAACCAAAATCTCGACTTGACGCCACTCCACGAACTTGTTCAGTAGACTCTTGAATAAAAAATACCAAAGATGCGAAAAAAAGTCGAACTACATTTTGTCAGAGGGGTCAGTGGAGGAAAAAAAAACCTCCTCGATAAACGATAACGATAAACGATAAACGATAATCAATTTCAAATATCGCGAACAATGGGGTGAGATCTAGACGATGCGGCTCGATATCGTGTGCTTCTCGGGCAAAACAAAGTCATTATCATTATCATTATCGCCGCCTCCGCCGCCTTCTCCGACTGCGCCCGGGCGGCCGATCGACCGGACCGTCGACCACCAGGGTCTTGGCGCAGTACCTGGGGACAAACGAGGTGGCGTATTCCTCGCATTTCACTTTGACGAGGGGGAGGCAGAGGGTTGGGGCCGAGGGAGGGAGGTGGAGGCGCGCGAGGAGTGGGGGGGGGGGAGAGGCTAGAAATCGCAATCGCCTACCTCCAGCCCCCCCCCCTTGGAAAGAAAAAATGGTTATCAGACAAAACAATTTCGCCCGGAGCATTCCAGACATGGCGTGCTTGGGGAGTGGTGCGAGTCTGAGACGGTGCAACGCGGTCGCGGCGTATTATTTTGAAAGAAGATCGCGCCGGGAGGGGAAGGGAGGTTGGGGCGGAAGGGGGTGGGGGTGATGTCGTGGGCGGCGACTAAAGACCAAACTATCGGCTAGAATTTCAACCCCCCCCCCCCCCGCCGACCTAGCCCTCGACCGCGGTTGTTGATGCCGATTCACGACCTTTTACACCCTCCCCCAAACTCCTCGTATCAGCTCTGGCAACCCATCAGCTATCATCGAAGCCGAGACGTCCCCCATCAAATTTCAATCAGCTCTCGCACCCCTGCCCCCCCCACTCCCTCAAACAATGAACGTAAACTATGTCAGTCGTACTCGAATGTCTTTTTGAATTATTGCTGGGAAGTGGAACGTTACTTTGCTGGTGACACCATGTATGCTGAAGCCATCTCTACCGCGCTGTGGCGTGACTCTGCGCAGAGAGCCTGAGACTCCGTCGACGTTTCGGACCGAGTGTCCTCTACCCGTGCTCGTGACACTGGCCCGAAAATGTGACCCGGCACAGCGTAATGAGGAATAACCCCCACTTTTTAGATTTGAGATTTTCTAATGATGTGAAATAGTAAACCATTAGCTTTCAAATGTTATCAAAATATAATATCCTCTAATGTTTAAAATTTCAGAAAATACAAAAAAAGAAGAAAATTTTTGATCGAATTGTGAAGATACTTTAACTTCAGGCGTTGTTTACCCAAAAAGTGTTTTGGTGGGATATTCCTCATGTCGTTGTGCCGGGTCACAAATTGGACCTATATAGACCTTTCCACCGTTAACAAAAATTTACCGGAAACCGACGCATACGCACTATTATGATAATTTCCAGATTATCATAACTACGTACGGTAGGAGACACCAGGTGCTGTCTGATATTGACCAAATTACCAAAGATCATTCCTAGGTTCCAGTTTCACAGGTCACAAATTTGACATCCTCTTATGCCAACCAACTAGACAGATTGTCAAGAGAAAGATGTAACGACAAACCGATGGTTAAATTTCAGAACGGAACAAGACGCTGATTTGTACAGTTGGCCTATGGGCCTCGGATTCAAGGAAACGGAAAAATGTTCGTTCCGAATCTCTTCTGTGTCGTTTACAACAGCAACAGCAACTAATAATTCAGAACCCCATTCAGGACAAATGTAAACGTGTGAGAATTGTTATCGGCGTGCCAAGGCTTGGGGAAGTTCCGGTATTTTGTATCATGGTTGTATACAATGTTCGTGTCACTGCCAACCAAAAATGGCGGATGTGTTTTGTCACGTGACTTGTGACGCGGAAAAAGAAAGGGTCTATATAATACCTGTGCTTCTCAGAGCTACTCTCCATCTCGGCAGCATGATGAACCAGGCCCATAGCTGTACATGGTGTCACGAGCAAACATGCTTTGCGCTTCCAACGTGCAAACCTCGTGCAAACCTCCCCAACAAAATATACGGAGGTTTGCACGGATCCAAGACATCAGTGCACACTTCAATCGGACGATTCGCGAAAGTGCGCCCTTTTAGAGTTTGTAACGCGTTGGCCAATCACAGTGCTCGGAATCTGTTGACGTCAGTGCACGCTTCAATCGGACGATTCGCAAAAGTGCGCCCTCAAGAGTTTGTAACGCGTTGGCCAATCACAGTGCGCGGAATCTGTTAACGTCAGTGCACACTTCAATCGGACGATTCGCAAAAGTGCGCCCTCAAGAGTTTGTAACGCGTTGGCCAATCACAGTGCGCGGAATCTGTTGACGTCAGTGCACTCTTCAATCGGACGATTCGCAAAAGTGCGCCCTCAAGAGTTTGTAACGCGTTGGCCAATCACAGTGCGCGGAATCTGTTAACGTCAGTGCACACTTCAATCGGACGATTCGCAAAAGTGCGCCCTCAAGAGTTTGTAACGCGTTGGCCAATCACAGTGCGCGGAATCTGTTGACCCCATTGATCTTCATAATGGCCCTTGTCCAAACCCCGGCTCAGGCCCAGGCTTCGGCTTTGTCTCTAGTTCTTTCATCCTTTTCAAAATACAAGGCATGAAAACAGGAGGCCTTTGGCTTCATTTTTGATTGTTTTACTGCGCTTTGAGAAAAAAATTCCAAAGCTTCAACTTCAACAAAGAACTCCGACCTGTGATTTCATCTTTTGGATAACAGAGACGAAGCCGGAGCCGAAGCCTAAGCCGTGTTTTGGAAAATGGCCCTATTTACTATGGAGATCAATGGTTGACCCGCAGTGCACGTTGGGAAAGGGCAGACAGATTCCGCGCGTTGTGATTGGCCAAAACGTTGCAAACTCTTGAGGGCGCACTATTGTGGATCGCCCGTATCTCTCCCGCTCTCTCCCTTCCCCCCCTCTCTCCCCTCTCCCTCCCTCCACCCATTTACCCTTCTCCCCCTCCTCTCTCCTTTATTTCAGTTTATGTCTTCGTAGCCGATTGGATTTTCTGCTAATTACCTCCCAGACAAAATAAATAATATAAATAGTGTGTAGTCTTCCGAGCCGAATTTCTGCAAGGATTTTGGGATAGCGCCGCTCGACCTCCACAGCCGAAGAGGGCCACATGGTCCGAATCACACAAGAAAATTACACACTGGACCCCCAGGTTGTCTTTACGCATCACGTCCTTCAATATATCAGACAATTGAACTCCAAGGACCCGTTGTTAAAAAAAAAAAAAAAGAAGAAGAAAAGAAGAAGAAGAAGAAGTCGCGGGTCCACACGTTATGATAATCAGCTCGGCGTAGACATCTTGGGTCGAATTAAGTGCGATGTAACGTCGCTGTTGGCCAGAAGCGTGGGACATGAAGTTACATCCCCCCCCCGTTCCCCTACGAACCCCCCACCGCTAGATACCAGTACGGCGCCATGGTGAAATCCAGCGCTGCTTCGACGGACCATTAAGGATTAGTCCTGGTATACCAGCCCTCCTTCCCAGGAAGTCTCGCTCCGTGCCACCGAGAAAGCCGGGAGAGAGACGGTTATTGACTCCAACCCCTCCCCCCTCCCATGTCTCCACGTCTCTCTCTCCTTTGTCTCTCAATCTCCCTCTCGCTCTTTCTCCCTTCTCTTTGTCTCTGTCCCTCCCCTCTGCCCATCTCTCTCTCTGCCTCTCTCCCCATCTCTCTCCCTCACTCTCTCACTCTCTCTCTCCCTGTCTCTCTCCCCTCACTCTCTCACTCTCTCACTCTCTCTCTCTCTCGCCCTGTCTCTCTCCCCTCACTCTCTCACTCTCTCACTCTCTCACTCTCTCACTCTCTCTCTCTCTCTCTCTCTCTCTCTCTGTCTCTCTCTGTCTCTCTCTGTCTCTCTCACTCTCTCACTCTCTCACTCTCTCACTCTCCCTGTCTCTCTCCCGTCTCTCTTCCTCTCGGCTCTCCCCTACATTTACTGGAAAGCTTCGGGACAGAGACCAGCACATTCCCGTACAGACGAGAGCGAGCGGTAGAGGTCTGGAGAAAACTTGTAAAAAGAAGGGAAAAAACCCTCGAGGGAAGGGAATTAAGAGAGGGGGGTGCAGGAGGAGAGAGGTTGATGGGAGTTGACAGGGCACGCGACTGGGACGCTCTTTAACCGCCCGCTATCTGGAATTCACTTATCTGTGGCTTATCTCTTTCCCCGTCTCTCTTTCCCTTACTCAATCTCTCTCTCGACTCCAACTCCCCCTCGTCCTCTGTCTCCACCTCTCTCTCCTTCTCTGTCTCTCATTCTCCCTTCTCTTTGTCTTGGTCCGTCCCCTCTCCCTCTCTTCCCCCTCTGTGACTCTCCCCTCTCCCTCCCTCCACCCCTCTCTCCCTCTCCCCATCTCTCTCTATCTCTGTCTCTCACTCCCCCTCTCTCTCTCTCTTTCTCTCTCTCTCTGTCTCTCTCTCTCCCTCTCTCTCTCTCTCTCACTCCCTCCCTCTCTCCCTCTCTCTCTCCATCCCCGTCTCCCTCCTATCTCCCTCTCTCCCTCTCTCTCCCTCTCTCACTCCCTCCCTCTCTCCCTCTCTCTCTCTCTCTACATCCCTATCTCCCTTTCTCCCTCCCTATCTCCCTCTCTCCCTCTCTCTCTCCCTCTCTCTCCCTCCCTCTCTCCCTCTCTCTCTCCCTCTCTCTCTCCCTCTCCCTCTCTCCCCCCTCTCTCTCTCTCTCTCTCTCCCTCTCTCTCTCTCTCTCTCACCCTCTCTCCCTCTCTCACTCTCTCTCTCTCTCTCCATCCCATTACCACCCCTCTCTAATCTCGCTCTTTCTCCCCCTCTCCCTTTTGTCCTTCTTCCTAATAGGTGTGTCGGTATGGGCGAACTGGCCGAGAATGTCCACGGCCGAGGCGACAACGGTCTGGCCACAGAACGGCCGGGCGACCATGTGTGGAGCTGATGGATAAAGAGGAGAGAACCCGGACCACGGATAGAGGAGAATGAGATGGAAGAGCTCTTTGTTCTCGGTCCTTATGAGCGATGTCTTCAACCGAATCGGGCCGTAACAGGCTAGTACACTTCACGATGGTCATCATCCTATACTGGGTTCGACCATGGAGCTATTTTCTCCATGGTTCGACGGAGCATTACTAATTATTTGAAGTTTCTCTGAATCATGGCCTATACTCTAATGCCGCGCTACGTGCACAGGGGGTGGGCCCCTTGTCCATCTTCCGCACGGTGACGTCATGACGACGGAGGTAGCGTGGACCGGCGCTAAGGAAACGCGTCTGACCTAATACGGGCTGCCCTGTCTGCTGCCACCAGCGTCACAGACGATATTATTAATTTGTGACCCGGCACAGCGACATGAGGAATATCCCACCAAAACACTTTTCGAGTAAACAACGCCTGAAGTCAAAGTATCTTCTCAATTCGATAAAAAAAAAATTGGTTTTGTATTTTCGGAAAGTTAATGTATTGGAGGATATTATGTCCAAAGGATTTTAACGAAATCCGTCTCTAAATGTTTGTGTACTGTTTTCATGAAAATGTAAAGTTCCTGCCTTTTTGAATGGCCGCTTTCGAGGAGTTAGAATGGCGCTGCTATATTGTGTCGTCTGGTGCCAAATGAACGAGCGAAGTCCCCTTGTACTATTCACAACAAAGTTCACACGGAAATAATTTTGATATCATTAATTTTGAAAGCTAATGGTATACTCTTTCACATCATTAGAAAATCTCAAAATCTCAAAAGTGGGGGTTATTCCTCATTATGCTGTGCCGGGTCACATTTTTGTAGATGTTTCTTCTGAGGCTATTGAGGGCGCCTTTCACGAATAACGCTCGAAGCTCGCTCGCCGCAACAACGCTGGCAATGCGTCCAACAGCGCAACTTTCTCCTTACTCGTCGGCAGTCGCCCGCCTCGTCGGAACAAATTTCCGTCTACTTTTTCGCCCCTCAAAAGGAAAGA